>CM053793.1:560910721-561260721 GCA_028749045.1 Cupressus sempervirens | reverse complement strand
ATCAAGAGTAAAAACAACATTGCTATATTTTCAAGCCAAACTATTTAACAAGATAGCTTTAGCATCATCTTTATCAATTAGAACACCAACTTCAGCAAGTTTTTTGATTAGAGATGTCAAATTACTAATGTGGTTAGACAGTGTAATTCATCGGACATTTTAAAACTAAATAGCTACAAGTTTAAAGAAAATTTTGCATTTGTTGTTTTGGCTCCAAACAACTTAGTCCATCCAAAATTTGTTTAGATGATTTCTCTAATTCAACATGATGTAGTTCTGAATATGAAAGAGCAAGACTGATAATAGACTTAGCTTTCTCATCCTTTCTTTTCCAATCAATCTTCCTTTTAACATATGTAGGTACTATTTTAGTGCCATTAACTATGCCCCACAAAATTTTATTCATCAGTAGCATTTGCATTTTCACTTTCCATGTATGAAAGTTTTGACCATCATATTTTTCCACAAGGGTATCCATTTTTAGATTTTCTAAGATAAAAATATGAAGATACCTTCCAATGTTGTACAACAAAATCTTTAGTAGCGCAAGAGTTACATTCTCACAATAACTTCTTTTGAAATAGAGATGGCTCTGATGCCATATTGAAAAAATAGAACAATAGTAGAAAAGAAGAGAAGAAAGAACTTTCAGCTTGTTTTTTATTGAATAATAGATGCCAATTTATACAATAGCTTGACTCAACAACATTCCTAAATGACTGCTAATTAGATTAACAACAAACTACTTCATGATTGACAACACACACAAACTTGACAATTAACTATAATAAGAAATTGATTTAAACTAGAACTCTTTGACTCACACCTAAACTAAACTTGTGTTGCTAGCAACTCAACAAGGCTTGCCACATGTGGAACAATTATTATTAACTACCATTGGAACATTAAATCCAACATTTTGGTCCCCCAGTCACGATGTTAATTGTACATGGCATGATGTGGGGGGCCGCTCAACATGTCAGAGGTCCTCATTTTTCTCACTCTGGACTATGCAACCTTGAACAAGAACACAGGATGTAGGATTTTACAACAACCAACCACTCCATAGAAACACTAAGGAATCAACAACTTGTGACAAACAAAAACCATCTAGCTTGGTCAAATACCAATGTGCCTGTAGTCAATCCCATCAATCTGAATATGAAGGTAGTTAATTCACAGAAGAATCAATGCATTCTCCCCAAAGGAAGTGTACATGAACTATATGATGTGACAAAGTCCATGAATGTGTCTAATAAGATACAACCCGATGCAACTTCTAAGGGGACTCATATATACCAATCAAGGGAACAAGAGGTTAATATTAAGGGATTAAGGAGGTCTACGAGGTAGAGATGACTTCCTACAAAGTATTTAGATTATGAATTACTTTACTCCAAGGAGGAAAAGCCTGAGATTTTAATCTTTGATCAAGTGGAACTTGTTAATTTCAATGATGCTTGTAGAAGTATTAATAAAAATTAGTGGATGATTGCTATGGAAGAAGAGATGCTCTTTTAAAACTAATAATACTTGGGATTTGGTGTCTCTTCCACCCAATCGTAAAGTCCTTAAAAACCATTGGGTAGATAAATTGAAAGAGGAAGATGGAGGCAGTTAGAGGTACTACGCTCGGTTGGTTGTCAAAAGATATGCTCAGAAAAATGGATTACACTTTGCTAATATTTTCTCACCAATTTTGTAAATGACTACGATTCAAACAGTTTTAGGTTTGATAGCCACTTGGGATCTTGAATTAGAACAACTTAATGTCAAGTCAACTTTTCTATACGGTGACATCGATGAAGAATTATACACAGAACAATTTGAAGGCTTTGTTCAAAGAAAAAAATAACATCTTTGTTGATGGCTGAAGCATAGTTTGTATGGACTTAAGAAAGCTCTGAGGCAGTGGTACATTAAATTTGATCGGTTAATGATTGAGCACAAATTCACTTGGTGTGAATCAAATCTATGTGTGTACTACAAAAGAATTCCTAGTGGTGAGTTTTTAAATTCTTTTACTCTATGTTGATGACATGTTAGTTGCTGGTTCTTCTCCTCAAATAGTTGGCAAATTAAAGAAAGAGTTAGCTTCTTGTTTTGCCTTGAAAGATTTAGAGTATATAAAAAAAAATCTTAGAATGACTATCACTAGAGATAGACAAAAGAAGGTGCTTACTTTGTCACAAAAGGCTTTCATTGACAAAGTTGAACTGACCTTATAGATAGTAGGGCCAGCGGTCCCAATGACATCAACACCCTACTATCCAAAGATGGGCTCGCCTTAAACAAACCATCTGATCCCATACCTAACCTACCCTAAAAATTATAGGGCTAGGGCTAGGGCTAGGGCCCTCTGCACGATCTTATTATTCTCCTCACTTCCATCTAACTTTTGATTTGTGTCCCAAAACACAAGAAGAAAAATAATTTATGAATAACATTCCTTATAGATCAATGATTGGTAGCATAATGTATGCTATGGTTTCCACACGCGTCGATATTGCTCATGCGCTGGGAGTAGTTAGTAGATTCATGAGAAATCCCGAAATGCCTCATTGAGAAATAGTTAAGTGGATGTTATAGTACCTCAAAGTAATTCTAATTATGCATTATGTTTTGGTAGAAATCATGTTCAACTACAGTGATTTTGATCTTGCCGGAGACCAAGAAAAATGTAGATCTACTATTGGCTATACTTTCATATTTGTTGGGACTGTCATTAGTTGGGCCTCAAGTCTTGAACATTGTCTTTCTCTTTCTTCTGCTGAAGCCAAATACTTGGCTCTTTTTGAAGGTATTAGAGAGATGATCTAATTGCAATACTTGTTCAACAATCTACATTGAGAACAAGATGATTATTTTTTATTTTCTGATAGTCAGAGTACAATTTTTATGGCTCACACTCGTTCCTATCAGCTTCGGTCCAAACATATTGACACATGCTCACTATGTGGTAGAAGAAGAAAAATTAAAGGGTTGCCAAAATTGACACAAAGATCAATTTTAAGGACATGTTGACGAAGGTTGTTTCCAAGGAGAAGTTTGAATCTACCAGGACTTCTCTTGGCCTTGTTAAAAATAAGTAAGTCAACATGTAAGAGCAGGGGAATGGGTGATTAGTTAAAGCATCTATTTTCTTCAGGTGGAAGATTGTTAAGTATCTGAAGCCAAATGGTCATGGGTGTTCTCCCTCCAATTGCTTTATATCTCTTCAACTTATCATTTATGATCTATAAATGTTGATGATTTATTTTCAATCAATATAATTTCTCTGCTCTATTTTCAGTGTGGACGTAGCCACGATTTGTGGTGAACCACGATAAACATCTGTGTTTATGTGTCTTCTTGTTCTATATTTTTCATTTGCACTTTCAAATTTACTTTTCATTAATAAATTAGGAAAAAGATTATATTAAAGAATAATTAAGATGTTTTATATATTTTCATTTTTATCATCATATTTCTAAAATTTAATGGAAACAAATAAAAAATATGAATTTAAAAAAAAAATATAAAACAATGTAATTATAATTGAATTAGAATTAAAATATTTGTATATTTGTATATTTTTTATTTTATATAAGTCAATTTCTTAAAATAAATTAAGATTATGTCAATAAATATTTATAAATATGAATATAGTAAATATTTTATTTTGAAATATATTTTTGAAATATTATTTTCTTTCTATTGAATTCCTATAATGAAAATATATTTACATAAACAATATTTATTACTCATGAATACTTCAATACGAACATATAAACATTATAATTAAAACTAAGATATTTATATACATTTTAAATATTATATGTCAATTACTTAACATAAATTAAGATTATATCAAAATAATAAATCTTATCTACATATAACTCAATATTAACAACAAGCATGTGGATCATAAGATTTCTATAAATCTTTAATCATAAACTATTATATAAATATTATTAACTTCTTTGAAATATGATTATATTTTAGATTTTTGAAATAAGATTTATGAAAGAAAATAGTTCTAGAGGTCTCTTGAAAATTATCCTAATTCAAAGTGAGCCCAACCAAATCAAAGCTAATTTTAGCACTAAACCAAATTAATTCTAATCTCAATTATGGAAAATAAACCAAATCAAACATTAATCTAATTAACACAGACCAAAAAATCAAACCCTAATCTAATCATAATATCATGAAAGATAGCAATTTTTATTTTAAAATTTAAAATTTAAAAATATACATTTAACATAAGTCCATTCTTAAAAAAGGGATCAAGTTTTTTCTTAAAATATTATTTCTTAATGTATTGTATAATTATTTTAAAATTCTTTCAAATTTAGTTATGTATTTTTTTTGGAATTAATGTCTTCAAGTACACCATAACCTATAAAGAAGAAAGAAAAAAATAATCAAGAGGTCTCTTGAAATATTACTCCAAACCAAATTGAACTCCGACTTTGAACAATATTTTGTTACAACCTTGACCTTCATTAAATATTAAGTCAAATTAGACTTTATAACTAAATCTTTATATATTAAAGAAACCCTTTGAAGGAAAAAAAACCAAATTTAAAATAAAATAAAAATATTAAATTAAAATAAATAGATAGAACTGGACAATCAAGAAGATTTCAATGATGATATGGTCCAACAAGCTAAAGAGAAAATTGATACAGTTACAATAGAAGATGAGCCTGAGGAGAATCCAGTGAATGCCATGACCAATGAAGAATCTGCACCAGAGAAGATTGTGTTGGCTAAGCAAGAACAAAAGGAGGGAGCTCCACAAATGAATTCAATAAAAGAGGTATTACTGAACCCAAATCCTATGTTAGTACAAGTAAAGGACTATCCTAAGATAAACACACATTTATGCATACAACTAATAGACTCTACACCACTTATTCCAACAATTCCTATATTTTCAGTAAGTTTAAATGTTAGCCAAGGTAAAGCAAGAGATGTCAATGTTGAGCAATAGTGCATGCCAACCAATGAAGGAAATAATGCACTTGAGCTAGAAAAAGAAGAAGATTCCACTAAGGCTAATATCAATGTAAATATAAAAGTTGAGAAGACAAGAGACTAAATGATTGAGCATATCAATTTTTTACAGGTAATATACTGAGTGCCTTAGGACCTTAGCAGGAGGGAGCAAAGGAGGCAGAGAAGCAGAGTTCATCCCGTCTATATAGGTGATAACAAGGATAAACAAGATGGGTATGTACAATAGTTGGGTACATATAAGAGAAAATGAGAGGGATACAAGTCAGGTGATGTGTCTCAAAAGGATGAGGAGACTAAGATGGAGCAACATAAGCCGATTTTGGAAGTACAAACACAAGGTCTACAACAAATAATGTCAAGTAGAAACACACTAGTATTATATGATGTCAAGGACATATTTATTGATACAATTAGTGTTGATGAGTTAGATGAGAAAGCTCCTATAACTGAGCAATCGATTAAGATAGTAGAGAATTTGAATGACCCTAACATTGACACTCAAGATAAACTAATGTAGTGGTGAGAAAGGAAATTTGAGAACAAAGTGTTAGAGAAGGTATCAAAAGAGATAGCAATAAAAAAGGTTGAGCTATCTACACTCATTAATGATTTAGAAAAAATAGTTACAAATGCAAATACATTATTTTCCAAATTATGTAATGACATCCCCTCATACTGCAAGTCAATAAGGGAGAGAATGAATACGATTGATGTTGATCTTTAGAAGGACAACAAAGCATTGGGCATGGATCCAAGTTCCAGCTTAGTATATTTTACACAGATCAATTTTTTGCAAGGCAAACAGTTAGAGTTGTTACAGGAAGAATGCTACATTAGAAATGAGGTAACTTCTACTCAAGCCTAGTTATTACCTCATCTAGAAGTAATACAAAGGCACCTACAAGCTATAAAGGATCTTGTACAAAACCAACACTTATCCATTATAGATAATATGGTGAATCTAGTGGCCAAGATAGAAATTGAGAAGAAAGTCCTTGAAACTTTGAAGACTAATTCGAACAACGCAATGAATATTATTATTAGATGACACCATCCATTTTTGAAAGAGTTCGGTATACTCCCAGAGCTACAATTGAATATCGCTTCTAGGCACAAGCGAAAAAAAATAAGGGAGAAATTGTGAGATCAAGTAAGTATGAGCATGTAAAGGGGAAATAATGTATAAGAAGGAATGTAGTGATAAGGATATTTATGTTCTAATGCTAAATAAAAAAAAAAAAAATTTGGAAAAGATTTTGAAAATGCAAGTTATAGTAGAATATGTAGACCAAGCTATATGCATAGTGTGCATCTAAAGGGGGAGTACACATTTTAATTTTTTTTTCTATGCTAAGTTTTGATCATGACAAGTGTTTTTCCACTAATGCTAAAGAGGGAGATTGTTGACCATAAAGGAAATCATAGTATTGTTAATTAGTGCAAAACACTTAGTCATTTACAAGACAAAGTTGATTGGTCAACACTACGACTGAGCTACACTATATAGGCCAAGTCATGTAAAGTAGAAGTATATACATTTAGTAGTTGCCGGGAAGTAGTGACTGCCAAGAAAATAAATAGTCACTGAGTATACAATGGTTAATGAGTTATATAGGAGGCAACACATGAGTTGAGTATAGTATGTGCCAAGGGACAACATGAAGAACAGACATGATTGAGCATTAGAAGGTATATGTGCTGAGTTAGACATTTTTTTTATATATGTTTGAAATGATACAAAATCTTATGCGAACCATTTTTGTCAAGATGGGAACACATTTTTATGATTGAGGAGTTAATCAAGGGGATAATTACACCTGTAATTACACATCACTAATCCCTATGTAATGAGATCAACCGATCCAAAAATTGGAAGGACTAAGTGGCAAAAAGGATGAATGTGAATTGTTTCTTAAGATCTAGAAAATTCTAAGATGAGTATTTAAGGATGGTTCCATGCCAAAATTTTGTTGTTGAGAGTTGAAGGATTGCATGTGTGTGAAGCTAAAGGTGAATCAATAAGTTGTGAAGTAAGGTGATTACATATTGGAAAGAGGTGATTTGTCATTGAAATTCAAGTGTAAACCAAAGGATCGAGGTACTATTACAGTCTAATAGGTGTATTAGGGTAAATATCTTAACAGAGTGGTCCTAACATGCCTATGTAAATCTCTTAACAAAGTGCTCACTTACTTGTGTAGTTTAAATCCTTTAATTAAGGTAGACTTAACAATCTTGTAAGCTCTTAACATGGTAGACCCCTCATAGGGTAGATCATCATAAGTAATCAAAATTTGTAACCCTAACAAACACACTTTATTTCTACCGTAGGGAAGATTTTGTGGGTACAATCCCCATCACAATTTTACCTTCACATTGTAGGGTTTTTGTGTTACCAAATCTGGTGTTATGTGTTGATTATGTATTTATATATTTTATTCATGCAAGTAGATGTTAGATATGATATTTTATGAAGTTTCATGGTTGATTACATACAAGGCTAAGGTTTATGTTATTATGGTAAATATGTTAAGCATGGATTATGTTGTTAGAAGTAAAGATTTTGAAGATCTCAATTCACCCCTCTCTCAATATCTTGCTTTCCTATTATATTTCCAACAAATAATATCTTAGTGGTGTACTCATGTCTTGTTGATGTGGGATACACATCATGTTTTCATTGACACATTCAAAGGAACATGTCAAAAAAACTTAAAAATTCCTTATTTGAGAGACTCTTCATGGGCTAAATCTATAATATTTTTGACATAGGTGGCAACAATGTGTTTTCTACACTAGTTTCAATAGGGTTGGAAAATATTGTGTATTTTTAGCACCTCATTTATAACACCGTGAGTTTTCTACTCTTGTCAATTAGTTACTCTATTGTATAGAAGTCAAAAAATGCAATTCAACAAATAATATGTTATCCTTGAGTTGTTTCTTAGTTTCCACAAAAAATATTTGTGGGTGTGAAAATACACATTGTTTTTTTGTAGGAGAGACAAGAACAATATCACTTGATGGATTAAAAACACAACATATTGAACTATGCATCTGCTTAGTTAATTATATTTCATACACCTTTAATTTAATCATGTAAGGGAAATGAAGACTGAGCCATTGATCTTAACAAATATGTTTGACACTTAAATATCATGGATTGTGAATACACACAATATTTTCACATCAGAAAGACAAGGAAGAATATCATTCAATGCATGGCCCGTTTAGGGGCTTCCAAGGGTTGATCCTTCTGACAGGGATGTAAAGATGTGCAATGTATAAGGACAACTAGGAGAGGGATGGGTTAAAGTGAAGTTTGATAGAGCATCTATAGAAAACCCAGGTAAGAGTGGAATTGGTTGTGTTATCCTAGACCCATATAATAAAGTTTTATCAATTGGTGTAAAATCTCTGTTGGAAGGAACTAACAATGTTGCAAAATGCTCCATTATCATCTTTGCACTTCAAGAGGCAATTCATAAAGGTTAAAAAAAATCTATCTGCAAGGTGATTAACAAATTGTCATAAATGAGATTGCAAAAGGAAAAATGGATACATGGTTTTTGGATAAACATGTTAGACACTTCAGGAAGCTTTTGGAAAACTTTGATGATTTTTAAAAAAAAATCTCACACACTACACATAGGGAACCAATTGGCAAATGTGGGGGTTAGATTGGTGGAAAATTTAGAGATGGTGGATGATTTCTCTCGATTACCCTTTTTGCCTTTGATTGTTTGGGATGAACTTGTCATGATGTTGATTACAATGCATACCTTTTTATGGAATATGGATGTGGGGGGCACGTGTTTCGTTTGGCCTAAAATGCATGATGAAGTTTGGAGTATCGAGCACTCATTAATTTAGGTGGAGTGTTTGTAGAAGAATCTAGATGAAGGGGACACTGTATTTTTTCATAATTAGTTGTGGGCATAGTTGAGGTGTACAATATGGAAGAAAATTTCTATTTGGAAACCCCAAAAGAAGAATCAAACACCTAGTTTCTACATAGGGATATAAAAGCGTGTAGGTTGGGGGAGGTTTTTGAGATAAAAGAGGATGGGTTTATTCATTTGATGACTAAACTATTGGGCAAGAGGTTCATTAAATGTGACATCTTCCTGCACACGAATATGGATATCTCTAGAATGTTTTGTGGTGGGATTTCTTGTTGGCCTGAGATGTAGATGAAGCCCTGTGTATGGTGGAAGCCTACGTTAAGCCAGAACAATGTTTGGGAATTCGAAAATGGTTGAACGTGGAAAAAATAGGCGTTGGATTTTACAGTGAAAGGGCAGTGCCATTAGATGGAAGGTGCTCAAGATAGATTTTAGCCTTTCATGGTATTCAACACTTTTGACTCTAATTATGCAGCAAGTAGGGGCTTCCCACATGGCGTGGATGGTGCTGTTGATTTTTTTGATTCAATAAGAGGCCAAACAAAGGACAAACAAAAGCACACTTCCAAAAAAGTTTACAAATGTAGCACAAGGGAGATTTCCCATGAGGTGGGGAAACTTGTGCTTGGATGAAAGGAATCATCAAATGTTAGTAGGATCATTCTTAATGAATCCTGTAAGGAGATGATGACCAAGTGGGGTTTAAAATGATGATGCATAGGTGTGTGTCTGTCCCGTGTGCCCATTTGGCATAGTAGGGCTGTGTATGTTCTCGTGCCTTTGTGTAGTGTAGATAGTTAATGTGTAAAGGTTTTTTTATTTGGTGCAACAATGTTTGGGATATGCTCAGAAAATTCAGGCTTAAGGCCTTGTTTTGTCAAGTTTTAAACATCTATTTCAATTTCGATAAAATGTTATCACTTATAAAAAAATCATATGATGCATACTAGATATAGTGTTTTGCACCACAATAAAATATTAATCACTTATGAAAAAATCATTTGATGCATACCGCATATAGTGTTTTGCACCACATATCCACTTGCTTAATATTTAACATACCTTATATTTATTGGAGTTATTTTTGGCTCTCTTTAATATAATTGATGAAAGACATCAAGGAGAGACCTTTCTTATGTCTATTATGAGATTTCCATGGGTGTGAAAAAAAAAAACTATTTTTGCTAGAAACCATCATGCCTCTAATGACTTCTTGTGCTTCCATGTATGGATATACCTTTTTTTTTTCACGAAGGTACCATAGAGACATGGGGTATAGGAAATACACAACATTTTTGCAATCCCACATATCCACACAAGTTTTTCCCATTTTATTGTTAGATAAAGGAATACAACATGAATAAAAACTAAAATATTTTCACACAAGATAATAATTCCCTACAGTCTAGCATAAGTTTTAAATACTTTGTCACTAATATACATGGTGCCAAAAATACATAAGGATTTTAGAAACTTGCCAAAATAGTGCAAAAACATAGTGCACTACCTGTAAATATGCCAAACATAGTCCATACAAGTCTCTGATTTTTTTTTTCCATGTGCATTAATGGTGGAAAAATAACCAATACTTATGTAAAGAGCTACAAAAAAGATAGAAAATTATTCCTCATCTTTTATTGTTGTAGGTTTGTCATAAAAGTTAGAAGCATTTTATTTCAAACATTTTAATTTCAGCATAATAGTTTTTTGGCTAGAACCGATGTTTAAAAAAGGGGTTCACTGCATATATCATGTGGACAGATTTCAAGTTTAACATCCATGGATTGACAATCAAATGATGTCTTAGATTAAGATATAACTATCAATTGTAATGTCCAATCCCTAAGTGAATGAATACCCATAGAAATTAAACTAGTTAAGAAAGAATAAAATAGAAACAAATTAGATGGAGAATAGATGGTTTCAATAAGTTTCACAAATTTATATTAAAAATTATTTGAGCCTTTGGCAAATCTGATTTCCAATATTGGTTTTGAACTCTTAAATCAAACTTGGATTTGTTATTATTTGTGACAATCAAATGACTATTTGAATTAAAAGAAGGAATCTAAAGACTTGTACAAAAGTCATATCAAAGAATCATAATCTATTATTACACCGAGAGGCATAATCCTACAGTGGCATAATACCCTCTATAGGAGGTTATCCAAAAAAATGGCTGTAAGAAAAAAGAAACCTTTCCTATTCCACTTCAATCTTGACAATCTGCATGTCAAAAAAAACCAAAAATAGTGAGACGGTTACATTTTGAAACACATAATTAATTCTAATTAATAGACCATGAAATAACTCTCTCTATGACACAAATACATATTTTTAGCATAATTCAAAGCTATGGCCAAGACTATTGAGTTACCTAGTTGAATTGATGTTAGATGTGTTAGAATTCTTTGGAATAACTAAGAGGGGGGGGGGGGGGGGGGGTGTGAATCAGTTATCCAAGGTCCAAATGCCCTAATAATACTTTTTCACTACTTTTAATGAATCCATACACTTTTCATCCATCCAAACTTAAATCAACCATATTAGCAAGTTACAGTAAATCAACATGCAGAGATAAAACATGCAAGATCAACACATGTCACAATGATTTACGTGGAAACCCAATTCGGGAAAAACTACCAGTAACATGCTACTTGATTCTCACTCTTCTAAAGTGATGCCTTGTTAAAAGCCTGCCCCGTTAAAGGCTTACAACACACTGTTAAATGTGACCTTGTTAGAGGATTTTACCAAACTGTTAGGAATGGGCCTGGTTAAAGGACTTTAGAACATTCACTTGGAATGTCACCCTGTTAAAGGATTTATCTCATGGCTATTAACCAACCTAAGTCCATAGGATTTAAACTAACTGTTACAATTGCTAGAAAGTAACGATAATGGCCTTTTGATCTGATATAACACAACATACTTTGTAGATTTCAGATCACACTTTCAGTTCAATCCTTATGCTTGGCTTCAATCACTTCAGCTCTGACTGCTTGTCTTCCTCTCAAGCTTCATCTCCTTGAGTCTTCTTACTCATCATACCAATGCATCCATATCTGGAGTCTTCTTATTGAAACAGAGTAACTATGCTCTCTTTCCTCCTTAGCACCTCCTTCAGCATTTTATGCTTTCATGCTTGACTGCCTCTCTCCTCTTTTTCTTCATGAACTTATGACTCCTTAAATAGAGATCTGGTTTTTCTTTGCCATTCATTTCTCCCTCTCAAATTTTAGGGTTTCAAATGGATTAGGTAGGATACAATGTATCTACCTCATATCTTGCTCTTATCTAGAAACTCTGTCAATTGTATCTTAAAAATGTTCTACATGGTGTTCTGTGCCACCAGCTCATCATTCTTATCTTCCACTTAATTCACAAACTTCTAGATAACAACCTTGTCAGCTTAGATCTGGCGAATCTTCAATTTTCAAAATAATGTAGCAACTCGGTATTATTGGTTTATTGATGCTCGACACCTCTGTGTTACTTAGCACTATTGGTTTACTGGTGCTCGACACCTCTGTGTTACTTGACACCTATATCTGCTTGGCACTTGTATTTACTCGGCAATTGATAAACTCTGTATCACTCGGCATCTGAAGTTTACGATATCACTTGGCACCTGAAGTTTACTTGCTCGGCTTCAACTAAGAATCTATTCGACACCTACTAGCTTGCTCAGCTCCCTCTCTCTAATGAAGTTAGTTGGGCTTTACAAAAGACTTAGCTAAAGCTTTACATTTTGATATGTTTTAGTGTGCCCATTCTCTGTGTCTTATAGTATGTCATCAAATACACTTTTTCATCAATGGCTTAGCTGATCCTTGTACTTCATTACAACATCATAACTTCAACCTTTCTCTAGGTGTTCTAGTTACATCTTATTGATTTCCTCCTCCTTGTCAATCAACTAATTGATAGTATTTGGATCACTAAAGCAATTGTCATTCCTGCAAGTAGCAAGTTTGACATCAATGACAAAATAATGATTGAGAACATTCTTTACTAGTTCTATATTATCATTCCAACAACTTTCCTCATGATCCTTTCAATCATTTCCAACAAGATGTTATATACTTTGTTTCATTGTCAAGTTGTGGGTTCAATAGATTAGAGGTTTTCATCACACAAAATCAAAATATTTGTGGTGGGAATGGAGATGAATTGAATAAGGAAATGGCTACTCTTGGAAATCTGGAGGATTTGATCTGTGGAAAATTTTCATGTCTAAATTCTTATTTCATCTTGAAAGAGTCTATAATTGATTTTATGACATAAATTTAATTTATGTATCAAGTGTAAAAAGTATTAGTGAAGTTTGAGGTTATTGCAAAGACTATGATCCATTAGTTTTTTAGCTTTGAGTTTTTAAATAAGAAAATTTCTTTCACTTTCACATATATAATGCTAAGATTTTAACTTAAAATGTTGTTACAGTTAATACCTTGCTTTATATTTCAGGAAGGTAGGCACATTTAGATGTCGACGTGAATGGTGGCGTCAAAAGTTTTGATGGTAGGGAAGTTTATAATAATGATTGTATGTAGGAATCTTGATCCATTGGTTATTAGCTCCTTCGTGCTAGGGATCTGTTATGGGTGTTGTTTTCTCCTTATATTTGAATGGGATATATTCGTATTTACATATTTCCAAATCTAGACATTTCTCTTTATTTTGGAATGAAGTTATAGTGTTAGTTCCGAATTTGAGTGACAATTTATTACATTAAGTTTTTGGATTTCTGAGCAATCACAGTAAGTTTCTTTGATTGCTTGAATATTGGATTTTGATATTTGGCCTTTTAAAATTATTATACCAGCATACTAAATTTTTTGTTATGTGAGATTGGTTAAATCTTTGTTTAGTGCAAACACTTCAATTAGATTACTTCCTTTTATTATGTCCAGTAAGCAATTTGATGAAATTATTGTACAAAGAGACCAAAAATTGTGAAAATTCTTTGTGATTTGACTTAATTTAGGGCATAATAGATACAATTTTTTTAGTTTAAATATATTTAAAAATATAAGTTTATATGATTAGAAATGATTTGTATGAAAGGTTCTATTAAGGTAAGTTAACTTTTTTAATTATTTTAAAATGATTTGCATGTAATAAAGTTCAGTATTTTATAGTTCATTTAAAATACCTTAGCTTTATCAAGTTTCTAATTTTAGTTTCATTCTCTTGTAAATTTTCCGTATGAGCTATATTATGGAGCTATAATTATTAATTGTTTTTACTTAAATCAAATTGTAATGAATTTTTATCATAACACTATGCAAGAATTTATTTCTTTGGATGGTGATTTCATGTAGAGGCATATTCTTAAAATTGGTGCTTCATATTAAGAATATATAATTTGTGTGAATATTACCTACAAGAAAAATATAAACAACTTCATTAAAATAATAGAAATATATGACTTTAAAACATGCAAAATTATTTTAAAACTTTGACTTTTATTTAAAAAGTTTCTATTTTATTTTGTACTTTTCTAATTGAAAATAATTTTGTTCTAAATTTAAAATAACAAAATATAAAAATTAGATGTTTCTTATGTGATGAGAAGTAGATATATCTTTGTTCAAAATATAGAAACTAGATGTTTCTAAAATGGAAAACAATATCTCTCCACATCTTATTTTGGATAAATCTATACAAATTTAGAAAAGTATAAAAAAAATGTTTCAACATTTCTTTAGACTTAAAATTTCTTAAATAAATTAATGTTTATTAATTTTTTCATATTTATAATCATAAAAAAAATTATTCTTAATAAATTATTTATTATTCTTTAAAAAATAGTTAACAAAATTATTTGTTTTACAATTTAAAAAAAAAAACATTTTCTATTATTGATAATATTTTATGAGCTATTTGAATGTGAATCAATATGGTTGGCACATAAAGGGGAAAATATATCTATATCTTTGCATTACAAATAAATTCTAGAGATAAATAAATTAATAGTAAGGCATTAAAATTTCTTGATTATTCTTAGAAGAATTATTTAATATAAGCCTATGATTAAAAAAACGGATCATACTTTTTTTTTTGCAACTAATAATTCATAACCCCAAGTATAATTAGAACCTACTAATAATCCACCCTTACTATAATTTAAGATTGTCCTATAATTAAACTCTAACCCTAACTTGACCATAACTTTATGGCTAATTATGTTAACCATAATACTAAGTGAATTATAACTTTATCCCTATTTGAACCCTAGTTGTAATTTAACCACAACTATAACTAGATTTTAACCCTAACCAAATTGTAATGAGAACCCTAACCTTAGTCCTAACCTTAATCATAATTCTAACCCTTTGAATGACACTAAATCTAACACAACGAGTTATTAAAACCTAACCCTAACCCAAAGCCAAAGAATAATTCACACTAAAATCCTAAAAAGTCCTTAATTAAAACATTAACCTTGATTATACTTCTAACCTAAACCCTAAACCTATTGACAATTATTAAGCTTTCACTTAAGATATCCCAAACCATATCTCTAACTATGGCACATACCCTAGAACACAAATCATAATCCCTAAAAAAATATTTAATCCTTACCCTAAACACTAACCCTACCCATAATTCTATCTCTAACCTTATTTATAAGCCAAATGCTAACCATGATGTAAACCCTAGAGTTAACCAACATATTAACCATTATCTTAAACCTTATCTCTAAAAATAATCCTAAGTTCAACCCCAAATATTAGTCATAAAAATAATCCCTACCTTAATGCTAACTATAAGTCTAACCTAAATCTTAATCCTCAATTTAATCATAACCATAAGTCTAACCTAAATCCCGATCTCAATGATAATTTTAAGCATCTCCTTAGCTATATGTTAACCATGATGTATGCCATAGAACAATAAATGTAACACTTAGGATTTAGGAATGAGGTTAGAATTTCTCAATAAGGGTTATGATATTAGAGTTCAACATAAAACATATTTATGGTTGTCATTGAGATTTGGGTTAGGATGTGGATTCACATAATAATTAGTACTAGGTTACAATTAGGATTAGGGTTTAGCATTTAGAGTATTAGCATTTAAGATTAGGGTTGGCCATTTAGTATTAGGACTGAACATTTAAGATTATGGTTTACCTTAGTATTTAGAGTTAATGGTTTAAATTTTAGAAGTAGCCCATTTAGATTAGCATATATAGTTTATAATTTAGGATTATAATATTATGTTAGGGTTTGATTCTATATAAGGGTTTGAATTTAGGATTAATGTTATGATTAAAATTTAAAATCTAGGTTATTATTAAGTAACAAGGGTTAGTGTTTAGTCTTTATGATTAGGACTGGGATTAGGCTTTAGTATTTTAGATTTAGGGTTGTTGTCAATATTAGTATTAGGAATGGGTTTGCATATGGTTATTATTAAGTGGTTAGATTAGGGTTTATATCTAGGGTTATTGTTTATATTACGATATTATGATTAATGCTATAGTTTAATCACTAATCCAAAATCTAACCCTAACCCTTGAGCTAAGCATGATTCAAACCATAACCATAACCTTGAACCCTAACCATAATCTAATATGTATCTTGACACTTTTTGAATCTAAACACTAACCTTAATGATTCAATCAAAGCCTTGCACTAATATTTCGTTAAACTCTTACACTAATCTTAACCATGATATACACCCTACAATCTTAACCATGCTATAAAGTCTAGGATTATGATTAAGATTAGGGTTGTATGGTATGAGTTCATATAATAATTAGTATTAGGTTAAGGTTAGGATTAGGATTTAACATAATTTAGGGAATGTAGTATATAGGACTGTGGTTTGTCATTTAGTATTATCGTTGACCATTTATTATTATGGTTTATTTTATTATTTTGGGTTGATATTTTAAAAATTAAGAATAGGGTTTAGAATTTAGGGTTAGGACAAGGGATCAAATTTTACAATTTAGGTTTATAATATTATGTTAGTGTTAGGTTTTATATAAGGGTTAGAATTTAGGGTGGGTTAGGGTTTATAATATAGGATTAGGGTTAAGTACAAAGATTGGGGTTTAGTCCTTATGACTAAGATAATTTACAATTTAGGTTTATAATATTATGTTAGTTTTAGGTTTTATATAAGGGTATGATATATTTTACACTATTCCTAACTTTGACACTAACACTAAGCATCTTTCCACTCACAAATAAGATGATAGATTCAACATTTTAACACTAAGCCTTATCCCTAATTATAATAACAAATATAGAGCAAGAGACACTAATACTAAATCTAACCATTATATAAATTGTAAAGCTATATTTTAACCATAATCATATTAATTATTCTATGTGTTGCACACGGTGTGAATGCTACTAGCTAATTTGTATAGTCTATATGTAAAGTACGCTGAGATGCATCAAAGCATTGGGTTTTTTTCATCATTCACTTTTAATATGGATTAAAGAAATTTCAATGCTGAGATGCATCTCAGCGTATTTTACATATAGACTATATATTAGCTAGTTATATTAAAAGCACCATCTCTTAATGTGAAATTGGATAATAACAAACTTCTAAGTAATGAGGAAATGGAAGGAGTACCTACATTTTATTAAAAATATCTTGCATCAATTTTCTTTCTCATCAAAACACTTTTTTGCTAAACATCATATATTGAATAAATATTTTGGAATATCTACTTTTAATTACTTATATAGAATAACTATATAAGATCAAATAAAATACCTCTTACACTAATATTAGAGGAACCTCTCCAAAGAAAATGAAATCATTATGTATTTGACACACCTTATTATTCACGTAGTTCCCTTTTTGTTCAAGCTCTTTCTTTATGAACTTGGTGACACAAGTTAACAAAATTTAACATTTTCAACTAGAACATGTACAAAGTAGGAAATAGTTTGGATTTGTGATTTCCAAAAGACACATCAATCATGCAAATAATGTGACACTTTTAGAATATTAAAATAAGATTTAACCTAAAATAATATACTCAACATATCAAATTAGAATTTTAATATTGAACAATAGACAATGCTTATATAATCTTTACTCTAATATTATTTGTAAAACACATCCCTACACAATATTCTATTTACTTTTAATATTAAATTTATTTGAATTATAGCCATTATTATATACACTACTTTCAAATTATTGTTCATTCATTTCCATATTCCATTGATGATTTATTAAATTTTTATATAAAATTGATAACCAATGTGAAGAATGAAACACCTATATATAAGATTCCCTATCTCACGTACATCCACCAAGATTCAACTTTCAATTTCAAATTTTTTGATATACGACAAAACACTTGCCATATATGAATTAAACTCACCAGGACCAAGGAAAATTAAATTAACTACATAGGAATAGTCATAACAACAATAATAATGGTTATTGAAGATTTAAAAAAATATAAATTATAGGATCAACAAATTGGTCCACTAGTTTTTTGACGAAATAGTATGAGTAATACACGATTCAAGCAATTACTACCTCAATTAACTTTAAAAATCCCATCAAATGATGACAAAGAGCCCAACTGAAACTTTACCCCTGATGCAATTTGTAGGGAGGATAGCCACATCCTTTCCCATGGCACTGGCTAATCTCCAGACAAAATGCACCAAAGACAAAAAGAAATCAAACATGATTCTTTTTCAGATCCACGAAAACATAACAAAATTTTCTCAAAATATTTCTTGTTGTCAATCACAAAATATACAAACCATGAATATAAAATGCTGAATTTTTTAAAAAAAAATTGTGTTTTCATTTTTTTGAAATTTAGTCAATGGTGAAATTTGTAGGGAGGATGGTTGTGTCCTTCCCCATTGCCCTGGCTAATCTCCAGAAAAAATGCACCAAAGACAAAAAAGAAGAAGAAGAAGAAGTCAAACATGATTCTTTTTCAAATTCACGAAAAAATAGCAAAATTTTCTCAAAAAAATTCTTGTTTTCAATCAAAAAATATACAGATCATGAAGATCAAATGCTGAAAATTTCAAAAAGTTTCATTGTGTTTTCATTTTTTGAAATTTAGTCAATGGTGCAATTTGTAGGGAGGATAGCTGCATCCTTCCCCATGGCGCAGGCTAATCTCCAGAATGCACCAAACACAAAAAAAAGGTCAAACATCATTCTTTTTTAGATTCATAAAAACACAAATACTTTCTAGTTTGTTGCTTATGTGTTGCTAAGGGCCTTTTTAGGCCTTGAAGTTTTGAGTGTCTAGTGGAGGCCTCTTGTTTTTTAACGATTATTTAGGAGGGATTCTATATCTATTAATTGTATGCCATTTATGACCTTGGCGTGTATTAGCCAAAGCACATGTTCATGTGTTGTCGATCTCCTAATGCTTTTGTGAGGATTATCATCCTTTTTTGTTGCTGAATAATACAAAGAACAATCATCTAGATTATGATAATGTTCAAGCACTTTGGACACAATATTAGTTCAGGGACTCTTGACACACAATTTATTATTATTATTATATTATTGTTCAAATTAGAGTGTTAATTATAAAATACACTAAAATTTTAGAAATGACCTTGGCGAATGGCCATTCCTTCATGCTTTAGACAAGGCAATTAGGCCCCTTCTCAAAAATATAATTTAAAAAAAAATAAAATTAAAATATTGTTTACCTAAATTACATTTGTGAAAATCAATCAACTAAACAAGTTATTCAAATTTTAGGAAAAAATTCTACTTAACTAAGCTTTCAAATGGACAATTAGATCCCTCCTCAAGAATATACTATTTTATTATCAAAACTTAAAATATGTTTTATTTATTATATATATAAAAATCAATAAATTACAATAATTTATTCAATTTTTTTAGACATACACAATTCAAAATTGCAAAGCTTTAAAAATAATCAAAACCAATAACCATTCCCTCAAACTTCTAGATATGTATATTTTAAAAAACAACTTTTTAACAAAAAACTTAATACTTATTAAAAAATCAATCTCATTACAAATACTTAGATTATTGAATTTATTCAAATGGTGTCTAACTAAAACTAGGTAAGTAGTAGATAATTTCCACAGTAAGTCAAATTGTGATATTGCTATCAGGATTTAACTGTGTGATTTTTGAGTCAAACTCATTGACCCATGTTTTGCAAATGGGGTTGGAAGCTTTGGGTTTAATCATGGAGGAAACTTTGTAGTTAAGCGCGCTCAGGCTGGAGTAGTATTGGGATGGGTGACCTCCTGGGAAGTCCCCATGCTTCACCCCTGTGAGCATTACCTAGATCCAATGAGTGCTAAATGTTCAATTTATTCTCATGAGAGATGGATTCATATTGAATCACTACTCATGAAACATGGGTCAATGAGTTTGACTCAAAAATCACATAGTTAAATCCTGATAGCAATATCACAATAAAACTAGGTATTCAAATTTATTCGAATAAAACACCACTAATGAATAAACTCTTTCCTTCCTTGCTTGAATATCTACTCCCATGTATATCCTGTGCATTTGTTTTCTTGGAAATATAAAACTAATGAGTAGTGTATAAATTAAAATTAGAATTCGGCTTATAAACCTTCATTAAACATAAAATGAATGTGAGAGAACAAATAGACTAATCACATTTTTAATTGTTAAAATGCAAAAATAACATAATATAAAGTGGCTTTTGTTTTCTATTTAAAAAAAAATTTGGATGCTATGTGCATGGAAACATAAAATCATCATTAAAGCACCTAAATGTATAGAAAATCAAAATGGTTAAATCATACGGATAATAAATACAAAAGGTATGTAAAATTGATTGTTGAAAATTGGAACAAAAAGTTCTAAGCTGGAGTCCTTGGAAACATCTATATAAATATTAAAAAATCAATCTGATTACAAATACTTTTATTAAATTTATTCAAATGACATATAACTAAAACTACTGATTAAAATTTATTATGCAGGTCCATCTCGTAATTCCATGATTTGTTTAATTATTTGTTTTCACTGGTCCACTTTGGGACAAGACATGCCCATTTTGCCCTTCACAAATTCAATAATGTTTTATATTTGTTGTCCTGGTATTTATCATATCCAAATTTCATAATTTTCAATCAAAATGTGCAAGAGAACATAAAAAATAATTCAATCTTTAAAGTGTTTGAAAACTTATCCAATTCTTGTTGGAATTTAATGTCGTGGTTGTCTTGCCCTTGGAGCCAAACACTCACCTACCACCTGACGGATTGCAGAATGTTCAATTTTTTTATATTGCCGATAGGTGAGTTTGAAAAATGAGAGGGAAAAATGTTTTAGGTTAGAAGACAAAATGGAATGATCAGATTCATTCGACCAAAGAGTGATAGAAGTAGAAGTTGAAGAGCTCAGAAGTTGTAGAGAGAAGAGAAGTGATCAACAGTCCAATCATTAGAGTGCAGAGATAGAAGGAAGTTTATTTCGTGCCTATAGATGCACGTGTTTCTTCTCTGGTCATTTTTAAAGTTTATTGTTTGTTAAGTTCACCCTGTTGAAGCAGTGATTGCTTCAGACATTATTGTACGCAACCATTAGAGCTGCAAGTTTAAAGATTTTGACATATTGAAGTTGTTTAAAGTTTTAGGGTTATTTTAGGGTTTTCTGGTTGAAGCTGAACACTCTCAAATTTTGTAATAGTTTCAATCAAAGTTGAATACTAAGCAGGTAGGCACACTTGAATCCATTGCTCTTTATTCATTGCACTTGTGAAGTTTATTGTTGAATTTTTTTAAGCCTTGGGTTCTCTGGTTTTAATGATGGTAACATTCACGTTGGAAGTCTGTCACTCGATTTGGTCTTTATTTGAGTTTTAACTTTATAGTAATTACCAAGTTCACTCAGTGTCTTCTTCTATTGAGTTCCACCCTCCTGTGGCTACCGAGTTAACTTGGCATCCACACTACCGAGCTCACTCAGCATTCAGTGGCTACTAAGTTGCTCTTCATTTGTCGAGTTCACTCAACATTCTCTTGCCACTCGGTTTATTAAAGTGCCAATCAAAATTGCCACTCGATAATAGTTTGTGCCGAGTGAAAATACTAAAGTTGTGAATTTAAATTTTAATATTTCTCACATGGTATTAGAGCCTCGAGGCTCCACATCCATAGTGAGTTAGGGAAAAAAGTTCTCGAATATTTATCATGGCAAAAGATGCAAGAAAGATATGGCAGTAGCCACCACCCTTCAATGGACAAAATTATGATACATGGAAAAAGAAGATGAAAACCATAATGGTTGCAAATGATTTGTGGGAGTTTGTAATTAATGGGTTCAATGATGTGACAGACCCAACTCAATATGCTGCTCTCACCAATAATCAAAAGACTTAGTTGAAGGAGTCAAGAAGAAAGGATGCTAAGGCATTAAGTCTTATTGAAGCAGCAATGACAGAGACAATTTTTCCCAAGATTGCAACAACGAATTATGCAAAGGAAGCATGGGATATCCTTGAGACAAACTTCAAGGGGACTGATAAAGTTCATATAGTAAAGCTACCAAATATAAAGAGGGAGTTTGAGAACCTTCAGATGAAGGAAAATGAATCAATTGCAGATTTTAGTTCAAGGACCTCAAATGTGTTTAACCGACTGAAGTCAAATGGAGAAGACTATCAAGAGCAGAGGATAGTGGAAAAGATATTGAGGAGTTTACCTCATAAATATGACAACTTGGTCATGACCATAGAAGAGGCAAAAGACCTCACTATTTTGACAATGGATGAGTTGATGGGTACTCTTCAAACCCATGAGCACAAGATCAACAGATCTGCATCTTCTTCTTCCCAAGAGAAAACATTCAAGGCTTAGTCAAATCCAAGAGGAAGGGGGAGAGGAACAAATGGATTAGGCAAAAACTCTAGAGGCAGAGGCCGAGGTAATGGAGGACAAAGAAATGTTGCAGCAGAAAGCTCAAAAAGAGCAGATGGAGCAAGTAGCTCACAAAATACTTCAAGAGGAGGTAAGAAAAACTACAACTCAAATAGGAGTAATGTATAATGCTACTAATTTCATGAATATGGGCATTATGCAAGTGAATGCTGGAAGAAGCAAAATGATCAGTTAGGACAAGCAAATGTGGCTAATGTGAACATGGAAAGTGGAAACAATGCCACTGCCTTCATCTTGTGTAATGTTGGTGAAAAAGGAAGCCTTGAGGTTTGGTACCTCAACAATGGATGTAGCAACCACATGAGTGGTAATGAAGCCTTTTTTTCATTTATTAACAAGAGTTTCAAATCTAAGATTAAAATGTGGAACAATGGAACCCTAACAGTAGTAGGCAAAGGATCTATTATGGTCCGCACCAAGCAAGTTGAGAAGAAGGAAATAAAAAATGTGTATTTTTCCCTTGGTATGAAGCACAATTTGATGAGCATTTGTCAGCTCATTCAAAATGGATACAAAGTGCTGATGGAGAATGACAGGTGTACTATTCAAAAAAAAGATGGGAGCAAGAATTTACTTGCAGTAGTTCAAATGACAAAGAACATAAGGTTTCCCTTGAAGATAGAGACATGTTTCTCATCTCAAGTTGGTCTTGCACCTCCCACACAATTAGCTCTAAGGAGTGTGATTGAAGACCCCTCATAGCTATGGCACCTCAGGTATGGTCATCTTGGCTATGCTGGTTTAAATTTGTTGTCAAATAAAAGAATGGTAGAAAGTTTGCCAAGAATAGGAAATTCATGTGACAAGTGTGAGGCTTGTATTTTGGGTAAGCAACATAGGCTTCCCTTTAATTATGGAAATTCTAGGAGGGCTAGATATCCATTAGAGTTAGTGCATACTAACCTAGTGAGTCCTATGCAAGTTACTTCCATTGGGGGGAGCACTTATTTCATGACATTTATTGATGATTTTAGTTGTAGGACATGGGTTTATTTTTTGAAATCTAAATCTAAAGCATTTAATAAGTTTCTTGAGTTCAAAGCCCAAGCTGAAAGAGAATGTGGACACTATATCAAGGTCCTAAGATCAGATAGAGGAGGGGAGTTTACCTCTAATTCTTTTGTAAATTTTTGCAGGAAACATAGCATAAAGAAAGAGCTCACAACCAACTACACACCACAACAGAATGGAGTGGCTGAAAGAAAGAATAGGACCATTGTAGAAATGGCAAGGAGCATGATGAAAGAGAAAAATCTCCCAACTGAATTTTGGGAAGAGGCTGTGGCAACAACACTTTACCTAATTAATAGGTGTCCTACAAAGGTTGTCTGTAATAGAATTCCAATAGAAGCATGGTCATCAGGAAGATGGATAGTTGAACACCTAAGAGTGTTTAGATGTGTTGCATACACAAATGTGCCTAAAGAGAAAAGACAAAAATTGGATCACAAAGGTGTGAAGTGCATCTTCATAGGGTATAGCTCAGAATCAAAGGTATACAGATTGTATGACCCTTTGAACAACAAGATGATTCTCTCAAGAGATGTAGAATTTCTTGAAAATCAGTCATGGTATGGACAAACTGATGAGTCACCCAACACCTCAAGTAAAGTGCCAAGTATGAGTGAAGAAGATGCTGATGAACAAAAAGGAGTAGAAAGAAGAAAAGGAAAGTAACTTCAGTCATTGACGAGCTCCTCTAGGCATGACCGAGTGTTAGTACCAAGCAACAGTGAAGACTTTGATCCCACACTCTCCTCCCTGTTACTAAGAAAGACCAAGAGTCTTAGGGAGGTATACCAAGATGAAAGGTATGAAGATTATGATGAGAGTGTTAATTTTGCATTATTTTCTCATAGTGATCCAATATATTTTGAAGAAGCTATTAAGGAGAAGAAATGGTGTAAGGCCATGGATGATGAGATAGATGCTATATAAATGAATGAGACATGGGAGCTAACTAATTTGCCTCCCAAGAAGCAAGTGATTGGAGTGAAATGGGTCTACAAGACCAAATGAAATGCTGAAGGTAAGATTGATAGGCATAAGGCAAGGCTGGTAGTCAAGGGCTACAAACAACAGTATGACAGAGATTATGATGAGACATATGCCCTAGTTGCAAGAATGGAAATCGTGCGTGCTGTCATAGCAATTGCAGCTCAACGCAAATGAAAGGTATATCAAATGGATGTGAAGTTTGCCTTCCTAAATGGTGTATTGAAAGAAGAAGTATATGTGGAGCAGTCACCTGGTTATGAAGTAGCAGGTGAAGAGAACAAAGTATATAGATTGAAGAGAGCTCTTTGTGGGCTCAAGCAAGCTCCACGGGCATGGTATAGTAGGATTGACTCATATTTGATGAGCAATGGCTTTAGAAAAAGCAATGGTGAGCCTACTCTCTACATCAAGGAATCAAATGGAAATGTGTTGATTGTTGTCTTATATGTAGATGATTTGATTTCTACTGGTAATAACAAGGCTCTAATTAGTGAATTCAAAGAGACCATGAAAAATGAATTTGAGATGATAGACCTTGGTCTCTTGAAGTACTTTCTAGGCATAGAAGTAAAACAAATGCATAATGGCATCTTCATCTTTCAAGAAAAATATGCAGGGTAGATCTTGGAGAGATTCAAAATGCAGAATAGTAAGGCAGCCCCAACACCAACAACAGTAGTTCTAAAGTTGAGCAAGGAAGACTCTAGCAAGAGAGTGGATCCAACACTATACAAGAGTATTGTTGGAAGTTTAATGTTTTTGACTGCAACTCGGCCAAACCTAATGCATGCAATAAGTTTGATTTTCAGATTTATGGAAATACCAAAGGACTCCCATTGGCAAGCGAGAAAGAGGATCCGAAGGTAGGTGAAAGGTACCAAGGGAAATGGGATTTTGTATATTGCAGAAAATGAATTCAAGTTGGTAGGTTATACAGATAGTGATTGGGCTGGAAGTATAGATGACAGGAAGAGCACTTTTGGATATGTATTTCATATGGGATTGGGTGTAATTTCATGGACATCCAAGAAGCAACCTATTTTTTCTTAATCTATAGCAGAGGCTGAATACATAGTAGCAAATGCAACAACATGTCAAGTAATTTGGCTAAGGAGGATCTTGATAGATTTGAGTCAAAGGCAAGAGGATGGAACCACAATTTATTGTGACAACATCTCTTTAATTGCATTGTCTAAGAATCCAGTCTTTCATGGGAGAAGCAAGCATATTGAGATCAGATATCACTTCATCAAAGAGTTAGTGGAGAATGGGGATATCAAGATGGAATTTTGTAAGTCTGAGCAACAACTAGCAGACATTTTTACCAAGCCATTAGGCATTGGAACTTTTGTACACTTAAGAGAGTGTCTTGGTGTAGTTGATGTGGAGTAGCAATGATCCTTGTTTTGTTTGGCTCGAGACAAAGGGGGAGTGTTGGAATTTAATGCAATGGTTGTGTTGCCCCTGGAGCCAAATGCCTACCTACCACTTGACGGATTGCAGGACGTTCAAATTTTTTTATTGCCGATAGGTGAGTTTGAAAAATGAGAGAGAAAAATGTTTTAGGTTAGAAGACAAAATGGAATGATTAGATTCATTCGACTAGAGAGTGATAGAAGTAGAAGTTGAAGAGCTCAAAAGTTGTAGAGAGAAGAGAAGTGATAGACAGATCCAATAGTCAGAGTGCAGAGACAGAAGGAATTTTATTTTGTGCCTATAGATGCACGTGTTTCTTCTCTGGTCATTCTATAAGTTTATTGTTTGTTAAGTTCACCCTGTTGAAGCAGTGATTACTCTAGGCATTATTGTATGTAGCCATTAGAGCTGCAAGTTTAAAGTTTTTGAAGTATTCAAGTTGTTTAAAGTTTTAGGGTTATTTTAGGGTTTTCTGGTTGCAGTCGAATGCTTCCAAATTTTGTAATAGTTTCAATCAATGTTGAATACTAAGCAAGCAGGCACACTTGAATCCATTGCCCTTTATTCATTGCACTTGTGAAGTCTATTGTTGAATTTTTATAAGCCTTGGGTTCTCTAGTTTTAATGATGGTAACATTCACATTGGAAGTTTGTCACTTGATTTGGTCTTTATTTGAGTTTTAACTTTATCGTCATTACTGAGTTCACTCAGTGTCTTCTTCTACCGAGTTCCACCCTCCTATGGCTACCAAGTTAACTCGGCATCTACACTACCGAGCTCACTGGGCATTCAGTGGCTACCGAGTTGCTATTCATTTGCCGAGTTCACTCGACACTCTCTTGCCACTCGATTTATTAAAGTGCCAAGCAAAATTGCCACTCAGTAATAGTTTGTTCCAAGTGAAAATACTAAAGTTGTGAATTTAATTTTTAATATTTCTCACAATTCTTGGTAGTCTCATGATTTCAAATCCTCTGGCTAATCACTAGCTTTGCACTTTGAGTTTCCAAATTCCACCATTAGATTCTCAAATTATGGCAAGTTAATGAACAACACCAAAATACGTGTTTTTCATTCAATCATTAATCATTCACCTTAAAAAGGTTAAAGTTCGGGGTCCCAAACAAGTGTTTCACTTTGAAATATTAACCTCTCCATCAAAAGGTTAAGATAAGTTTGCAAAATTAACCTTAAAAAAGGTTAAGGTTCAGGGTTTGAAATATGTGTTTTGAGCCAAAATCTTAACCTCACATGTGGAAATGAGTTAACCTTTCCAAAAACGTGTTTTTTACCATTAACCTTAACCTCCAAAAAAAAGGGGTTAAGATTGTCAGTTATTAACCTTTCTACCTAAGTTAATAAGAGTTAAAAATTGAAAGGTGCTAATATGAAAAAGGCTTTAAATTTTTGGGAAAGACTAAAGATGATCTAAATAATTGAGAGTTTTCCTTCACTCTTCAAACGATAGAGATGTAAAATCAAAATCTGAAACCATTAGATTATATACAGATCAACTTGTGGATACCATTCTTTTCATTTTGTCTACACACAAAACGACCATCTTCTGATAAGTAGTGAACAGGTTGGTGTAAGCTACTGCAACACACAATATCTTGAATAAGAATGAGCTGATGATGTGTCACATGGATAATCAAAACATCCTCCATGACTTTGACAGTTTGTGTGAATAGGGGCATTTTATTGCTATTGTGATCAAAAGAAGACATATTGACTCATTTGTTTGATATAATGCCTTTAGAAAATACAAATCATGGTAAAATATTGTTTTATATGATTCTCATTGCATACAATGTTCATGCTTTCCTTCCATCCTACCCATGGAGGAGATCGATACCTTTTTTCTAGCATTCATAGATTGATTTGAACAAATTGGATGAGGATATTTATTTGCTTCTTAGTAGAGTCACTATTTTTGAAGGCCAACCACCACCTCAATATTTTAGTAGGCATGAAGTCCCTTCTCACAATGAGTTTCAAATGGGCTCAAGATCATGCCATGTGAACCTCAATGACTTGTTGAGAGAATATAAGAAGAATAATAGGGCACATGAACTATTTGAAGAAATGTTTTCATCTTTAGTCTGAAAAAAGATGGAGCTTATGAACTGAGAAGGCATAGACTAAGCACACAAATTGTTTGACAAGATACCATTGTTGTCTCAAATATGGTATGGATACGGAAAATTAAATTGGCTATTTAGTATGGTTCCACACTCATCAAATCTTTTATCTCAGTGGGAGTCATCAGCAAGTGTAAGTGACATGAAGCCCATGTGAAGGTTTACACAATATGCACACATTAGTGTGTTGAAGAGCATGTATGAATGCACTGAAGGCGCAAGATTTGTTGACAAAATGTCTAGATTAGATAAGATTTCCTTTCATTACAATCTCCCCAACTCATGTGTATAGAGATCAGTGGTAGATGCAAATATCATAGAAAAAGCATGATAATTGTTTGACATGCTAGTGAATCAACACAACCATAGGCAAAGTGCATGCATTTTTTGACCAAATTCTTTATCTTCAAGCCATGCGTAGAGGAGATTATCATTATTAAGGAACAAGATCTGATTTATATGGTCCACATCATTCAAATTGTAGTGGGCATAGTGATAATGAAGCCCATGGACCAATTCATGAAAGTCTGCAGGGGGAATCGATTGAAAAATTACCTTTATCATTTCATATAACATCACATCTAAAGTACTCTATCAAGAGATTATTTAGTGGATGCCCTCACAAAAAGTGGTCGATAAAATGAGCCTCAATCAAAGTGCTCATGATTTCCTTTTTGCATACACGAAGATGAAGTCAAGAAAGTTGAGTTATTAATGTTATGATGATGGATTGTCTTGATAATGAGTATGTTGAGGAAAGAGACTCATGGCACATTGAATCATTTATGGATCAATAAAGTCAAGACATTCATTGGAAGGGTTCAAATTCTTCAAAGGCTAACATTAAACCCGCATCTTACCTCTAGCATGAGCACATGATCTGTTTGATAGAAAGCCTGCGACTTATCTCCAACTTGCATGAAAGAAATATATGAAATGTGACCCCAAAAAATAGTGTTGGATATATGAAACAATTATATAATCTTCAATGTTCCTGTTGGAGAGGCTTTGAGTCTTGGGGGAGACACACAAAGATCCCACACACACCTCCTGATTCACAACATAATTACATTAATGTGTGGAAAACGGTTGAGCATGGAATCATTTGACACAATGCTTCAAAGCAATGATGGAATTTACAATAATGAGATGTGAGACCAAAGATAGAGATGGAACTATCAGACCAAACCTTCAAGCTATCATATGTAATGATTGAGGATTGTGCATAGAATGGAGTGTTCAACGTGTCTTAAGCTTGTCTCAGTAAATTGCAAATAGTGAGCATGGATGCTAAATTGCCACCTTGGTTGTAGTCATACCTTGGCTGTAGCCATTGACATCAAGTTCATCTTTTAATTCTATTTGTAAAGTTGAAGGAGGAGCCATTGTTTGGAAGAACGGTGGATATATGATCAAAGTTTAGATGAAGAAATTCTTTGACGTAGTCCAAGTTCTGATTCTTCATCAAAATTAAGACTACAAAGTGTTATGCTTGAAAATAGTGATTTTTATCACTTTTGGCCATATGCTAAGGATTTTATCATTTTTGATTAATTTTTGATTTTATTAGAAGATGATATTTGGAAAGTGTGTACAAATTTTGTCTTTGTAATCAGAAATTCTTCTTAGGTTCTTGGTGCAAGAAAAAAAGGGAAAATGCTCTTTGAGTTCTCTTCTTTCAAAATCTAAATTGTTTAAAATGTTGATTATCTTTGTAGTGAGCATTCTCATAGTATTGTGAAGATGTTATGAATCTTTGGATCAGCATTGTGCTAATAATATTTCTCAAGCACAAATCTTGATTGTTGTTATTAGTGGTTTTAAGTTAGTCTAGGAAAGCTTTGGAGTCATGTGGTGCATTTGTCATCAGTGGCCTTCTATTTATCTTTTAAAGTTTGATTTTTCTTTTATTTGAAAAACTTCAAAATTATATCATAGGAGGGAGTTGCCCCTCTAAATGGAGAGGAAGGCAGCATATCAAGGGCCTATCAAACTGTTGTGAACAATTTGCCACATACACTCAATTGGGCCATTTTTACAATAACAATTTTTTTTACCAACATATTTTTGGTGAATCTACTAGGGAGACCACAACAAGAAAGATCAATCATTTGGCTGTGATGCAACAACATGGTATTGCCACATGAGAATGTGCTTCCAGTTCTACAATCAAATCTTGGCTTCCAGGACACACATGAGGATATTATTTTAGATTTGAACACTCTAGCTTGGAGGTGTAGACAAACTACTCAACAATACCATCAGGTGAACTGAGTTCTAGAAGAAGAAGAAGAAGAATTCAGGAAAATCTTACGAAGAGCTCCTATTGGTCAAGACATTGTAGTCATTGAAAGAAGAATTGTTATTCCAAGAAGGAATAGGCAAAATCTTGGTCACATCCAAGGTCAAGTAAATAATAATCAGTAAGTCGATTGATGAAGGTACCTTCCCTTGAATGAAGGTTGGTGATTCAATTTAGAAGGTTGGATGTTAGTGACTCTATCTGAGGTTTGAATTCAAAACATGGTTTGGTACAAAGGGAAAATGGAAAGTGAAACTGATAGTGACAATGATAGTGACAGTGATGAGGAATATTTTTCATATCCCAAGAAACATATTCCTGATGAGCCTCTACAACTTGAATTTTTGAAGAATTTCTATGGTGGCAGAAGGCTAGATCCTAGAATGGTTCATTCTTGCTTGCGTATTTTTTTTTTTTTGAAGATCGAAGGGGATGATGAAAAAGATTATGGGTTTCTTTCTCATGATTATGATTCTTTATTTGAAAAATTTTCAACATATAAAGATAAAGGTCTCTTTGCAAAATGCCTTTCATCTATATCAACAATGCAGAATAATGGGAATGTCTCTCATTCACCTATCTCTCAACAAAATCAGATTTTCATCGATCCTGGTCAAGGTAGCTTCTTGAAGATTTTATATGATGGATGAGAACTAGATCCAGAAAAGATTCATCCATCTTTGCTCCAAAATTTGCAAAAGATAGAAGAAGAAGAGGGTAAAGATTATTAGTTTTTCTCTCACAAGCCAAAATGTAATGCCCCGCCAAGGGATCCAAAGAAATTCACTAAGTTTGCGAAACAATTTTTTTTTAAAACATGAAAGTAAAACCTTTCATAACATTAACATGATAGCGGAAGCAACAGTAACATCCAACTGAAAATAACATAACATAACAGATTACATTCTTTAAAGATCCCTTAACATTGAATTACTTCTAATCATAACTTATTCATCTAACATTACATCCTTAACAATGAAATAACAATGATGCATCCAATGTTCTTAAACCATATTCAAGTGTACATTTTAGATTGCTCAATCATCCACTGTACATGTTACAAGGTATGAAAAGCTCAAAAAATAAACATCCATGTAAATAAAGTACATCATCATCCAATATTAATCCATGATGCAATAACATAAATGAAACCATAACCATACATAATACATCATTATCATAAAGATATAAACATCCATCATAAAAGATAACCATATATCACGAACATAACTATCTAAGTGCACGGTTCCTCCCAACCGTAAATAGCATCATTAGACCATCATGGATCCTAGCCATCCCTCCGTGCGTAACATTCCAAAGCACCGAAGAGATCATCGGCTATAAACATAGTAGGAATGTCACTCCTAAAAACATCCTACTAACATGCAAAGCAAAGCATAAGATAACATCATCTAACATATGCAAATCATCAATACAAGAACATACTAGTAAATATATCCATCATAAGGTATATCATCTACCATAATGATCCAAGAATAGAATGAAGATAAATACCAACCAATAATGCTCCAGCCACGGTGTCTCGGACGGATCTCAAATGATAAGAGTGATAAAACACTACCACCCAACCGCGTGGAACCTAAGTGGTCCACTCCCACCATGCTGAGGAGATAATCTCAAGTCCCAAATAGGATATCAAAACCACAAAGCATAAATGTCTTTAAGTCTAGGAATCCTAACTCAAAGGTTCCAACACACACAAAATTGACATCTAAATCCCAGAGGTACACAATGACATGTAGGAAACCTACTCTGCAAGCGGAAAAGTGTCATCGCATTTATCTCGTACAAGTTACCCTGGCAGTTAGCTAAACTCCACAGGTCCATACATATCTCATGCGGCCACTAGTATCCTCTCATACTGACGAGGCATACTATGGAATGCAATGGTCGCAACCATGCATCTCACTACTCCCATCCTAGCCTGTACAAGCGCTCAAGGCATGGGCGAGAACATCCAAAACAATTATCTTTTATGGTGGATGTTATATCTTTACGATGATGATGTATCAGGTATGGTTATGGTTTCATTATGTTATTATGTCATGGATTAACATTGGATGATGATGTACTTTATTTACATGGATGTTTATTCTTTTAAGCTTTTCATACCTTGTAACATGTATAGTGGATGATTGAGCAATTTAAAATGTACACTTGTATATTGTTTAGGAACATTGGATGTATCCTTGATATTTAATTGTTAAGAATGTGATGTTAGATGATTAGTTATGATTAGAAGTAATTCAACGTTAAGGGATCTTTAAAGAATGTAATCTATTATGTATGTTATGTTTACTTTTAGATGAATTGTTACTATTGCTTCCGCAAGTGTTATGAATGATTTTACTTTCATGTTTAAAAAAAAATTTGTTTGGAAAACTTGGTATAATTCTTTGGATCTCTTGGCGGGGCATTACACAAAATCATTTTTAGAAATAAGTTTCACATACGATTATAAGGACTTTGATTAGAAAAATTATTCATGTGAATCGATCATGGATAATGGTGGTCAAACAAGTTTCCCAACATTTTCACCTATTTCTCATCAAAATCATATTTCCATTGATCCCAATCAGGTTAATTTTTTATAAAGCTTCTATGGCAATGCACCCCTGGATCTTGACAAAGTGCATCCTTCTTTACTTCAACCACTGTGAGAACTTGAGGAAGAAGACCTATGCAAGAATTATTTTCTTGATAACAAAACATCTCCCAATCCAAATGTTAGAAAGGACTCATCTAAATATTCATGCAAGAAAGAAGATTGGGATTCTATGTCTAATCAAGGAGATGGTCGAGAAATGAAGTCTATAGGAGAAGAAGGGTTTGCAAATGTATCAAGGCATCACTATGAAGATTTCCAAACTAAGGAGAAAGTATTCAATCATCTTGATCATAATGAGAAAGAAAAAGAAATATCAAAATCTCAAGAAACTGTACAACATATGATTGAAGATGAGGGAAATGTGGGCCAAGGTGAAAATCATACCACTTTTATTCCTACTTGGTGCCTCAATATTTTAGATGATGACTTCCTATGTGGAGAAGATCTTCCTGTTCATCCTTCCATGATCATTAAAAGTGAAGGATCTATTGACAAAATCAATACCTTAGATGTTATGGCACAATATGAAAACATTATCATTGATGGAGATAAAAACACTAATGAACCTCTACAAATATCTACTTACCCTGTGGGAATGGAGACCTTTAAATTTGATGACATTGAATAACTTTTGATTAGAAGATCAGTTGATGCAAAATATCAAATTAACTTCAAAGAGAAGAAGATGAACCATCTAACCTTCATTCTTTATCATGCACACCAACTTTCACATTTCATGAAAGATGTCTTGGAGAAGAAACAATGATTTAAAAGGACATAGATATCATTGAACCTATTGAAAATGAAATCTATATAGATATGAAGAAAAGTCCCTCTAATCCAATTAAAGTGAAATTAAAATCCTATAGATCATTCAAAGGTCAAAAAAATCCTCTTTTTGAGCCTTCTCATCAAATAGGAAATCCCATTTCAAAGAGATCCTATGAGAAGAATAACCATGATAAAAGAAGTAATAAGTTAGCAGGGTCTCTCATCGAAGAATCAGATGAAGGAAACTCTTATGATGTCTTTATCCCAAAATTGTGTTCAAATCCTTAGATTGCAATTTCATATGTGAAGAAAAGGTTTACTTTAATCATTTATTCTTATAGGAAGGCTTTTTTATTGATGATTCTTAAGTTGGTATTCAAAGACAAGGTTTGATGGCTATAACTCCACATGTTGCTTCCCATCACAAAATATATGAAGGAAATCCCATGCAAGGTTTGATATCTTCTAGTCTTGACCACCATAAAGGCCTTTAGAAGAAGAATTTTGACATTGTTGGAAGAGAACATAAAGTTATGACAAACCATGTTGATGATGGTATCAATATAATTCAACAATACCTAAGAATTCTAGATGATCTTTTAGGAGATGAGGAAAAAGAAATGGATCATGGGGAGATTCAATCCAACATGGATGTGCATCTAGGTTGGAATAATTTTATAGAAGATTCAACCATAATCGTGCCAATTAAAAAGCAAGACTATCTGGTGTCAGAAATGGATTCAGGACTTCATGATGATCAATCACTAGAAATTCAAGTAGAGGGCTTGCCAAGTAGAGGAGAATATTAGAGATACACTTAGAAACTTGAGAATCTTATACTTCAACTCTTTGAAAACAAAGTTATCAATGTCATTCCATAAGAAGTAGAGTTGATTTTGAATTCTGAGATTTTTGATGAAGCCTGGTTTATTGAGAGATGTGGGGCATGCTAGGAATCTCAAAGTTAGAATTCAAGGAGCTCACTTATATTTGAGTGCATGGAAGCTTGAGATTTTTCACATGTTGACATTCCATGGTATTTATTTTCCCCAACTAGTGAATGGGTTTTCATGATTATACCTCGACTCACTGGAGGTAGGGAAACCTACCTTGTACATAGTCTTGTTAGTATATTTTTTTTTGTTGTGCCTAGTCTTCCTTTCAATTCTCTTGTTTTTGGTGTTTTTTCCCCCTTTTGAAAAGTGGTTCCTCATGTGTCTTTATAGCCCAAAGGATAAGGCACTATTCTAGTTATTCTAGATTCGAGCTTCGTCCTTGTCAGTTCTTGTCCCAGTTAGAGCTAGCTGTTGCCTTGGTATTTATCATACCCAAATTTTAAAAATTTCAATCAAAATGTACAAGAGGACATTAAAAAAAATTCAATCTTTAAAGTGTTCAAAAACTTATCCAATTCTTAGTAGTTTCATGATTTCAAATCCTCTGGCTAATCACCATCTTTGGCCTACACTTTGAATTTCCAAATTCCATCATCCGAGTCTCAAATTATGGTAGATTAATGAAGAGCACCAAAATACATATTTTTCACTCAATCATTAATCATTCACCTTTAAAAAGGTTAAGGTTTGGGGTCCCAAACATGTGTTTCACTTTGAAATATTAACCTCTCCATTAAAAGGTTAAGATAAGTTTGCAAAATTAACCTTTAAAAAGGTTAAGGTTTGGGGTTTGAAACACATGTTTTGAGCCAAAATCTTAACCTCACATTTGGAAATGAGTTAAGATAACCTTTCCAAAAAATGTGTTTTGTACCATTAACCTTAACCTCTAAAAAAAAGGGTTAAGATTGGAATCCAAAACACGTGATTCAAGTTTAGTTATTAACCTCTCTACCTAAGTTAATAAAAGTTAAAAATTGAAAGGTGCCAGTATGAGCAAGACTTTGAATTTTTGGGAAAGACCGAAGATGATCCAAATAATTGAGAGTTATCCTTGAATCTTCAAATGACATAGGTGTAAAATCAAAATCTAAAACCATCAGATCATATATAGATCAACTCATGGATACCATTCTTTTCATTTTGTCTGCACATAGAAGGACCATCTTTTGATGAGAAGTGAACAGGTTAGTGTAAGTAGTTGCAACACAAAATATATTGAATAAGAATGATTTGATGATGTGTTACATGGATAATCAAAACATCCTCCATGATTTTGACAGTTTATGTGAATAGGTGCATTTTATTGCTATTGTGATCAAAAGAAGACATTTTGCCTCCTTCGTTTGACATAATGCCTTTAGAAAATACAAATCATGGTAAAATATCATTTTATATGATTCTCATTGCATACAATGCTCATGTTTTCCTTCCATCCCTCCCATGGAGGAGATCGATACCTTTGTTCTAGCATTTGTAGATTGATTTGGACAGATTGGATGAGGATATTCATTTGCTTCTTGAAAAGCTTTGGCAAAATCACTAGTTTTGAAGGCCAACCACCACCTCAATATTTTTGTATGCATGAAGTCCCTTCTCACAATGGGTTTTGAATGGGCTCAAGACCATGCCATGCAAACCTTAATGACTTGCTGAGAGAATATAATAAGAATAATAGGGCGTATGAACTATTTGACAAAAAAATTTCATCTTCAGTCCGAGAAAAGATGGAGCTTATGAATTGAGAAGGCATAGACCAAGCACACATATTGTTTCACAAGATACCATTTTTGTCTCAAATATGCTATGGATATGGAAAATTAAATTAGATATTTAATATGGTTCCACACTCATCAAATCTTTTATCTCAATGAGAGTCATTAGCAGTTGTAAGTGACATGAAGATCGTGAGAAGGTTTACACACTATGCACACATTAGTGTGTTGAAGATCATGTATGAATGCACCAAAGGTGCAAGATCTATTTCATAGAATGTCCAAATTAGATAAGATTTCCTTTCATTACAATCTCCCCAACTTGTGAGTATGGAGATCAGTGGTAGATGCGAAGATCATAGACATAGCATGATAACTATTTGACATGCTAGTGAATCAACACAAGCATAGGCAAAGTGCATGCACTATTTGACCAAATTCTTCATCTTGAAGCCACGTGTAGAGGAAATTATCATAACCAAGAAAACAAAATTAAGAGATAACATCATTTATAAGGTTTTCTAAGTGGATGTGTATTTAACCTGTGAATAGGTGTTTGAATTGCATTCAGTGGATAAACCATGATAATAATAACAATAATAAATGTCAATTTAGAAGTTCATTTTGTTGCAATGTTAGATTGTTTCTAATACTGAACTAATTCTTTCCTAAACTATTTTTTCCTAAATTGATTTTGTAGCTGTTTCCTTTTCTATAGCTTTATACATTTGGCACACAACTATATATGTACCTGTATAGTTTTATGTGAATACAATGAATGGAAAATATTCTTCTTGATTTTTGATTTTCAAGTTGGTATTAGAGCTTTGAAGATTGAATCATTTTTATCCCTTCATTGAACCATGGTCGATTCAGATTCAAAAGTATTTGAGACCAAATCATTTGAGAGAAAATCTGCTCCCATTATTATTCAATCCAAAGGTTCATCGTTCAAGGCAAGGATTACACTCGATGAAGCAAATTAAGATTTGTGGTCTCAAATCATGGAGATGCATATTGTTGAGAAGGAGAAACTCTTCTTCATTCATAGTAACTCACAACCACCTATCGAGAAGGATGATGGATATGAGAAATAACATGTAGACAATCAAAAGATCAAAATATGGCTATTGATATCTATGTCCCTAGAAATTATGAAGCGATACATTTGCTTACCCACTACTCAAGATATTTGGAAAACTTTTTCTAAGGCTTTTTATGATGGAGCAGATGAATTGTAGGTGTTTGTCTTGAATCATAGGGCTTTCTCCGCTTGAAAAAAATGATAGAAAACTCTTTGTGTATTATGGAGAATTAATTGAGATTTTGGTGAGTTGGATCATCATGATAAAGTAATCATGGAAAGTGAGAACGATGTTGAATCTTACAGAATATTAGTTCAGTGATAAAAGGTGCATATTTTTCTTGTTGGATTAGATGGTGACTTCAAGCAAGTTCGTGGCAAAATTTTGAGAAAGCATCGTATTCCCAAATTAGAAGCATGTTATGCATTGGTCCTCTGTGAACTATTCGACACACAATAATGATTAGAGAACTAGAAAAGACTAAAACTTCAGCCATGGTGATTTGAAACTGATCTAATCAGAATGGGCCTCCTCAAAACTTCCCTAAGATTACTTATGGTGTTGATAAATCCACCTACAAATTCACCCATTGCAATCAAACTAGTCATACCAAAAGTCACTACTTTAAACTTGTTGGGTATCTAGAATGGTGGGATCATAGCCGTGACTCATGAAAGAAGAATTCCAAGAAGACCTCTAGTGCAACATTTGTTGAAACAAAGAAAAAGGATAATTTTTCTGGACAGATCTTGACATTAGCAACAACAACAGGTAATGGTGGTAAGTTTTTAAATATGTCTACACTTGTTTCTAATAGTGCATGCATAATTGATCCCAGTGCTATAGATCATATGATGTTTGATTCTAGATAGGTCTCATCCCTTAAATCGTCCTCAAAAAAATTTGTTTCCATTGCCAATGGCTCTCTAACCCCAGTTAGTGGAGAAGGATCCTTACCTCTCATTGATACTTTGAATCTAGATTCTGTTTTAGTGGTTTTGTCTTTGGATTACAATTTGTTGTCAATTTCCCAAATCACCACTACTTTACATTGTGTTGTATTTTTTTGGCTTGATTTCTATGCATTTAAGGACATCCAAACAAGGCAATGATTGGTTGTGGTGTTAGGTGAGGGAAGTTGTATTACTTGGACTTGGTGTTAAAGAGTTCAGACAAGCTATGTCAAGCTCTAGTGATGGATGGCTCTGAGGGGGACAAGAAAAAAATTGAAATCTGGTTATGGCATCGATGTCTAGAACATACTTCCTTTGGTTACCTGAAGAAATTATTTCCTAGTTTATTTACAAAATTTAATGTTTCTAGCTTCTGGTGTGAAGTTTGTGAACTTACGAAAAGCCATCATGCTTCTTTTCCATTAACTTTGAATAGAAGTCCAGTTCCATTTATGATCATACAATTTGATGTTTGGGGTCTGTCCAAAGTCACTAACTTGGGTGGATCAAGTTGGTTTGTTACTTTTATTGATGATTGTACTAGGATGACTTGGGTATGCATAATGAAGTCTAAAAGTGATGTGAACTTGTTATTTCAAAAAAATTATAACATGATTCATACTCAATACAATGCACAAGTTCAAGTTCTTCATAGTGACAATGGAGGTAAATATTTGAGTTCTAAACTTTAGTAGAATCTGGAAGCACATAGAACTATTCATCAAACTACTTGTTCCAATATACCTGAATAGAATGGGGTAGCTAAGAGAAAAAAATGTCACTTGTTTGAGGTTGTCTGTGCTTCTTTGGTAGAAGCCCATATGCCATTATCCTATTGGGGTGAAGCACTTACCTTTGCATCATATTTGATCAACTAGGTACCCTCTAACACTATTGATTTCCAGACACCATCCTAGGCTCTCACTAAGGTGGTTGTTGCTCCAGCTGTCCCAAATTTACTTCCTCACATCTTTGGTTGTGTAGCTTTCGTACACCTCCATAAGCATCGATGCAACAAGTTATCTCCTTGAGTGTTGTGATGTGTCTTTCTAGGATATGTTGCTTATCAAAAGGGGTACCAATGCTATCATTCTCCAACCCAATGAATGTTTATTACATTGGATGTAGTTTTTCATGAAGACTCGATGTATTTTTCCTCTAAGCCTGAACTTCAGGGGGAGTACTAGAAGGAAATATAGACTCTAGACTATGATGATCACATCTCTAAAGATGTGGATGTTCACATCTTTGAAGATGTAGGTAGCTTGGATATCTCTGAAGATGTGGATAACACCTCTAAAGATGTGGAAGTTCACATCCTTGAAGATGTGGGTAGCTTGGACATCTTTGAAGAAGGGGAACTCTTTGAAAGTGTTAATCAAAAGGCAGGTGAAACTTCAGATCAAAGTAGTGATGAACTCCCAGAAACTGAAGCTGTGGGTTCACCTTCATATGAGTCCCTCACACCACACCAATCACTTACCAAGGATGTTCTTGAACCATCTAGAAAATAGCTACCTCAGCATCTCACTAGAGGTATCCCTAAATCCACATATGAACCCAAACTTTCTAGTAAAGTTAAATATCCTATGAGTCATTATGTGTCTAATCATTGTTTGTTAGAATCAAATAAGTCATTTGCAAATCAATTATCTACTATATCTATTCCTAACAATGTGTAGGTAGTCTTAGCTAATCCAAGGTGGAAATCCACTATGAACGAAGAAATGAAATCATTAAAGGAAAATAATACTTAGGAACGTATTGATTGTCCATAAGGAAAGAAACCAGTTGAATGTCGGTGTGTTTATACTATTAAGTACAAAGTAGATGGTACAATTGAATGCTTTAAGGTGAGATTGGTGGCAAAAGGGTACACCCAAACCTATGGGATTGATTATATAGAGATATTTGTACCTGTAGCTAAAATTAATATAGTACGAGTCTTGTTATCTCTAGCTATGAATTTGGGTTAGCCATTACAATAGTTTGATGTGAAGAATGCCTTTCTACATGGAGAGTTGTCCAAAGAAGTCTACATGGAACTCCCACCTAGTTGCATGATACCAGAAATACATAGTATGAAGGTGTGCAAATTAAAGAAGTCACTATATGAGTTGAAACAATCTCTGAGGTCATAGTTTGGAAGATTCAAAAAGTCAATTAAAGCCTTTAGTTACCATCAGAGCAATTCAGACCATACTTTATTCTTAAAGAATCAATAGGGTAAGATCACTACACTTATTGTGTATGTGAATGACATGATAGTTATAGGAAATGATCTTGAAGAAAGGAAGGCTCTATAGGATTACTTGTTGAGAGAATTCAAAATGAAAGACCTCGGTCCCTTGAAATATTTCCTTGGGATCAAAGTATCTTGATCTAATAAAGGGATCTTTCTGTCTCAAAGAAAGTATGCGTTAGATTTGTTACGGGAAACCAACTTGTCAGCATGTCAACCCACTAATACACCTGTGGATGAAGGATTGAAGTTATGTATTAAGTCTAATCAGGCACCAGTTGATAAAGGAAGATACCCGAGACTCATAGGAAGATTGATGTACTTAGCACACTCAAGGCCAGACCTTGCCTATGCATTAAGTATTGTTAGCCAATTTATGCATAATCCTAGAGAGCAACATATGAATGAAGTTATGCACATTTTGAGGTATCTAAAGTATGCTCTTGGAAAATGAATTTTATTCACTAAAAATGAGGATTATCAAACTATGGATGCATATACTAATGTTGACTTGGCTGGAGCAGTAGATGACAGGCATTCTACTTTAGGTTATTTCACCTTTGTAGGAGGTAATCTCATTACATGGAGAAGCATAAAACAAAATGTTGTTGCATGATCAAGTGTAGAGGTAGACTCTAGAAGTATGACACTTGGAGTATGTGAAGCATTGTGGCTAAGATTTCTTCTAAGAGATTTGGGGTGTCCCCCAAGTAGCCAATTCAACTATATTGTGATGATAAAGCAACATATGATATTGCTCATAATCTAGTTTAACATGTTCGTACAAAGCATGTGGAGGTAGACAGATTCTTTATTAAGGAGAAGTTGGATGAGAAAATTGTGGAGCTGCCTAAGATTTGATTAGAAGATCAACTGGCCAATATTCTTATCAAAGAAATTTCAAGTCAAGTGTTCTCGAAGTTTTTGGGCAAGTTAGGTATGTAGGATATCTATGCACCAACTTGAGGGGGAGTGTTGCAATATTACATTGTTTCTAATATTGAATTGATTCTTTCCTAAATTGATTCTTTCCTTTCCTGTAGCTTTATATATACATTTGACACACAACTATATATGTACCTGAATAGTTTTATGTGAATACAATGAATGAAAAATATTCTTCTTGATTCCTGATTTTCAAGTCATTTATAATTAGTTTTTTTATAACAAAAAACCTATCAAGATTAATAAAAATTAATAAAAAACTAAAACACACATTACTGGAGATCTAAAGATGGTGTTGTATTGATTTCATAGATTTAAGACTACGACAAGCTCATTAACACTATAACGATATAGTTACTAAAAATTTGTAGATCTCAAGAATTTTAAGAAATCAAGAAATCAAGAGAGATATTTACGAATTGGGATTCGATTTAAAACACCTACAAAATAAAGGAAAGGATGAGAAAATGGCCCAAAACTAAAATGTTCAAAACCTAAAAATTGTAGGCAGATTCTTATGGCTGTTTTCAATCCATTGAAATTCCTGCTAACACACATAATTAATGGCAGCAATAGAGTAGAGAAGAAGAGAGTTCTGAATTTTAGTTTTTATGGCACAATTCCCTTCTCATAACAGTGGAACTGCTAGTCAAGGCGGAAAATAAAGAAACTTTACTATCGTACTACGGTTGAATAGCCTGCATGTACTTTTATTTGTTTATTTATTTTATTTGTTTTAGTTATCTTTAGGTTTTTTAAACTTTGCACTTGTGTGTGAGATAATTTTTAATATTAATAGTTTGAATTGTATTTAAAGTTTTTTTAAGACACTTCCTAGTTTTGGGGGAAGGTATCTAAGATATATTTAATTGAAGTTTTTATAAGAGCAAATTAGAATAGATAGTCTCTTTGATCTTAGTATAAAAAAAAAGAAGTCATTAGAATTTAAAACCTCTCACATGCATTTGCATTTTAGATATTTAGGTATTAGGCTGGGGTCCCATGGGCACCCGCTTGCTTAAAAATAGAGCGGGTGCCGCTGAGCTTTTTAAGGAACATTTAAAGGGGAGCGGTCCCATGGACATTACATATAAATCTGCTTAAAAATATTAGCACCTTAATTGAAGGAAGCGGGTGGTCCCATGAATTTGAAAATGAAATCAGCTTAAACTTGTAATTTTTTGATAACAATGTTTTATAATAATCATTATTAAACTTTTTTATTTTATAAATAGTGTATTTTGCATATAAATGAATTTTTTATATTCATGATACTTAATTAAAAAAATTGTACAATGTCTATCATAATTTATTTAAATATAATAAAATTGAAAAAAAATTGTTTGTATTGGTTGAAAATTATATGATATTTCATATTTATCAATTTTTGTGCATTTATCTTCATACATTTTTATTATATTAAACAACATGAAAAAATAATATTGCCGCACTTTCAACTAGTTTTGTTAATTTATGGGTGCGAAGCTCATTAACACATTATCATAAACCTACAATAATAGGTGCTCATGAAAGGTATATGTAAATTGATTTGAATTGTAGATATCAAAGTTTTAGTATTCATATAATATTCAAAACTTAAACAAAAATATAAACTATTTCAAAACAGAGTCAAATTCTCATTAACCTTTGATTTCTTAACAGCTCTACATGTTTACATTATTCATATCACCATTTACAAAAGCCATTAATACTTCTTGAGCAATTGTTGTACCTGGATTTGCCCACTCATTAGTTGGCACATTTGTTCCACTTTCATCAAAAACATCATCACATGTGTCATCTTCATCTTCCACATTTAATGTCATGTTATGCAATACACAACAACAAAATATGATTTTTGGAAGTACTTCCAAATTTGGATGCCACATTTTTTATTCCAAAATCTGCCAGATTTTTTTCAGCCTCCCAAATGCACGTTCTACCACAATATGTGTTGATGAAAACTTAAAATTGTATTCTCTTTGACTAGCTGTTAGACCTCCACTGAAAGGTGTAATTAACCATGGCAACAATGGATATCCTCCATCACCAACAATGTACTCCCTCATATTTAATGATCCAATTGATACTAAATGCCCATTTAATCTCTCCTCACCTTTACACATTCTATAGAAACCTGAGTTTCATAGAAGTCTAGGGTCATTTATAGAGCCAGGCCATCCTGTAAAAATATCCATGAAATACATATTGCTATCAACAATTACTTGTAATGACATGCTATAGTTATGGTCACGATCAAACCAATCAGAAGAGCACTCATTAGGTAGAAGATGAAATTGAATATGAGTTACATCTATCGCTCCGCAACAATTTGGAAATCCTCGTCTCTGACGAAAACCTTCTTTTACATGCTCAAGTGACATCTGGTTACTAGGCCATTGGATATGATTGCGATATCGAGAATAAAAGACATTAATGAACTTATTTACAATTCTTACCACAGTGGACTTATCACAACCAAATAATTCACTAATATTAGTCATTGTCATTCCGGATGACAATCGTAAAACTACAATAGCAACCTGTTTCTCAACTGATAGTACCCTACCTTTTATACTAGTAACAAATGAATATGGTATTACACCTTGCTTTAACTCATCATTCAAATTTTCACAAAGATTTTTAAATAATGCATAAGGCAACCTAAAAATGCTGCGAAAATGTTCATCATCACATCTAACCTGGAAAATATAGTGGTTCCACCAATGTAAAGAGCGCGGCTTGACATACCACTCACCTTGAATTCTTCCTTCCCATTGAGAAATAGATAAATCATTTCCAATAATCTCACGTTCTAGCTCAAAATTGATTACATGAAGGACCATTTCCATGTCATTTGAATCCATTTCTATCAATTGTATCATTTTAGAGAAATCTACTCTATATTTCTTACAATTGTTCTGTATAATTTTTGAGCTCTGAATTTCATTCCAGATTTGTAATGCCAACTGGATAACATTTGATGCAACAACAAAAAAAAAATTCATTTTTTTGATTGAATTGGAATTCATTATGCACTGGTTAAGTCCACCCTGCCAAAAGCAAAAAACAAAAAAATTATTAACACTTCAAAAATTACATTAAAAAAGGTAACAAATACAATTTTAGTATGAACACATAATAGAAAAAACTTATGATTTATCACCACATTTCTTATTTGCAAATCGGATTTAATGCTTTTAGACCTATTACTATTGGTTTTAGATTTTATCCTTTTAGAGCTATGGCTATACTGGTTTCAAAAAAAAAATGCTTTTAGAGCTATGACTATACTAGTTTCAGATTTAAATCCTTTAGAGCTATGACAGTGTTTGTTTTAGATTTAATGTTTTTAGAGATATGTCAATCCCCAACTCTATTCAATAAATAATTTAACTAACAATAAAACTCTCTGATTTTACTTCAGTGGATCAAAGCAAATACCTTTGCAATTAAAAGGAAAACTACTTTATTTTCTCAGCATTAAAATTATCCCCATTTATGAACATTCACAGAATTTCATCTACAAAAATAAACTTCTCCCCATATATGAACCATCCCACAATTTTATTTAAAGGTATCAAAACAATATATGCACACCACTCAATAGAGAAGCTTTCAAAAAGATAACATGAAATATTCCAATGTGGAATAACTACCAACATACTGCATTCCACACAACAACCATGTAATATAATATAAAATTCTAAACTTTATATTTAAATGAAAGTCAAGCACAGGTGTTCCATGAAAGTAGTGCACAAGACAAGCAAGTGCAGATTGAGCTGTAGATTGAGCTTTTTCGTTTCAACTCACATTAGCTCTATATTGCTATGCTCAAACATAGAAGGAACAATTCATGCCAATTCTATAGTTTATGGAGATTCAAAAGCGAAATCATTATCCTATTTTCAATGGTTAAAACTCAAAAGTTGTATTTAACTATTTAAATATTTACAATCTCTAGTATCAGATCAGTTTGGGTAGCACTCTATGATTGTTGGAGGCCTAAACTTCAAAAGAATTGTTCCTTCTTCACAAACATTTGAAAAATTCAAAAACAATTTTTTCTCCCTATAGTATTGATAATCAAGAGCTGGAGTTGTTTAGGGTCGACTCTATGGTTCTATTAGACTTTAGGGATTTCGAGACGCAGAGAAAACCAGACGCAAAAAACAACTAAACTTTATGGGGGTAGGCATATTGGTATATGCTAGGGTGTATTAATTTTTTTTAATGGCGTGTGGTATAGAGCAGAGGATATACTGATACAACAGACCCACATAAAAAAACCCAGACCTGATACATTCTTCCCTGACAAAGAAAACAAAATGCAAATGCAGAAGTCTTAAAAAACTAAAATATTTCACAAAGAAGGCACTGAAAGGAGAAACTAAAAATAATTTACAGTCGCTGATTGTAGAAGACAAATTTTTAAAAATAATGGGGAATAATGGTACCTTTCTTCTGCTTCCTGTGTCGTTTTCCTCTGTCGAGTGTGCAATCACCGTCATGCACAGGTAGCACATAAAATATTAAAAATATAAATTGTTGTTTTAGATTTTTTGGTGGGATAATTTTGTTTTGGAGGGAAAATGAAGGGTAGATTCTTGCCAAGTGGCAGAATTCTTCCCTAAACAGTAGGGGCTATTTCTACCTGCCCCCCCCCCCCCCCCCCTTTGCATCCGCTCAACTAAAAAGTAGGGGCTCCTAGTTAATAGGAAAAGATTCCAAATTAAGCTGTAGCCTGCAGCTCCTTAAATATAGAGTCGAAGCCCCCCCCATGGGACCCCAGCCTTATAAAATATACTTTATTGGGTGGCAAGGATATTCATTACATTTAATATTTTAATATTTTTTGTTTTCAATTTTTTTTCTTTATTTAATGATATCATATGGTTGGTTGATTGAAACTATTAGTACTAACTAGCTTATATATACCTATATATATTATGTCAAGAGTAATCGTTCTCGAGGCGCCTATTTTCATTTAATCCCAAGGTTATTTTAATCTTAATTGGGATTTATGAAAATGAAAATAGGTGCCTGAACTATTACTCTCCACGTAAAAAAAAAAAAAAAAAAAAAAAAAAAATTAATAATATATATATATATATATACATATATATATATACATATATACATGTATATATATATATATATATATATATGTATATATATATATATATGTATATATATATATATATATATGTATATATATATATATATATGTATATATATATATATATATATATATATATATATATATAAGCTAGTGGCAATCGCGACGCAACAGGAAAATTATTTTAAAATTTTTTAAATACAGTTGTATAAACTTACTATAAAATTATTCTTGAACATTTTATTTTTTAATTCTATATATGGTGTTTATTAGCATCACTTTAGTTTAGTTTTATTTTAAGCATATTGTTACATAAAATGTTATACTGAAGAGTAGAGTTATAGTTAGCATTAGGGTTAGGGCTAGGGTTATAGTTAGGGTTAGGTTTATAATTAGAGTTAGGGTTAGGTTTATATTTAGAGTTAGGGTTGTATATAGAGTTAAATCAGAGTTAAGGTTAGGGTAAGGGTTTGAGTTGGGGTTAAAGTTAGGGTTGGGTTAGGGTTAAGGTTAGGGTTAGAGTTTTGAGTCAGGGTTAAGGTTAAGTTTAGGAATAGAGTTGGGGTTAGGGTTAGAGATAGCCATAGAGAAAGGGTTAGGGTTAGGTTTAATGTTAAAATATGAGTTAGCTTGGTTAGGGTTATAGTTTGAGTTAGGGGTAGACAGAGCATAGGAATTATGGTTAGGATTAGGGTTAGATTTAGGGTTTGAGTTTGAGTTAGGCTTTCAGTTAGGGTTAGGGTTAGAGTTTTGAGTTAGGGTTAAGGTTAGCATTAGGGTTACCATTACAATTAGGGTAGAAGTCCAATTATAGTAGAGTAAGATTTAAGGCTACAATTAGAGGTAGGGGTAGTGTTATAGTTATAGTTAGGTTTAGTGTTGGACTTAGAGAAAGGGTTAGGCTTAAGGTTATTGTTAGGGTTACATTTATATATAGAGTTGGGTATAATATTAAAGTCCAATTATGGTAGAATTAGATTAACAGTTAGAGTTAGGGGTAGGGTTATATATAGAGCTACATCAGGGTTAAGGTTAGGGTATGAGTTTGAGTTAGGGTTAAGGTTAGAGTTAAAGTTTCAGTCAACATTAAATTTAGGTTTAGGAGTAGGGTTAGAGTCTAATTATGGTCGAGTTAGATTTAGAGTTAGAGTTAGATTTAGGGTTAGAGTTAGGGGTAGGGGTAGAGTTAAGGTTAGGGTTGGTGTTAGGATTAGAGTTAGGGTTAAGTTAGGATTAGAGTTAGGATTAGGGTTAGGGTTAGAGATAAGGGTAAAGAAATGGTTAGGATAAGGGTTAGGGTTAGGGTTAGGGTTAAGGTTAGGATGACAGTTAGGGCTAGGGTTAGAGTCTAATTATGGTAGAGTTAGATTTAGGGTTAGAGTTAGGGGTAGGGGTAGGGGTAGGGTTAAGGTTAGGGTTAGGGTTAGGATTAGAGAGAGGGGTAAAGAAATGGTTAGGATGAGGGTTAGGGTTAGGGTTAGGGTTAAGATTAGGATCACAATTAGGGTTAGAGTTAGGGTTAGAGTTAGGGGTAGGGTTAGGGTTAAGGTTAGGGTTAGGGTTAGGGTTAGAGATTGGGATAAAGAAATGGTTAGGATGAGGGTTATGATTAGGGTTAGGGTTAGGGTTAGGGTTAAGATTAGGATCACAATTAGAGTTAGAGATAGGGGTAGAGAAAGGGTTAGGGTTAGGGTTAGGGTCAAGGTCAAGGTTCAATTTACTATTAGAATATAAGTTAGGATTAGAGTCTAAGTTATAATTAGGGTTATAGTTTGAGTTAGGAGTAGACAAAGCATTAGAATTATGGTTAGGGGATAAAGTAGGACTGTGGTTAAGAGTTACATTTAGTGTTCCATGTAGAGCTACATTTAGGAAGAAATCTTGTTCTCGTTAGACAGGCCTCTTAGCATAATGGAGCAATATAAGGATTACAATGTTCCTTAAGTAGTTTTATAATTTTATCAGTTAGGTTTATAAATAAACCATTGGTTAATGTTATTTATATTTAGGGTTAGAGTTAGGGGTAGGGGTAAGGTTAAGGTTAAGGTTAGTGTTAGGATTAGAGTTATGGTTAGGTTAGGATTAGAGTTAGGGTTAGCCTTAAGGTTAGGGTTAGAGATAGGGGTAAATAAAGGGTTAGGGTTAGGGTAAGGGTGAGGGTTAGGTTTAGTGTTAGAATATAAGCTAGGTTAGAATATAAGTTAGGTTAGAATTTAAGTTACAAATAGGGTTATAGTCTGAGTTAGGGGTAGACAAAGCATTATAATTATGGTTAGGGTTAAGGTTAGGGGACAAAGTAGGACTGTGGTTAGAGTTACAATTAATGTTGTGTTTACAATTATATCTAGCAGGGCAGCTTGTTGTCGTTAGACATGCCTCTTAGAATTAAAAGCAATATAAGGATTACAATGTTCCTTAAGTAATTTTATAATTTTATTAGTTACATTTATAAATAGACCATTGGTTAATGATAATTATGGTTACCATGAATAGTGTAGCTAGAAACACAAAGGTCAAGGAAAAATGTTTCAAATATTTGCAAGTATAGTTGAGAAGAATTTTAGCTAAAAAGTTAAATCATTTATTTATTATTCTCATACATAGATGAAAGGAGAACTATATCTCCTAATACAATTATTTAGATGAAGTAATAACTGAAAAAATGAAAGATGAGAAATCATCATATGGACCATGTGTAGAGTTCTCCATAATGATGTAAGTACATCACATATTCTTCAGAGATTAAAATCGTATTATGACCTTTGTTCGTAATGTGATCATCATAGACCTCTTTCATCATGGGTGGAAATGCATCTACTTTTGTAGAAGTGTTGCGTACATATTTGGCAACATCTTCCATCTCCATTATCTCTATCTCTTGTACATGATCAATTAATAAAGCTGCATTCTCAAGTGCTTTTACCATAGTTGCACAACAGTGTTTAATTATTTGTGCACACTTCTGAAACTCTATCTCAAAAAAATGATTTGATCCTACAAAAGAAGTAGGGCTCATGTCTAGAATGGTTGACTATTTAGCAGAGGCTGCCATGCCTGAAACAAATCATGGAAAACAATTTAGAAAGCATTAGCACCAATAAAAAAGAATAATAAATGCATAGTTAATGAGAAGGACACAAATTTTAAATCAATAATGGTTTTGAAAAAACATAATACGTCACTTAGTATAAAAAGCTAATTGTATTAGAATTGGTAATAAAATTTTGGGTATGGAAACATGGTAATATTATGACCTTTGAAGAATAGTGAAGTATACAAACATACTTTTCAAATATTGAATAGCATTGTATTAGTTGAAAGTCATGAAGCATAATCATTTTGATTTATTTCAATCGAAGGTGATCTTTATAATTTGAATTAATGTTATAGCTACCTTAATTTGAGGACCCGATTGATGATCATAGTTAAAATTACAAATTGGAGAATTAGTAAAATTAAATTTTAGCCTAATCGTACTTGCAACCATTAAAAAGTGCAAATAATAAGGTTATAATGTTGCATTGAGCATATCCAATTATAGTTGTCATTAACTGTGGAATATAAACTATCAATGTAATAATAAGAATAACAACATAATAGTTCACGATGATAATAACATAATGTAGTAGAACAAATAAATCTTTATTATTAAATAGTCTGTTTGAAAACATCAATGATTTTCAAGACTTCTCAATCTACATTCTTCTACTTTTCTCTTTGAAAGTTGTTTCCCACTTTTCATTTTCTCATAGCAGTTGGTAAATGGTGGCATTATCCTCAAAGCTTCCAGTGACTTAACACAAGATATGACCACAAATGTCAATCCTGCTCTTTCTCTTGGACCTATGTCAATTGTGGCTTTTGAAAGAATTAGCCCTTGATATTTGTGAATAGTCAACGCCCATGCCAACCTCAATGGTAGTTGGAAGGTCTTACCCCTCTGAAATGGAGCTATTGGTATTATGTTTGGATAATGATCATCAAATGGTACTCTAGAATAATTATCGAATTCAAATGTAACATATGCTAGTGGCTTAGGTGGAGCAATTCCTGGTTTGTAGACAATATTTCTGATATATCCCAATTATCCATTCACAAGACCAGCTTCTATCCATAGATTTGTAGTCAACTTTACTCTTGCATTGTGACTAATCAATAACTCTGTATCAAGTTCCTCACCTGATAAATCTTCATTTCCATTACCATTTGTTGACTTGGTTGCAAGGCTACATGCAACTGGATTTCTTAAAGAATACAACATCCTCATGTTATGGTTATGTACATTGTCATTTGTAAAGAATAAATGCACTGTCTTATCAAACTCATCATTGGTTGCAACATCTAATCTTATAGGTGTTCTTGTCATGAGCAAGTTCCAGTCATCTATTTGTGGATTCACATCTCTAACATTTGTGAGAAGCTTACGAAATCTTTGTTGTTGGATATTTTCTCCATCTTGCCTAAATACTTTATCTAGTGTAACCACTATCTTGAATTCTTTCCATAATAACTTTGCCTGCCTGTTGCTATCATATGCTGGTCTATCATTAATCGGAGGTAATTGCCCCAAATCACCAACTAAAATAATAGAGACACTTGAAAGATAGTTGCAAAATTTTAACTTATGTACATAAAGTAAAATCAAAAGATATAGATTCTATATGACCAATGTTAATAAGAATTAAGAACATTAATAACACCATGTGTTGTAAGGAAAGGGATACCTCCAAAGCTTATGTTTTCTTTATGTGGGAAGGCTTGTCTAAGTCAACTATCTATATTTTTCAGCATATTCTGGCCAATGAAGCTCATTTCATCAATCAAAATATATTTGATATTTTGCATCTCTTGTTGAAAGCTTGTAAGTCTTGTTCCTTGTAATTGGGCAAAATCTGTAATTGGAATCCACAACTTTGAATGAATGGTAGATGCTCCTATATTGAAAGTTGCAACTCCAGTTGGTGCAAGCAATAGAAGTGGAGAAGGATTTGTCATCGATGCCATTTGAAGATATTGACTGATGGCACCAATTAGATAAGACTTTCCCATTCCTGTTGTTTCTTGAATTTTCATAAATAAATGATTTTCCACTTGATTGCTATGGTAGTGTGTCAGAATAATGTCAAATGCCTTTTGTTGCTTGTGACTGAGAATTGCAAAGTTGATACACTGTGGAATGTCATCATACATAAGACATCCATGCTTTTTCATTTTAGGTATGAAATTTATTGCTTGGATTGTCTTCTCTTCAATTTGTACTTCTATCAATATCTCTCCTTCCCAACATGTCAATTTCAGAAGCTGGCATATGTTGACCACGGTGTAACCTAGATATTATTTCCCTCTCATGTTCTATAGTATTTTCCTAAATTGCTGTATTATCTTCCATCTCTGAATCACTTAAAGGTTCATCATTTTGTGCATGTTCTTGCCTTTGGACATGCCAAGGATTGTAGTTGAATGACTCCCAATTTGCTACTATAGTATCATCATCATGACTAATGTCTCTCTCAACATTATGAAAAGGTTTGTATAGTATCAACTCAGAAAAAAAAAATTCCACACATTTATTAGAATCTCATGAAGGAATAGTAAAATAACTAGGAAAAACTCTAACAATAACTGCTTTCTTTCTTGGGCTCCATTTATTATCTCCTCTTTTTTTGGGATTATATATCTAGGACCTTGCTGTATCAATCAGATTAATACCTTCCATAGAAAGTGGTCTTATTTTATAACCATCAACAAAATATTTTGTGAGTTCTTCCTCATTTCCATCATAATTGATTACCACAAGTTTGAAAACTTCACGTGAGACATTTAGATTAACAAACTTTCTGCTACACTCCACCAACGGAAGTTGTAATAACATATGACATGTTTCTTGAGCTCCAACATCTCTTTCTATAATTGTCTCAGTTAAAAGATTTCTATATGCCTGTGATGCTAAATCATCAGGATTTTCAAGATTTGAAAGACGCATCAACATTTGTTGATATGTTTCAGAACTTTTCTCAACTTTTGCTGCGTACTTTGCAATATATTTGATAACTGCATGTCTTGAAAAGTCAGGTTGCCAATCAACATTGGCCCTCCATAATTGCAGTATGTACCAATTGTGTGTATTAACTCTATCATCATTTCTTGCTGGTTCAAATTTTCTCTCACCCGAATCTGCATCTGTGTATAACTTTGACCCATCCAAATTTAATTTCCAAGGAGTGTCATACCTGAAACATTGATGAATAGATATCTTGTCAATCCAACTTGTTGAAAAAGGTGAAATAGATAATTTAGATATAAGTTTTTTGAATTTGATTAACTTACAAACCATGCGTCCTCTTTTTTTATGAAGGCATGATCCCTCCTTACATACCGTGTGTCTTTCAACACAATTGAGTATCTGTTCATAATCTTGATCTATATCCATCTCAGCAAGTTGTGTTGTATTCTTAAGGTATGGATGCTGACCAAAATTTTGGAAGACCTAAAAATGATAATTTATATATTATTCTATTGGATTGAGGTGAGAAACATATATTAATATTTAATTGATTTATAATATGAAACTTACATGTATATTTCTTTGATGTGGATCATGTCTAGGATTCCATGCATGAATAATGGAGTCAAAATATCTCTCTGTACTTTTTCGTTCATCCTCATTTGACCAATTAATAATGTCCATATTTGGTGCCCCTTCAAGCCATAAGAAGCCACGAAGATGAGGTGAACCACAATTTTGCCACTCATATCTACACCAAAATTCTTTTACTTTCATACCTTTTTCAAGTATTTCTTTCCTAAACATTGTATTCCTTAAGTGCATGTAATAAGTGACTATATGTGGATAGTCAATGATATTCTGCCTTTTCCATTTTTGAGCCTCTCATGGATCAACAGGTGGTGTACTAGACATTAGTGCATGTAAATCAAGCCATTGCATATTGGCTGCACTTGATGTAAAGAAAATTGTAGGTGTGTCAAGCTGGTCAAGAAAGTCAATTAATTTTGCTTTATTTTTTGCCCAATATGATCTTGTTCCTCTTAGACTTGTTTCGAACCGCATTAGCCTATCTGTGAGATTATTACATGGCATGTTCTCCATATGTTCACGCAATTCATTAATAGTAATTGTCATTTCATGAAAGCTTCTTTTTGCAAAAATAGATGTTGAACTTTGTGCATGATGTCTCATTACCATGTTCTGTGCAAAATACCTAAACCGTGGATGTTTTCCAAAGCGGTGATCCTTGTATTTGATCAAATGCTTTACAAATTCATGCAAGTATACTCATTTCATTCTAGGCTCTAACCAATCACAACTTCCATTTGGAAATAATGTTTGGAAAGCCATATCCAACAACCCAGATGTGACATACTCATTGATAGGTGATGCACCTATAGATGACCATCAATTAAAGAAGATGGAATAGCATTAGGATTATTAACCCAAGCATGAATTAATTCCATTTCCCTTTGAGGATTAGGTAGCCTTGAAGCCATAGAGTTTGTGTGCTCAATTATATTAACTTCATCTATTTCCATGAGAGGACCTAGGAATACAACTTCATTTGCATCTTAATCGAACTCCATGTGTACCGTCTTTAATCTATGAAAAATATTCTCATCTATATTTGTAGGTAGGTCATTAAGAGCACTTTCATCTATCTCGACATCTGCATAGAATTTATCATTTTCAACTTTGTATTTCAATGCTCTATAAACACGATCCCTGTTCATAGTAAAGCTATATTGTGTACCACGTTGATCCCTTCTTCGAACAATAATGATTGGTATATGATCAATTGTGTGTGGCAAGACTTTTGATATCTGTTCAACATGTTGGGGAAAACTAATGGTATGTCCTTTATACTTATATTGACTGCCAATTGCATGTGTAACTTACAATATAGGGTTTACATGTGCAATCAACATCTCTTCAACCTGAGTTAAATTTGCAAGGTCTGGTGGTTGACATTCTTGATTCATATTATTTGCAGATGAAAACCTATGAATTCCTGTCTCTTGATGACACCTATTGCATATTGGACCCTCACTAGTGCGATATACTTTCATTCCTACATATGACTCTTGACAAAAATAACACATATTTGGTGTTTTCAAACTATCTATCTGATATCTAAATTGCATTTGGAATCTTCTAAATTCGGATTGAAGTATACCATTTGGGTTGGGCATGTTTTTTGTATCATTTTGAAGCGTCCCATTTGGGTTGGTCATGTTTTCTATATAATTTTGCAACTCTAAATCAACATGTACGTCACTTCCATGTTGTGTTGTTTTTGGTACACGTTCTATGGATGGTGAGTGTCCATTCTCAATATTTAGTTGATTATTTGTATTTGGAGGATGGTCATATATGTGGCTTGGTTCTGCTTGAGGATGTTGAACTTGGTAGCTTTGTGAATTTTTAGGAAGGCCCCTCTCAGAAGTACATCGACGATGGTTTTCGTCTACATTTTGTAGATCTCAATTTTTAGTTTCTAGTTGTTCAACCATTATTTTTGCACTTCTTTTGGCATATCTTCGCCTGCGCCCTTGATTTTCTATTACTCTTTTTTGTTCTCTTTCAAGTTCTATCTGGTTTTGTTGTTGACTTCTATGATATTCTGTACGATACTCTCTTTGATATTGTCTTTGGTATTCTCTCCTTTCATCCTCCATCTCAAAATTCAACCTAGGTCTCACCATAGCTAGTAGGAAATTTTTTTAATGAAGTAACATTTATTTATATATACATGACAAATATTTCACCAATAAATATTATTAAATGTGAATTAAATTTTGTAAATAATTTATGCTTGAATGAAGATAAATAACCTTAGAAAAGTAACATATATTTGTATATAAATGAGAAATACACAACCAATGAACCTTACTATTACAATGTAGAAAAAATTGGAGAAAGTTATTGTGCAAGTAGATCGATGAGATGATATAAGCCTAAAAAAGTATGCATAGAGTATCCATAAATGGAGAGAAACATTGGAGAGAGTTTATTATATTGTCAAAAAATATATTAATAAAGAAAAAAAAAAAGAGTATGAAGATTTAAAAAAAAAATTAAATTAAAAGATTTATGGAAGTGTATACTTTTATTATGAAATATTCAACACAAAGATAAATAGTCAAAAAAGATTATTACATCATGGAAATCAATAATCTTATTTATTACATCGTTTTATTACAAAATAGATAAGTACATAATGTTGTATTTTACAATACAAAATATCAATACCAAAAATAATAGGATGTCCACTTTAGAAGATAGTGAATGTTTGCTTTCTAATAGAGTAGAATAGTTTCCAAAACATATGTGGGTCTCCACACAAAAAGGAACCAAGAGCATATTCACCACCATTTCCTTAATATCCACCTTCTGTTAACCCAATCATGAGATCGACACAAGCTAGCTTGAGAATAGGGTTCAAGAGTTTGGGTATGTGGAAAGTAGATTTCAAAAAACTATTGTTGACTTAGTGGGGATTGAAACTTGTCGACAACCATGCCAGACCACCAACAATTATTTTAAAAGACATCTATAGGAAAATCTAATGGATTGTATGATGGTAGTGGAACAACTGGTGGTGTAGGTCTAATATGATCAGCAACAATCTCCTCGATAAGAGGTTCTCAAGTCACCTCGTCTATAATAAAGTGATCATATTGAATAATAAATGTTGGCCTTTGAGCATTTTGCACTCGACCAATTACGGTGCCAGGGAACCATGCTCCCTGGAAGCCATCATCATCACAACACACTTCGACTTTTATTCCATAGTTAAAATTCATGATGTGCACCTTTAACATAAAAAGAGTACATAAAATCTTTTCAATTACATGTATTTAATTCAAAATAAGAGTATAAAGGAATAGTTAGTATTGTAAAATGTGTTAAAAAAATTTACATTCTAAAATTTATCTATGCATAAAAATTACATTGTAATGTTGGAAAATGGCGGCATTGCCTTCCACATTTCAAACATTAAATTTATTTATGGATAAAAATTACATTCTAATATTCTACGAAAAAATTAGATTCTAATGTTTGAAAATGGCGGCATTGCCTTCCACATTTCAAACATTAAACTAATTTATGCATAAAATATATTTGAATAAAAGAATTAGCAATATAATATAAGAAAAATGCTGAGATTGCCTTCCACTTTTGAAACATTATTTATGGATAAAAATTACATTCTAATATTGTATGAAAAAATTGCATTCTAATATTCTACACAAAAATTACATTCTAATGTTTGAAAATGGCAGCATTGCCTTCACATTTCAAACATTAAACTAATTTATGCATAAAATATATTTGAATAAAAGAATTAGCAATATAATATAAGAAAAATGCTAGGATTGCCTTCCACTTTTGAAACATTATTTGTGGATAAAAATTACATTCTAAAATTGTATGAAAAAGTTGCATTCTAATATTCTACACAAAAATTACATTCTAATGTTTGAAAATGGCGGCATTGCCTTCCACATTTCAAACATTAAACTAATTTATGCATAAAATATATTTGAATAAAAGAGTTAAATAGAATTAATATGTAAATAGTAATGTAAATCAAAATACTATTGTAAGTTTAAATATTATTGAAAATCTAAATAGTACTCTAAACAAAAGGACTATTATAAATGAAAATAATACATCCATTAACCCAGTTTTACACAATCTATCATAAATCAATTTTCTTATTGATTTATGCTTTAGCTCTCTTCTAATCTTGATGATGGATCACAAAGTATATGAACTATATTGTAGGACGAACACATTAAATATTTTATTCAAATGGAATGTATACTATAAATATTAAAAACACATTAAATATTTTATTCAAATGCAATGTATACTATAAATATTAAAAACACATGAAAAACACAAAATATTTATTCAAATGGAATGTATACTATAAATTGATTAAAAACACATTAAATATATTATTCAAATGGCATGTATACCATATTTATCAAATTGTATAAACTATATTGAATAATGTCAACTACCTTTTGATAGGCTAGCCCATAAAATAATGTGCAAATAATGAAGAACATAACTAATCGAAAATGAAGAGTGAAAATGTGCAAGTAACGTCTTCAATAATACATGGATTAAGTAACGTTTGATTTGATGCAACTGTTTAATTTGTGTATTTTCAAGATTGAAGGAGAAGAATGTGGGCGGCTCATGAAGGGAAATGAGTGACCCAACCAGCGATAAGAGATAACCCAATGATAAGAGATAACATGATATTTAGAAGGGCATGCTTGAGATAAGAGATAACCCAATGAAACCCTTCAAGACAAGATGGTAAAAAAGAGTTGGAAACCAAGTTAATATTTCCTAGAATGAACCCACACAAATGACATAGCAACAAAAGAGCATGAAGACCAACGTTAGCATTTGCAATCCCAGGAAATGACAATCAATGCTAACATTTATGTCTAATAACACAATTCAAAGATGTATTGATAACGCAATTCAATGTTATATTTTTAGAGAGATATTGATAATGCAATTCAGACATAAACGTTAGAGATTTTGTAATGCAATTGAGATAGAAATGTTAGCATCTGCATTAGAGATATTTGACCTTCATAATTCACCATCAAAAGGAGTTGGTGGACAAAAAGAATGCTTTGGATTCAGTACAAAGCAACACAAAAGAGGCTACGAAAAGAAGCAACTATGTAGGTAATGAATACATGACCATATGAAGGATGAAATGTTGAATATCTTGCATGGTTCACGAAAGGCTACTACTTGCTATAATAGTATATAATCTTTCGGTTCACCCCTATCAGTTGAATTAAAATAATTACATGCATAGAATTTCATAATGTTCATCTATGAACATGGAAACCATTTTAAAAATATGTTCACTTTTGATTAGATTTCAAGACTTGCCCAGCTGCCAATGTCAAATTCAATAACTGAAATTAAGTACAACAATTGCCAAATTCAAATTCAAGATCTGAAAATTAAGTATAACAATTCCCAAATTCAAGTACCAAAAATCCCCTTTTTTTGGTAGTAGAGAATTGTCCTAGTTATTATTGAAGAATTTAACTCGTAGACAAACAATAATAGGAATATGATACTAATTCAAACGGTTTTGAAGAAGAAACAATAATCTTTCAATAATTTGTATAGCTATAATGTTTTCAGACCTCAAATAACATATTATCGACATTATAATTTGTATAGCTGTAATGTTATCAGACCTCGAATAATATATTATTGACATTACATAGAGATGACATGAATACTTCACAATTTCTTCGATTGTTGTAGAGGTATTTATACTGGATGCAATTAACTATCCCTAGTTACGGAGAAAATAACCAAGAAAAAGTGGTTCTTCAAACTTTCTATGGAGCTGAAAATATACAGATTGAAAGACAAGGTTGTGCCAAGAAACATTATTGCAAATATGAAATGCAAGGAAACGTAATAACATTAACAATGCCAAGATTCAACGCAATAAATATGAATACATGAACAATACCTGACTGAATGCTATGCAGTCGAATTGGCTATATCCTAAACTTTAGATGCCTTCTTTAGATCTCCACGGGAAGCAGTGGATTATGGCAAAGCAGAAATCAGATCTGCAACATATTTAAAGTTTTGAAATGACTTTATGGCTTCCTGCCATTACAAGATTGTAAATCAATTTGTATTCCATCGGTTGGAAAAAGAAAAAGAAAATGCCAATCAAAATGAAATGCAAATGCAAATTGAAAATGCATGTTTAAAATCCTTTTTTATTAAATTAGTGTGTAACCACTTCCATTTCTTTTTTATTGATGGAGAATCTATTTTGGCATATTCTTATGCTGGGGATTTGTGCTATGATTTAATAGAACGCCTCTCGGCATAACTATGGACATTTTGTAGAATTTTAAATTACAAGCCTTGATAGAAACCAATAGTTCCTTCTTATAAATAATTAAAAATAGTTATTAAATTTATATGTTTTAATAATATAAGTTTTATATATAATAATCTATTAAAATCAAATTTTAAGGAAAAAATTTAGTTATATAAAATAATTTAAATATTTAAAAAGATAATCTCTTAAATGATTTATATAAAAAAAAATATCAAATATCTTTTACTTTCATAATACTTGATTGGAAAACTATTTAATTTAAAATCTCTTCAAATTTATATTAATTTTAAGAAAATTTAAAATTTTCACTATAAGCGTACCATTATTGAAGTTCTCAATCTATAGTTTAAAATAGTCAATACATGGTTTACTTTTCATTCGACCACGTACAAATAAAAAGAATGAACCAGAGATTTTATTACTGCTACCAGTGTTTCTATGAGTGTAAAGGCACTGGTTAGATGAATTCATAGACACATGGATTCAGTAATTTATTTTGGAGCACAATTATTTTTATTTGACTTTACCTCAAGATTGTGATTTTTTTTTGATGAATAGTCCTGTTCTATTAAAAAAATATGCTTAGAATATAATTCACAAAAAAGGGGTCAGGGGATACAAGATCATGTTGTGAGAGAGTTCAAATGGCCTAAGCCGGATCTAAACACACGACATCAATAAAAAATAGCAACTATTCATAAAAAAAAAACATATATAGCAACCTCAGGCTACCAAAGCAGTGCCAGCCGAGGGGGAGGATCATCTTTGTCAGTGTAACCCCAATCATTGGTGGGATTTGTGGGTGGGCTGGGTACAGACCAGCCATCATTAGGAGTAGCAACAATAGGGGGATTAGTGGCAGCCTCTGCATCTTTGACCTCAAGCCATGGAGGAGAGATCGCCAGCACCAGGCGGGGCCATTTACTAGCATTATCTCAATGAGTGCTAGGATGAGGAGCTACAGACCAACCAAAGCCACCACGGGGTGGGGAGGTAGAGAAACACCTCCAGCTACCAACCCCACCACTGGGAGAGCAGTGGCATGAAGCCTGCAAACACAGAGTGTGCAATTGGCAGCCTGAGGAGTGGTGCCGCTAGTGGTGGCCATGAGGCATCAAGGTGTCTGCTGAGGCATCTAGAGGTACTCGAGCCGCAGTGCAAGGGGCATTGCCCCAGTGGTTGAGCAACTCCTACAGGTGAGAAACTTCTAGGGCAACTTTATTAGCTTGCACCTATATTTGCATAATAACATTGTTACAAATACAAGCTTTAGTGTACATTGCAATGTTAACATCCAAAAAGCTGTGGGTGAATAAAACAACATTTCTATCTTTGCACAAAGTAAACAAAATTTCCATCCTGAATGTATGCCAGATCTAGGAGTAATTTTTGGGAATTATGGGGGAATCACCCAGCAAGATCATGTGCCATGAAAAAATCATCAATCTAGTGCCAATAATTCTGTGCATGTCGACAAAACTAGAAAATATGAAGAAAGGACTCAGGCTAACCACAGAAGGGGTACCTGGGATAATGAACCCCAAAGTGCTTGAGCCAAGGCCTCAGGGGAAGTCCTTCAAAGGCAAGGACCCAAGCAAAGTGGGTGATCTTGGGCTCAGTAATAGTGCACTAGATGGTATCGAAGTGTTTTCGCCATTGAGAGATTGAAGAATGCAAATGCCATCTCTTGTTGAGTGTGTCTACCATCAAAAGATGGGGCAAAAATCATTGGTATCCCTTATCGGGCTTGTAGTTTCCAAATGGAGTGTCAGGATACCACTTCCAGTCATGCCACCAAGGATGACTAGACTAAATTCCCACCTTGTGCACCAAGTGTATAGGGATGGAGGAAGGCAATAGGTCAAAAGTCTGCCGATCTGAATGGACAAAGTGGTACTGCACCTGCATTCATCCCAAGTCCTAAAACTCAGAGTGACTCTGGAAAAGAGATCTTTGGCAGTTCTGATGCCACGTTTGAAAAAACAAAGAGCACTAGCACCTTGGGTCTTGGCAAGAGGATTACCCTGAATGGCAAACGATTGTGATTTATTTTACTTTCTCTTATCTATGAGACATTTGTTTAATTATTTATATGTTGAATATATGTTGAATATTTTATTTTAAATATATATCTTACTTTGTGGAGAAGTTTATATTAAATATAGTTCAAACATGCTTTCTTTTTCACTATTTACTAGTACTTGTCGATAGGCTAAATACTATTGTGATATTTTTAGAATTTACACTTTAACTCTGAAAGATTATAAAACTAATTTTTAAGAGTTGTTTTTTATTAAAATGAATATAATTATTAATGTTTAATATTTTTAAGCTGATAGGGTTTCTCCCTAAGAGACTTTCCTTAGATTTTTCAGAGTTTTTGACATTGTCGAAAGTCGGAGAAGAAAGCCTATCAAAAAATGTGAAAACGGTGGGTGACATGTCTATTGGAAATTCTTGTAGTAAAGGTCATATTTTTTAGCATAAAATTTGTCATAATTTGGTTTGATAGCTATATCCTAATAAAATGATCTCTCCAATGATCATCAGTTACCTTTGTAATGGTTAGTAGCTTGGTGTATGAATTTTGATTTCATTAAAATATACGTTGGCTATACACTGGATATGAATAGGCTGTTGATCTAGATATGACCTTATAGGATGGACCTTTCTTGCAGGTAAGAAGAGCTCTATGTGCTCTTAAAAGCTTGGTAAAGTTGTAGGCATTGGTTCAAGGCCACATTGTGCAAAAGCATGTAGCTGAAACACTATGCAACATGCAAGCACTAGTTAGAGTTCAAGCTGTGGTGCATGCCGGCAGTGTGAGAATGTCTGAAGAAGGGCAGGCACTTCAGAGGCAGTTGCTTCAAAGGTGCCAACGAGAGTCCCACCCTCAAAGATCTCTTGTAAGTAAATATTTTTTCCAACAATGGGCACACTGAGTTTTATGGTAGATTGAAACTTGAAACTCAAATTAGATGTATGATGCGTCCTAGTAGGGATTTTGGATAGAGCCGACTCCCTTACAATGTAGGCAAAGGTGAGATTAGTGGGCTTTTAAGTCATCACAACTTGCAAGGATTATTAATGTTTTTATTTCCATATGTCCATTGTGTAATGGGCTTATGAGCACAAGACAAGATCACCTACAAAGATCACCTACAAAGGACACATGTTTCTTAGCATTTGTAACCTAGGGAAATAGTGAGTAATTCCCTGCTATGGGTTTCTCATCTTGTAGCCAATTTTGGGTTTGATTCCTCCAATCTTTTTCTTTCACCATCATTTTTTGTTCTTCATGTTCTCTTGTACTTGCATTCTGATGATGGATCATGTAGTATGATCCAAAACATTGATGGTAAAAAACTTCACACAATCAAATCCAAAATAGTTAACTCATGTTAATGGATTGTGGAAATCTTATAGATCTGATTATTGTAATGTTCCTTTGGAAAATATGATGGATGGAATGACAACACTTATAGCATGCAGCAGCATGAAGCCAAGATACAGAGTAGACAGGCGGCTACTGTGGAACACGAGAGAATTAGCTTATGCATTCTCACAGATGGTAAGCAATTGGCCATCATAGTGCTTCATTTCTTGTTCACTTGTTGGTGGAAACTACTTCCACTATTCTCTTCTTCTACAATGCCAATTCTTAACAATTAGGAACCAGGAAAACATCTGTTGGTTTTTACTTTCATTTGTATACATAGTACATACACATGAAGTGCCTCTTTCATTTGTATAATGTATGCTACTTAATAATGTAGTTAATGATTAGAAATTTAAATTTAATTTTTGTTCAAATTAATTAAATCTATGTATATATATTTTATATGCTTAAAATTATTTTTGAAATTTAAAATAATATCATATTTAGTTATTTTTAATGATTATAACTATTTATTTTAGGCAAATGTAGATATCTTATATTTTTTCAAATTTAATATGTTGTAGAAATTTTTTATGGCCAGAAGAATAAATGTTTAAAATAATAATTTTAAAATTTTTTCTTTAATATATTTATTTCTAAATGACATAAATTGGTATTTTATTATGTATATAATTTTTTTTTGAAAGGCTTTAATATTGTCTATTTTCATTATATGTGGGATGTTATTGCGATTAAAATTCAAACATAGATTTATGAGTAAGGATAAATTTAGATGAGAACTTTTTTGTAGTTCTAGCAATGATTAAGTTAGAGAAGATTCCAATTAAATTCAAACCATTCAAACCAAACAACCCTGAATATGATTAGAGAACAAATGAAACATTTTTACAAAGTTAATATTCAATCCATTTATCAAATAACTTAGTTATATTAATCAATAGATTTGTAAATGTTTATTTTATTTTATTTTATGAAAATACAATATATTGTGTGCATTTCACAAGGCTAGGTTGTCCAATTATTTTGTGTGCATTTCAAAAGGGTAGGTTGTCCATTTCATTTATGAAAAGATAATTAGAGTAGTAGGGAAAATATAGGGAGAGATAAGGGGAGAGAGGTCACATGGAGTGAATAAGACAACTGGTTGGTGTGAGAGAGAGAGAGAGAGAGAGAGAGAGAGAGAGAGAGAGAGAGAGAGAGAGAGAGAGAGAGAGAGAGAGAGAGAGAGAGATGAAAATAAATATGAAGGGTGAAGGGAAGTCAAAGAAAAATGAAGCAGGATAGGGAAGTATAGGAAGAGGTGAGCACAGAGTGGAGAGATGAAGAGATATAATGAAGATATTTGAGTTGATAGATAGAATATAGATCAAAACACATACAAGATGAAAGAGAAATAGAGTAAATAGAATATAAATAGTGAGAGATGAATGACAAAGATAGGGGTAAGATAATATAAAAATAGGAACAGAGAAATGAGTGTATGCGTGTATAGTGTTCATAAAGTCAAGCAAGGCAGCAGGGGCTCACACCATGTGCAAGAAAAATTTATCCCCAAAGTTGAAGCATTTATGAGACATGCATTAATTGAACCAAGCTGGCAATTGACAAAGGTGTTTCAATTGATTGTTATTCTATCATTTATTAATTGGATCTCTCTCTCTCTCTCTCTCTCTCTCTCTCTCTCTCTCTCTCTCTCTCTCTCTCTCCTCCCTCCCTCCCTCCCTCCCTCCCTCTTCCCCCTCCCTCCCTATTAATTAGTCCTAATTACCCTCTCTCACTACCCCCCTCTCTATATATATGCCCCTAATCTCTCTCTCTCCCCCCCCTCCCTCCCCCCCTTAAGTAATTCCCCCTAGTCACCCTCTCTCACTATTCCCCCCTCTCTGTGTATATATGTGCACATACTCTCTCTCTCTCTAGTAATTCCTCATAATCACCCTCTCTCACTATTTCCTCTCATCTCTCTCTATATATATGCCCCCTACTCTCTCTCTCTCTCTCTCTCTCTCTCTCTCTCTCTCTCTCTCTCTCTCTCTCTCTATCTAGATATTCCACATAGTATATATCTCATTTTCTCTCCCTCTCTTACTCCTTGCCCACTCTCTCTCAATCTCTTGTGCCCTCTCATTCTCTCTTTGTCTCACTCACTCCCCTCTCTTAGATATTTCCATCATATTACCCCCCCCCCCCCTCTCTCTCTCTATTAAAAAAATAATAAGATCCCTTGCCTCTTTCTCAATATATTCCCTCTAATCTCTCTCTCTCTCTCCCCCCCTCCCTCTAATAATTCCCCCTAATCACCTTCTCTCACTATTCCCCACCCCCCCCCCCCCCCCCCCCCCCCTCTCTCTAATATCTCTCTATTAAAAACATAATAGGATCCCTTGCCTCTCTCTACTTATACCCTCTAATCAACCTCTCCCTCTCTCTATATGTATGCCACCTAATCACCCTCTCTCTCACTTCCCCTAACTTATCTCACCATTATATTCCTCTCTCTACCCCATTCTATAAGATCTCCCAATTAAGATAATCTTTAGTTATTGAAAATGTAATATGAGTTTCCATATATCTCTCTAGATATGGCCTTCTCTCCCCCTTCCCTCCCTTTAACCAAGTGTCACTCTATCTTCCCTCCATTAAAAACATAATATGTGTCTTTTTGTAATTAGACTATGACCATTATTATGGTTACATTTTATGTTAACATAAGTTATAATAAGATGGATAACTATGTTTCCTTTCATATATATATATATATATATATATATTGTATTTCCTTAAGATTAAATCCCAAATAAAATATAAAAGAGTTGAGAAAATTATATAGTTGAAAATTTTATCAAATATATTTTTAATAAAATGAACATTTAACTACATATTATTATTATATTATACAATAATATATTTAATATAAGAAAATTCAATCAAAACAATTGTATAATAGCTTTTATTTTAGTGGTAGATCATATCTATCATTTGAAATGAAAATAACAACCTATGCAATATTAGTCATTTAAAAGTAAAAATATTGAAGATATAAATAATTATACTTAATTTTATCTTTGATTTAAGTTATCTTATATCTCATTAATGAAATTGGAAACTCTTTATTTATTGGAAAATGAAACTAATGATCTTGTTATTGGCATCAACAATGAGAATATGTCAAGGAATATTATGTGTAAAGAAAAAAGAATGGAAGGTGATTATATATGAAATATCTTTTGTTATTCCATAATAATGGGCCCGACATTATAGGCTCGAAAAATAGGAGGCAAAATAACATGTCCGAAAAAATAGGGCCAAAATAATAGGCCTAGAAAATCATTTCAAATTATTAAAAAAATTAAAAATTAGACATAATATTAATAATCCTTTTTATAGAACTTCAAGATTTAAAACCAAAATCTCTTTTATTAACATATTAATTTATTCAAAAATTAATTAATTAAACTTTTCATCATTAATAAAATTTATTTATTTCTAAGTTTAAACAAATCAAATTTGATTTAGAAACTTACTAAAATATACAATTATTATTGGAGAAAATAAAAGGACACTGCATTTGCTTATCTTTCATTTTGATTTGTTAATACTACTTTTGAATTTATTATCTAAAGTTGTATTTAATATTTTTAAAGTTCTAAATAGAAATTATCATTTTCAATTGATTATATTTTAATTTGTTCTTTCTATAATGACAGATAGGACCCACCGTTGAAATTAAAGATATGATCAATCTTTTTTCAACAAACAAAAATTTATATTTCTATTTTAAAATATGTGAAGTGTAAGTATGATTGATAGATTTTTTTTTATGGAGGTCATCCACAAACAAGTTTTAGGTACCTGATATGTGCCCACGCATGCCTGAAACCTCTTCAGCTAAGAGCCAAGGACTAAGGAGCATCCACGATGCAAAATTTTCCAAGGGTATGATTTCGGCCTCATCCCTTATGAAGTCTTTGAGCCTTGCACTCAGCAAGACTTGATCCCTATTGGGCTCTTTGTGAGCCATTCAACTTCACCTGTAGACCAAGGGCCCATTGACATGATTGATAGATTTTAAAACTAGATCAAATATAAAATAGAATATAATTCTTTCTAATTTTTTGGTTTCTAAATCAATTTGGAGTTCATTTATATACTAGCTTATATATACTTGTATATATATAATATGCCGAGAGTAATCCTGCTCGAGGCACCAACTTTTTCATCAAATCGTAACCCACACAAAAAAGCCTTAGGATTTGATGAAAAATATGCGCCTTGAGAAGGATTACTCTCAGCATGTGTGTGTGTGTGTGTGTGTGTGTGTGTGTGTGTGTGTGTGTGTGTGTGTGTGTGTGTGTGTGTGTGTGTGTGTGTGTGTGTTTGTGTGTGTGTGTGTGTGTTTGTGTAAGCTAGTAGCAGTTGTCGCGCACCATGGAAGACATTTTTGAAGATTTTGGATGATAATAATAATTTTTCTCCTATTTTTTAAAATTTAAAATTTAAAAAAAAGTTCTAATCAAAATTTAAAAAAAAGATCATTTTTTAAAACTCTATTATGTATATGGTTGCAGTCAGGCTTAGGGTTCAGAGTGCAATTATTAGTTCTATTTTTTAAAGGTTAGTAACAAAGTATTCTTTTAAAGATATTTTAAAAATATTGTATATGTAGTACTTTAGTTGCATAATTTGAACACATGAGTGATTTTCTTCAGTTTAGTATAATTTTATTAATTTGTTCAACTTTGAATTATGTATACCTTTAATTTATATGTTGTATGCTTAGAATTAGGAATATGGTTATGGATAGGGACACAAATAGACATAGTGAAAGGATTCCTCAATAGAAGTAGGGTTATAGTTAGATTTAGCATTAGGAATATGGCTAGGGAAGAATTAGACTTAGAGTGAGGGTTAGGGTTAGAAGTCAGGTGAGATTAATATTAAAGTGGTAAATAGTATTGTTATGTTTACAACTATAATTAAAGTTTATAATGGTTAGGGTTATAATTATGATTTTGTGTTAGGATTAGGGTTAATATTAGATTATTGTTAATCTTGGTTCATATTAAGGTATACATGCATATGGTTAAGGTTATAGAGGTTAGGATAAAGTTTAAAATTGGAGTTTAAGGTTGAGTTTATTGGTAGGGTTAGAGTTAGAGTTAAGACTTTAGTTATGTTTATAACTCTCTCTCTCTCTCTCTCTCTCTCTCTCATATCAATTCATAATCCATGTAAATATACCTTCTCTTAATCCATATAAATATACATTCTATCACTCTTAATTTATCTCCCCTACCATTAGTTTACTCTATATTAAAAATAAAATAAAAACCACTCGCTCTCTCTCTCTCTCTCTCACACACACACACACACACACACACACACACACACACACACACACACACACATACACATCCCTTTCTACTTTATCTAGATATGCCCCCTACTAACCATCTCTTTCTCTCCATCCTCCCTCATCTCACCATCATTGTACTCTCTACCCCCACCCCCCCACCCCCTCTCTATTAATAATAAAAAATGAGGATCTCTCTCTGCTCCCTTATCATATATATATTCTCCCTAACCTCTCTCTCTCTCTCTTTATCCCTTCCCCTATCTCTCTGTCAACATCTCCCTTCCTGCACTATTCATTACCTCTCTCTATCTCTCTCTCTCTCTCTATATATATGTACCACCTAATCACCCCATCTCTAAGTTCTCTTTCTACCAAAAATATAATAGGATCCCTTATCCCTACTCTCTCTCTCTCTCTCTCTCTCTCTCTCATGACGGTGCACAACAAATTTTCATTTTAGGGTGAAAGCTCAAACCTGTGTCACCCTTTTGTAATGGAAAAGGCTAACAAAAGTATAACTATTCACCTTCAATGAAATAAAATTGGTATTATCATTTTGAATTTGAAAATAAAGTAAACTAATGAAATGTGCAAAAATGGATGAAGTTTAGGATTATAATTTTTAATAATTATTTGGAATAAGAATTGATATATTTTCCTAATTTTTAAAGACAATTTTTTAGCTGCTGAAAAATGATAAAAATTGGAGGTCTAGTTCCCACCACAATACTATAAGGAAATACAATTATTTCCTTTAGATCTAACTACATTATAGATAACATATATAGCTAGACCAATCAAGAATAAATATTAGCTTTAGACCTATATTTTCTCTTTTATAATGATTCAAATTTCAACTTAAAATTGATAGTTTTCATCTCTCATCACATTTTTCAAAACAAATCTATTATAACCAAGAGAAAAATTATTCATTCTAGAAGAGGATTCTCTCCTCTAGATTTTCATATAATTTTTATATTTTTGATATGATTTAATATTTTTTTCTTTCTCAAAACTGACATATTTTTGAGTGTTAAAATACGTGCTTGTAGAATTTTTTAATTACATATATTATATCTAAGTAAAACACTATGAACTCTATATGAAAATGTTCTTGACTTTGATATCTATAAAATGGTGTTTATATGTTATTAAAAAAATATCATAGAAAATAGTAAGAGTTATTGAAATGCCACTTTTCTGAAATAATTTTATTTCTTTAGTAATTGGATACAAACTAGTATAAAACATGCATTTAATAGCCATCTCCAATTGGAAAAGTGTGAGACCATATATAAATTATCTAGAATAAATTTACATAGGTCATATGTTTAAAAAAAAAAAGATTTTTAGATAGAAATACTCAAAATTCAATTGTTCTGATAAGTCAGTCTGAAAGGTGACACAACTTTGTACTTTTACCCTTTAGTAATTTATTATAGTTTCGCAAAGTTGAGTTTAGATAATGGAGTGCCTTGTTCCATATGCAACATAATGTTCTTTTCAAGTGTTCATAAAGTTGAGCAAGGCAACAGGGGCTCACACCATGTGCAAGAAACATTTATCCCCAAAGTTGAAGCATTTATGAGACATGCATTAACTGAACCAAGCTAGTAATTGATGGAGGCGTTTCAACTGATTTTTATTCTATCATTTATTAATTGGATCTCTCTCTCTCTCTCTCTCTCTCTCTCTCTCTCTCTCTCTCTCTAGTAATTCCTCGTAATTACCCTCTCTCATAATTCCCCCCCTCTCTCTATATATATGGTCCCTACTCTCTCTCTCTCTCTCTCTATCTAGATATTCCACATAATATATATCTCTTTTTCTCTCCCTCTCTTACTCCTTCTCCACTCTCTCTGAATCTCTTGCTTCCTCTCCTATTTGTTTCCTTAGTTTATATATATGCCCCCCAATTTCCCTCTCATTCTCTCTTTGTCTCACTAGCTCCCCTCTCTTAGATATTTCCATCATCATCTCTCTCTCTCTCTCTCTCTCTCTCTCTCTCTCTCTCTCTCTCTCTCTCTCTCTCTCTCTCTCTCACTCTCTCTCATAAAAACATAATTTTAGAAAAAAAGATCTTTAATATTATGTCTAATTTTTTATTTTTTAATAATTTGAAATGATTTTCTAGGCATATTATTCTGGCCCTATTTTTTCAGACATGTTATTTTGCCTCCTATTTTTTGGACCTATAATGTTGGGCCCATTTTAGAATAACAAAAGGCATTTCATATGCAACTGCCTTCCATTTGTTTTTCTTTATAGTGCAGAAGATTCCTTGACATATTCTCATTGTTGATGCCATTTTATATGCCTCTCGACATAATGACAAGATTGTTAGACTTAATAAATTTTTGAATAAATTAATATGTTAATAAAAGAGATTTTGGTTTTAAATCTTGAAGTTTTAGAAAAAAAGTCTTTTTTTTTAAAAAAAGGGGTAAAGATCTATTCAATCAAAGCCAAATTACAAAAGGCCTCAAGCCCAAATGACCAATATACAAACCCAAGACTATCCTTTTCCACTAGCTACTCAAAAGTCCCAATATAATCAGCAAGAAGATCATCCCTTTCTACAATATCCCAACCATCTCCTTTCTCTGACACCCATTTTGTCAAGACATCAACCACTCCATTCCATTCCCTAGGAATATGAAAAAAATAGATCCAATCCAAAAAGCTACTTAGATGAAGAATCTCTCTAACAATAGAGGCTATTTGCTAGTTAGAATCATCCATACTCTAGTTATTTATCATATCCACAACAATCTGAGAATCTGACTCACACACCATTTTCCTCCAAGCTAGAGAGCATCCCCACTTAATAGCCACCTTAATGGCCAAGGCCTCCATTACATTATTGGAATGAACTCCTTTGTGAACAAAGAACATTAAAATAACATTGCCATTTGTACCTCTCCCAATCCCCCCCACACCAGCATGTCCAGGGTTTCCATAGGAAGAACCATTTGTGTTAATTTTAAGGATATCTATCGATGGAATTCTACAACTCCCCACCCTAAAAACCTTTCTCTTGACTGGTTGATATCTCTTACCACTTGTGTATCCCAATCCTTTGTCCACCAATCCCAAATTCATGACTATACTAAAGTCACCAGGATCCACAAGTTTAGTCATATCACACTTAGCATAGATAGTTTCCTAAAGTCTACTTAAAATCATCTGCCATAGTTTAGTGACTCCCAAACTAGAGTTAGAAAAAATCCTATGATTATGTTCCAGCCAAAGATTCTAAAGAATAAAAGTAGGTCCAACAACCCAAACCACTTGGAGGAACGTAGTTTTTGTTGGGGGTTTGCCAAGGCTATCCCAAAATTCAATAAGAGATTCAACATGAATGCATCCATGACAACACGCCTCCCACCACTTATGTCATATTTCTCTAGAGAGAGGGCATAAGAAGAATAAGTGAGAAACATTCTCTCTATTCAACATATAGAGGGAGTAGAGAGAAGGACCCTAAAACCCCCTTCTTTGGAGATTATCCCAAGTAAGACACTTCTTTTGAGCAACCGGCCATAGAAAAAAATTACATTTTAGACAAGAGAATTTATTCCAAACCTTCTTCCACTAGGGAACTTCATGTATTCCATGGCATTGATTATCTAGCTAATCATAGCCTTGGGCCATATTGAACTTTCCTTTAGGACAAGGACCCCAAGCAAGGATGTCTTTATCCTTAGAGGAACTACACAACCTAACAGAGAGAAGATTAGCCAGCTCAACCCAAATCTCCAAGGAGCACCCTAGAGGCCATTCATTTGGATCCTTCCAACTAGCCACATCCATCAATCTGCACCATTTAATAGTATTGAAGTGAGCTACCTTGGTTCATCCAGCAATAGTAAAAATTTGACACATAGGCTAGAGATGGGGGTAGCTGGAGAGAATGGGAGGATGGCCATCCCAAGAGTCCTACCAGAATATCTAGAAAATGTCTTCCTTGATAAGAGGAGCTCCCCTTTTAAGAGTATCCCAAATAAAGGATCCCTTTCCATCTAGATCTAGTCTAGGAATATCCTGATACTCCACTCTTGGAAAACACTTTTCGGACCTAGAGCCTTAACACCAAGAGCTTTACATTTAAGGCCTACACCCACAACAAACTTAGGCAAGAAAAATATGTCCCAATTGACTAAGCTCCATTTAGAAGAGAGAAGATTTCCTAGCCAAAGGAATTGTTGTGACATAGCATCAAATTTTTTCATAACCCCAATGGGAGGAGTTTGTACCAAACACCTGTAAATGTGAAGAGCCTAAACCACATTCTTGAGGAGGATAAATCTCCCAGCAAAAGATAGCCACCTATGAGTTTAGTTACTCATCCTACTATGAAATTCGTCCAATAGACCTTGCCAATATTCTTTCAACTGAGTTCCTAGAGCTAAGGGAACTCCAAGATATCTCAAAGGAAGAGAACTAATTTAAGACCTGAGAATCCTAGCAATCTTGAGTTGGATTAACTGTGGAGTATTAAATAAATAAATATATGACTTACCTTCATTAATTGTTTTCCCAGAAGCTTTTAAATAGGTATCCAAAATCATTTTGAAGTTTCTTGCCTCATTAATATTAGCCAAGCCCATCAGTCTAGTATCATCCACAAATTGGAGGTGCATGTATGCTGGAATATTATTATGCCACTTCCACCCTTGTACATGCCCCTACTTGGCTTGAATTTTTATAAATCTTCCTAAGCCCTTTGCCATAATGATAAAGAGATATGGAGAGAGAGGATCCCCATGTTGAAGTCCCTAAGAAGTAGAGAATAGCTTAGTGGGTTCTCCATTAATAAGAACCAAAAAGGATGGGGAAGTCACACAACTAAGAATCCAATCAACCTATTCCATATCAAATTCGAAAGAGAGAAGTACATGACCCAAGAACTCCCAGCTAACCAGGTCATATGCTTTTGCTAAGTCCAGCTTAATAAACATAACATTTTCCTTAGATGTGTTCATAGAGTGAACAACCTCTGAAGCAATAACCACCCCATCAAGAATCTGCCTACCATCAATGAAGCCTCCCTATTCCTCGAAAATCAAAGTGGCCAGATAAGGCTTAGCCTTTCAACAATCAATTTGGTGATAATTTTGTAAGTGACATTGCATAAAGCAATAAGTCTAAACTGATCCAAACTGTTAGCCTTGTCAATCTTTGGAATGAGAGCCAGGAAGATAGCATTCAAAGACTTGAGAATTTGTTTTTTCTGATATGATTCTTGCACTACTTTTAGAAGATCAAATTTAATAATCTCCCAAAATTCTTGGAAGAATTCAATGGGAAAACTGTCCGAGCCCGGGGCTTTACATTTCTTCATACCAAAAACCACCTTGTCACATATGTCTGTCGTCTTTACGCTTTCACCTCCCTCAAACATACCCCACCTTCTTTCTCCCCATGCTTCTTGATTTTCTACTCTATAAAAATCCACAATTATGATATCAAAACAGACAATGCAAAAATGGTATCCATAATTCCCACAAATATATACTATCACTCATATAGCTTCTCTGCAAAGTAAGAAATTTATTTAAATAATTATTAAACAAGTGTCTCATAGATAAGTGGAAGTAAAATATATCACATCTATATGCAAAGTCAATTAAAAATAATTATATTTTTGATACTACTCATTAAATGTGGAAGATATCTCGATGAAATGTATATAAAATAGTTAAAGTTAATGATTACAATAATTTAACAAATAGTTTTTTTAAAAAATCAGTAAACAACATAGGCCTTGATTAAATTTATTACTTCAAATTAATAATTTACAACAACATTTCTTTGTTCAAATGGGCACTAGTAGGAAAGAATAGAGAAGAAAACCTCTAGTCTAGCCCAAGACTAACGTCCTTTATTATTACATCATAAAAGGGGCATGCCCTAGTCAAATTACAACATATTTTATGATTACAATAGAGAAGATTATAGAATAGATCGATACAATAGTTAGGAGTACTTCAAAGTAGCTATGACCAATTTTAGTAGAACCAATCTTGCCATTTTACTTTACACTCCTCCCATTACCAAGTAGATCACTCATCCCTCCTTGACTTAACAATCAACATGGTTAGTGAAAAAACTACAAACATCTTTATTAGTTAATGATGACCTTGGAAAAATAACCGAGTGTTTATAATAATTTCTCCATAAATTAAAATAAGTCCTACATCATGATAAATATATCATACCTTCACTAGGTCCTTCAAACTTCGATATTATTAATGATGTATATCTTCGTAGCAATACCTAAAACCTAGTATTTGAGTATGATTCAAAAATTTGATATATAAGATCAAAAACCTCATTCCAATACCTATAATATGCATAAGGAGACCTGAAAATCTATATTTACTCAAAAAAATAAATAGGGCTAGTTTCAATTTGCCAAAAAAAGTAGAGAGCACCATTGTTTAATCTTGAAGCTCAATAGAATATTTCTTAGCATTAGTCATCACCTCTGAACTCATGAGCTCAAACCAGAATGCTTGCCCTCTGCCATTGTACTGAGAAAGTATCTAAATCCTGACGCATCATGCCTTGCTAAAAAAGAATTGAAAATAGAGAGCCAACCTTTGATAAAAATATTGATGATCCTTAGAGATATTAAATTTAAAAGTGAAATTTAATAACCTAAGCATTAGAGATCATGCTATCCAATCTACATTTTCAAAACTATACTCTATGTCTATATTAGGATACCAATTACATATATGATATGCAAAATGTTGACATTGAATGAGATGGTTTATATCTACTGTTAAAACCAACATCTTTAACAAGTCTCAATTAGACTGATCAGTACTAAAGTCATTAACTGAATAAATTACTACATATCACCAATCATCCGCTCTGAACTCAATACCTCCACCTTAGATGCTTAAACATTTGGCATTGGGGAGATAATGAAATTGAGTTCTAAATAGAATACAAAATAGAAAAGAGATCTATGCTACTTCCTACCATACTAAATTATATCTAGCAATAAGCTAATCAAATCCTATCACATGCAAACCCCAAAATAGCCATAGAAAACCATTAAAAAGAAATAAGAATAAGTCTTGAACTACCAATCACCTTGATCAGACTTTAAAAGGATTTTTAGTATAAGACAAATTGGAAGAAAGTTGATACTAAAAATCAATTAGCACTATAGATCGCATCTCCAAGAAACCAAAATCAAACTCAAACAACTGGCAATAAAACTACTTAGGACTCATAATCAGACACTGAGCCCTAATCAAAAGAAAATGAGCAATGAGTAACCTTCTAGAAACGAAACCATAACCTAGAAGTTATTGATCATAGTGTCCTCCAAATTGGCGATCAAATTGCCCATACTAAAAAAGTACTAATTCTGGATCCAATCAGGAAGGGGTAAAATGACAAATCACCTAACTTGAAAGGCATACATAATCTTAAAGATGAAAATACAAATTGAAAGCTAAGCGCCATAAATCTTACTACCCATTTTAAATTAAAGGAATGCATTTCACTAATATCATCTATTAAATATTAGTAACTATTTAATTTAAAATATAATAATTGGTTAAGATAATAAAAAAAGCAGACTTTACATCCATTTGACAGACTTTAAAACCTTTATATGTAGCATATGCAAGTAAAGTTCTTACTCCTTCCATTCTAGCAACAAGGGCAAATTTTTCCCCATAGTCTAATCCTTCCTCTTGAGCTATCGATGAAGGAATCATAATACCAAGCAACCCATCCATTTTTAATAGTATTTTTATCATTTGTAATAATTTATTTATGTCAATAAAAATAAATTCATTTAGTTAAAAAAGAATAAGGAAAAATTTCAAATTAAAGATATGAGATTTTAAATTAAATAGTTTTTCGATTAATTATTTATGAAAACTAAAACATATTTGATATTTTTTTATTATATAAATTATTTAAGAAATTATCTTTTCAAATATTTACATTATTTTATATAACTGAAAATTTCTCTTCAAATTTGATTTTAATATATTATTATACATAAAATTATTATATATATATATATAAAATTATAATTACATATTAATTATTTATGAAGCTATGATAGATTTTGATGTGCTTCAATCTAGCATGAAACACTACATTCTTGGTCATTGGGAGAATAATGAATACCAATCAAAATATGTATAACAAACCAACTCAAACTTATCATTGGGAGAATAATGAATACCAAAATTCTATGTAGCACTCACATGCCTTAAGATTTTTTTTGCGGCTCACTAATGAGACTCATGTGGATCTTGTATGAACTGAGAGATGAAGCTCATGACATACATAATATCAGTCTCATTGTAGTAAGGTACATGAGGCTCCCAACCAAACTTCTATATAATGAAGGATCAACATGGGGACTTGGATCACCCTTGGTTAACTTTTCACCAAGGGTTATAGGGGTAGGAACTACTATGCATGACATGTTTCTAAACAACTTCAATAAATCAACAACATACTTGGTTTGAGAAATGGATATACCATTAGGTCATTGTTGCACTTCTACCTCAAGAAAATAATGCACAAGTCCCATATTTGACATCTCAAATGCTTGTTTCATTTCTTCTTTGAATTTCTCCTTGAGAGATGGGCTATTACCTATAAAAATGAGATCATCAACATAAAAAAAAAAAAAGAATATCATTACTAAAATGTTGGATATAGAGGTTTGGCTCTAAAGGACTTTGAATGAATCCTTTCTTCAAGAAATAACTATCAATTCATGCATACGAAGCACGTGGTGCTTGTTTCAACCCATAGAGTGTTTTTTTCAGCTTGTAAACCAAGTGTTCTTTTCCTAAAATTTCATAGCCAATAGGTTGATCCACATAAACCTCTTCATCAATATAACCATTTAGAAAATCTGATTTTACATCCATCTGATAGACTGGAAACTTGTTTTGAGCAACAATAGACAATATAATTTTAATTGTATCAAACTAGGCAACTAGAGAAAAAGTCTCTGAATAATCTACTTGAGGTATTTGTGTAAATCCCTTAGCAACTAGTCTAGCTTTGTGTCTTTTCACATAACCATCAATATTCAATTTCATCTGATAAATCTATTTAATACCAATCTCCTATTTGTCTTTTGGAAGTGAAACTAATTCTCATGTATCATTTTTCTCAATAGCATGCATCTCTTCATTCATAGCATCAATCCATATTGGTTCTGTCAGAGTTTCTTCATACACAAAAGGTTCAATTTGAATGGAACTTAACAATGCAAAGTTAGCAAAAAGATCCACGATAGAAATCCTCTGATATATTTCATTTAAAGTTTGTATCTTTTATTGAGGAACTTGGATTGGATTGTGAGTTTGAACTTTCACCTGAAGAGGAACTGGGTGAACTTAGTGGACTTGGGCTTGAGCTTCCACTTGAGCTTGTGGGGAGAGGAGGGACTTGAACATATTCATTACCCGTGATGAATGGTGTATATTTTTGAACTTCTTTCTTGCATTGCCATACTCCCTCTTCATCAAAAACTACACCTAGTCTAATAATTCATTTCTTTGAGTCAGGATCATAAAATTTATATCCTTTGGTGGAACTAGAATATCCCACAAAGATACAATGTTGGGATTTGGCATCCAACCTTTTCCTCTTTTGAATAGGAACATGAACATATGTCTAGGGCAACCTAATATATGAAAGTGAGATATTGAGGGCTTATGTCCACTCCAGGCTAACTTTGAAGTGATATTTTGAAGCACTTTCGTTGGGATTCGATTCAAAATATAAATTGTGTTGCTATTGCAACTCCCCAAAAATAATTTGGAAGTTTCTTAGACTTTAACATACTTGGTGCCATCTCAATAATGGTATGATTCTTTCTTTTTGCAATACCATTGAGTTGGGGGGTAAATTTTTTCATAAGCTATCTTTGAATGCTATGCATGTCACAAAAATTAGCAAAATCTTTGGAGATGAATTCTCCCCCTGTATTTGTTTTGAGTATTTTAATGAAATACCCACTTTTTTTTTTGAAATAGCTATAAAATGTTGGAAGCATCCAAGTGCTTCAAATTTATGCTGAAGGAAATAAACCCATGTGTAGCATGAGAGATCATCAATAAAGGTCAAAAATAGATATTCTTACCCAAGGATTCATCTTGCATAATACTACAAATGTCAAAATGCATAAGCTTTAGAGGAGATTTTTCCTTCCATGACTTGTTCATCGGAAAAATTTCTCAATGTTGGTTACCAAGAGCACACCTTGAACAAAATTCTTCTTTTCCTTGAATGGAAGGAAGTCATCTCACCATTTCCTTTTTATGAAGCAAATTGAAGCCCTAAAAATGCAAATGACCATATCTTTGATGCCATAACCTTGAATAATTTGTGGTTGTCTTAAGAGCATGCATATTAGCACAAACTAAAGTGAGAGGAAACAATCTATTCTTTGTCATACAAGTCTTTGCTACAAGATGGTGGTTAGCTGATTTATCAAAAAAACCAGCAATTATCCTTAAAAAACAACTTTATAATTTTTTTCTACAAGTTGCCTAATACTCAAAAGATTATGCTCTAACTTGGGCACATGCAAGGTATCATGACTATAAGTAGTTTCTCCTTGCTTAGTTTTTACTATGAGGGCACCTTTTCCCATAACACCGATCTCTTTATCATCACACAAATTTACTAGACTTCTCACAGATTCATCTAATTTGAAAAAGAGATCAGATTTACCTGTCATATGATTTGAGAAACTACTATCAAGAAACCATATGTCCTTCTGAGGTTGTTTTTCCAAATTGCATGTAAATAACATGGATTGTGTTGCATCTTCAAGATATTCTTCCATAAAGTTGGCTCTTGACTTATTCAAATCAAATTTTCCTTTATATATTCAAATTAATAGTGTCCAAATCATTCACAATATCTATATTGGATGCTTCTTCGATCCTCATAACTCCTTTATCTCCTCAACTATTTCCTCTAACAAAGAATAGAAAACTCAAGAAAGAATGTTTGAGTGTCTTGTTTTTCAATAAAAACATGAGTCAAGTGCTTATAGTTCAAGACTTGAATGTCTTGTTTTTCAATAACAACATGAAGCTGACCCCAAATGATGTCCATTTGAGGGAAGCTCATATCTTCTAGAATTGTTAAATGATCCAACATATCCATAGTGATGTTGATGGAATTAGATGATTCATCATTCTAGTCCATTTTTTATTTCAGGAAAGATCAACCAGAAATGGCTAGTCTCATCCATGTCTGCAATTGCACAACTTAGATTTGCCTTTGATATTTCCATTTGAGGAAATCTTACATCTTCCAAAATTGTTGGATGATCCAACATATTCATATTCATATTCATACTGATATTGAAGGAATCAAAAGATTCATCATGATGGCTCATTTCCATTTCAAGAAGATCAACAAAAAATGATAGTTCTCCATCGATTTCCATTTCTATTGTTATGGTGCTTGGATTTCTATCCAAGATGATCTCCTCACCACTGCCTGGATTTGCATGCAGCATTTGATCTTGAACCATCTCTTTCCCTTTGATCTTGAAAGCCACATTGCAACATCTGCATTTGATCTTGAACTGGATCGATCATGCCCATCAAATTGTTAAAATTAGTATCCACTATAGAGGAAATTTCCCATGCATCTTCTTCCATTTGTATTTGATATTCAAGTACTCTATTGATCATGCCATCTCACTATTGAAATTAATAGAGAGAATTTCCCTTTGATCTTTCTCTGATTCCATCATTCCATTGCTTCCATCTACCTGCATTTGAATTGTAGTGGCATAGAAATCTTGAGGAAGAACAACACCAAGATATGATCCTATTGGAGGATGTTGATACATTTGAATTGCGCCCATGTCACTTAATGATCCATACAATTTTCCATCTTGCCGATCCCACTTATTGAAATTGCTCACACGATTTGAACCCATTTGATTAGGATGTGTATAAAAACATGAACCTTGGCATTCATGAGTGTGATGAGGATCTTTACAATGATGTGATGAGCTGCCATTGAATTCCTCAACAATTTCCTCAAACTCTATGCAGTGAATTCTAATGTAAATAGAGCATCCATAGAGTGTTGCAAGTTGTCGCCCTTTGTTAACAAGCACTATCTTCATCCTCACAATGTCTATTGCTTCTATAATTTGTGCTCCTCAATCACTCCTCCAAATTCATTCTCCCCCTCCCGTTCTTCATCTCCATCAATTCTTTTCTTGCATATTTAGGAACAATAACCATTGCAGTTTCATGATTTGCATTAAGTTGGTGCTCATGATGGTGTTCACCATTGGAAACCTCCACAGTAACTTTGTTGAACTCTTGGGAGTGAGCTCTAAAGTAGATTGAGCAGCCGTAGTGTATTGAAAGCGCTTGCCCCATCCTCATCACTCCCTTCTACCACTTCACATATTTCTATCATCTCTAGCCTTTCACTTCCCTCAAACACACCTCCTCCTTCTTTCTCCCCATGCTTCTTGATTTTCTAGTCTTTAAAAATCAACAATTACGATATCAAAATAGACTATGCAAAAATGGTATCCATAATGCCCACAAAAATATACTCACTCATATAGCTTCTTCGCAAAGTAAGAAATTTATTTAAATAATTATTAAACAAATGTCTCATAGATAAGTGGAAGTAAAATATATCACATCTATATGTATTTGTATGTAAAGTCAATTAAAAATAATTATATTTTTGATACTACTCATTAAATGTGGAAGATATCTTGATGAAATTTATATAAATCAGTTAAAGTTAATGATTAAAATAATTTAACAAATAGTTTTTTAAATATTTTTTTTAAAATCGGTAAATGGCCAAGGCCTTGATTATATTTATTAATTTAAATTAATAATTTACGACAATGTTTCTTTGTTCAAATGGACACTGGTAAGAAAGAATGGAGAAGAAAACCTCCAGTCTAGCTCGAGACTAACATCCTTTATTATTACATCATAAAAGGGGCATACCCCAGTCAAATTACAACATATTTTATGATTGCAATAGAGAAGATTATAGAATAGATCGATACAATCGTCAAGAGTACTTCAAAGTAGCTGTGATCAATTTTAGTAGAACCAATCTTACCATTGTATTTTACACTCCTCCCATTACCAAGAAGATCAATTATCCCTCCTTCTTGACTTAACAATCAACATGGTTAGTGAAAAAACTACAAACATCTTTATTAGTTAATGATAACCTTGGAAAAATAGCTGAGTGTTTCTAATAAATCCTACATAAATTAAAATAAGTCCTACATCATGATAAATATATTTATACCTTCACTAGCTCCTTAAAACTTCAATATTATTAATGTTGAATATCTTCCTCGCAATACCTAAAACCTAGTATTTGACTCTAATTCAAAACTTTGATATATAAGATCAGAAACCTCATTCCAATACCTATAATATGCATAAAGAGACCTGAAAATCTAGATTTACTCAACAAAATAAATAGGGTTAGTTTCAATTAGCCAAAAAAAGTAGGGAGCACCATTGTTTAATCCTAAGCATATTAACATAAATTGAGTAAAATATTTCTTAGCATTAGTCATCACCTCTAAACTCATGACCTCAAACCAGAATGCTTACCCTCTGTCATTGGACTAAGAAAGTATCTAAATCCTTACCCATCATGCCTTGCTAAAATAGAATTGAAAATAGAGAGCCAACCTTTGATAAAAATATTGATGATCCTTAGAGATATTAAATTCAAAAGTGAAATTTAATAACCTAAGCATTAGAGATCATGCTATCTAATCTACATTTTCAAAACTATACTCTATGTTTGTAATAGGATACCAACGACATATATGATATGCAAACTTTTCACATCGAATGAGATGGTTTATATTTTCTGTTAAAACCAACAACATCTTTAACAAGTCTCAATCAGACTGATCAATACTAAAGTCATTAACTAAATAAATTACTGCATACCAACAATCATCCACTTTGACTCAATACCTCCACCTCAGATGCTTAAACATTTGGCATTGGGGAGATAATGAATCTGAGTTCTAAATAGAATACAAAATAGAAAAGAGATCTGTGCCACTTTCTACCATACCAAATTATATCCAGCAATAAGCTAATCAAATCCTATCACATGCAAACCCCGAAACAACCATAAAAACCATAAAAAATAATAATAAGAATAAGTCTTGAAATACCAATCACCTTGATCAGACTTATAGAAGATTTTTAGTATGAGACAAATCGAAAGAAAGTTGATACTAAAAATCAATCAACACTGCAGATTGCATCTCCAAGAAACCAAAATCAGACTCAAACAACTGACAATAAAACTACATAGGACTCAGAACCAAAGACCAAGCCCTAGTCTAGAAATGAAACCATAACTTGGAAGATATTGATCATAGTGTCCTGCAAATTGGCGATCAAATTGCCCATAATGAAAAAATACTAATTTTGGATCCAATCAGGAAGGGGTAAAATGAAAAATCACCTAATTTGAAATGCGTACATAATCGTAAAGATGAAAATACAAATTAAAAGCTAAATGCCATAAAGCTTACTGCCCATTTTAAATTAAAGAACGCATTTCACAGAAAGCTAAAAACAAATATTGTTGAAGGAATCATAATACCAAGCAACCCATCCATTTTCAATAGTATTTTTATCATTTCTAATAATTTATTTATGTCAATAAAAATAAATTCATTTAGTAAAAAAACAATAATGAAGATTTTCAAATTTAAGATATGCAATTTTAAATTAAATAGTTTTTTGATTAATTAATTATGAAAACTAAAACATATTTGATATTTTTTTATTATATAAATTATTTAAGAAATTATCTTTTGAAATATTTACATTATTTTATATAACTAAAATTTTCTCTTCAAATTTGAATTTAATATATTATTATACATAAAATTATATTATATATATATATATATATATATATATATATATATATATATATATATATATATATATATATATATATATATATATATATATATATATATATATATATATATATATATATATATATATATATATATATATATATATATATATATAATTATATTTTAATTATTTATGAAGCAATGACATATTTCAATGTGCTTCGATCTAGCATGAAACACTAGATTCTTGGTCATTGCAATGACACTATTGTTGTCATAGAAAATAGTTGTAAGATGTTCATGAATCAAATGCAAATCCTCCAGAATCCTTCAAATCCATATCGCTTGACAACTAGATTTTTTGCTGCAATATTCTCTGCTTCTACTGAAGAGAGAGCCACAATTGCCTATTTCTTACTACTCCATGAATCAACCCTAGAACCAAGTGCAAAAAAAAAAGCAAGAGGTTAATTTTTGATCATCCATTGAACCGGCCCAATCAAAATCTATATAATGAACCAACTCAAACTTATCATTGGGAGAATTATGAATACCAAAATTCTGTGTACCGCTCACATGGTTAAAGGCTTTTTTTTGTAGCTCGCTAATGAGACTCATGTTGATCTTGTATGTGTCATGCCCAAACTACGAGGGCAAAAACACACAAACTTTTTTCTTTTTTTTAAAAAATTTTAATTATAAGAGTGCTCAAAGTTCGATAAGGTTAAATTACATTTCAAGAAAGGACTCTCTGCATTACATCTCAAGTTACATATCTTGAGAAGGAATGAATCGTTAAACTAATATCGACGTTTATTTCATTCCATATTAATCTTAAAATAATAGATTTAAATTTCCTCTATAACAATATAATTAAGATAGATTTAACATATATTACATAGCATCTTTTATCTCATATAAAGTTAACATTATAAGAAAGAAATTTTAATCAAGTTCAACTAGATCAAGTTTAATTACAATTCTCATAGACAATTATCGATTTACAATTTAATCGATATTGAAAAGTCGCTAAGAAAAACAATTAACTCGAATTAAAACATATTATATATATAATTTATTAACTTTAAATATTTCGACTACTTTAACACAATAATTAACTAACTAAATCTAAATTTGATCTAATCATAAGTAGAATAAGTGATTAAATTTTAAATGAAACTTAACTTTAAAATTTCAATAAAATTAAAACTAACTAATTAAAACATGAAAATAAACTAATACTACTAAAGATATATATATATATATATATATACATAATTTAAAGCAAATATCTTTTAACAAATAGCAATTAATCAACAAAATTAAAACTTTAAAACTTAAATAAAATTAAAACTAAATCTAAATTTTAACATTACTAACTACTGATACTTTTTAACACATACTAATTCTTATAAAGAATTTAATTAAATCACTAATAAAATTTAAAACTAACAATTTAACATTTGACTATATTAACATAGGCTAACTAGCACATAACTAAAACTAATCTAAACCAATTCTAACTAAACCTTTAAACTAATTTTAACTTTAAATACTAACTAATATAAAACAACTTAACTCTAAATACTAACTAATATAAAACAACTTAACTCTAAATACTAACTATTATGACACAACTAAATTAACCAATCAATAAAACAAATACCCCAACTCCTAAGCTCTAACCCTCCACTGACCACCCAAAAAGAGCTTGGGTGAATCCCCAAACCCCCCTACGCACACTGAGGTCTGCAACACGTAGCCCCAAGAGACCCAACCCAAGTATGTGGGCCAACAAGTCAACACATTAAGGTCCTCTTCCATGGTGATAGGTGGAGGAGAAGAATAAAAAAATTAAGGTAAAATTAATAAAATCCACTTTGCCCAAACAAAAGCAATGTCCAGAAAGGGAGGCTAGGCAGATGACTTCATCACATCATGATGACACTTTTCCATCAATGCCTAGTAACATAGGTACTTTTACCAATAAAACAAAGGATGTCATCAGCATAAATGCAATTGGTTTGGTTTAAAAACCTTAGTGCTTTCCCAAAAGGAAATCGACCCTTGTACAAAGTAAAAGTGGTGTATAGGTTGATGTCACCTAAGACTGATGTCTTCTCCTTTACAAAAAGGCTAATTATAACCTTCCTAAGAGCTAACATCAAGAGGATGCAATAAATTTAATGCATAAAGTTTATATGGTAGGAAAAGATATTAGTAGCTAGGATATTTAGATAGTTATAAAGTATTGGTTTTTATTCCATTGAAGGTCTATTATTTTATTAGTCTGTAATAGTATCAACTAAATTTGTGTTTGCCATACAATTTCCAGAATGATAATGTGCTACTACAGGCTTTTTTTTTACATGCATTTTGAAACTTGTTTGTTTGAGTCTTACTATGGAGTCTTAAAGGGTTGGTGTTCTAATTATTAATGATATTAACTAATCATTTTATAATACACATACTCAACAAAACAACTATTGCAAGATCATCAAAAATCTACATAAACCTCTTATGAGTTCCTGGTTAATAATTTCCATGAACCCCAAATGTTATGCATTTCAATGATATCCACATTACAAAGAACAATCAACTACATATTCATTTAACTATCTATTATGACTGATGGAGCACAAATTGAATAACATAGTGACTAAACTAATCTTAGAGCAATTGAGAAAATAAGGAGATCAGGATGATGATGTTCTATTCATTTGAAGGGAGTATCTAACACACAAAGTTCTTTCCTCTATCGTGTTTCAAATTTAAGTTTGGAAATCATGACATAATTCTTTCCTACATGTTCTTGCGAATTTACTTTCAACACAACCAACCATGAACTAAATCATATCAAACTCAAAGGAGATACCATACATTTACAAATTGAATCTTGCATTATTTAACATCCTCATTTCATCTTATCTTCGATATACATTCATATGATGACATAAAATACGAAAATTTCAAGAGAAGCAAAAATTACTCAATAACTTATTGTATTAACACCCTGATTCAAGGGCTCAGCCGAGAAAGAACCAGGAAGAAAGCCCGACGTTGTGGTCACTACAACAAAATTGAAATTACAAATTACATAGGATATCAATTCCAAATTTCAACAATTTACTTGAACTTTCTTCATGACCTTCATCAAGGGATTTATAACGATTTCTACAACACATTTCAAGAACCATTGATGGAACAGAATTCTGATCAGGTGACAACAAGCATGTCCAAGAAACAATTCAAACATGCATATTCATACAAAGTTTTCACAAAGGGATTCACAATGAATCAAAACTAGGGAAAGGTGGATTCTTCCAACTAGGAGAAGTCAAGCACAACACCAATAGATGCCCAATCGGGGCTATATACCAAGAACTTCCATTCTTCCATTTCAACATACCATAATCATACAAGGTTTGTGTTGACAGGTAGGGGCCCATAACACCCTACCCTTTCTCCCTCTTCTCATCCTGAGAAGAGACTCTACACTAGTTGGAGTCCGACTAAATAGACCTTTCCCAAATTTGGTCACTTTTGCCCTCTCCAAGGGTGAGTAATACCAAAACACCCATGCAAGGAAAAATCTCAAAATTGTAAACATAAACATGAAAGGAAATCATCCAAAAATAACATGGTTTTCAAAGCTTCCCAACATACCCACAAACATACAAACATTGAAACAACAACAAGGTAGCATAAGCATGAAACAAACATGGAAACTGAACAAGGGAGATGAGAATTTCCTACCTTCACAAGAGGTAATGGCAATGAACAAGTTTGGGTAGAGTTTCCCTTTCCTTCAATCTTCAAAAAACTCCTCTCTAAATGTAGAGATTTGGTAACAACCTCAACTAGTCCAAGAAAGGCCTCTAAATAGGCCTCAAACTCAACCACCCAAAAGGAGCAATAACTTCTCCCACCCACTAACAATTCTAGAAACTCCTAACTCAACCCACACTATGGTTAAACCCTAAGTGGAGGTGAGGTAAGGCAACTCAAGATAACCACTTGCAATTTTCGCACAAAGGTAAAATGATATTTTTGAGTGATCTCCAAAGTCAACAAAAGGGGCTTAGGGGTTGGAAAAGACCCCCAACCCATACCCATACCCCTTGGGTATAATTATTTCATGTTTTTAAGCCTTAGGAATAGGTTTAGAGCCAAACAAAGGCTAGGAAATAATTAGGACCAACTAACAACTCTAACAAAGCAGATTAAGCACTAATCTAGATTAAGGATGACTAAACACAATTAAGAACCCAATTAGCAAACTGACATTGACTTAACCCAACTTGGGTCCAAAGGTTACACAACTAACACTAATCAACATACTAAAGAACATAACCAATTTACGAGTGTCAAGCGACACTAATAGAACATAATTATGAGACATTCACATTTACTGAACATAGAAAGATACATTCATACATCTCACAATTAATTAGTTACAAACAACAAGGTTTCCAAAAATGGCACATAGGGATCAGTTTTGTTCCTCCGTCGGTTTCCTCGGCTAAAAAATATCTACACACTCATTGCACACATCAGTAGTCCCAAAAATCACATGTACATATATACGTATCAGAAATTCACATAAATTGAAACATACATCAATCAGGGTTTCTTGCATCCTACTTATATCCTTCATCATAAAGATTCCAAAATTAATGTGTTAATCCTACATTTTACTTAATTCATCAACATACATATACATAAAGCATTAAATGACGAACATCAAATATCTGAAAATAACATCACACAACATGAAATAATATGATATGTTCAAGTATCTGATAATGTCTCGACATCTTGAGTTGTGAGTACACTAGTAAATTTAGGCTTAATTTGCGACGCAAAAAGGTCTCAATTTCGACAAGAGTACGTCGCTAAAGTGACCAAAGTTGTCATCACACAAATTTGGTCGATTTTCTGCCACATTCATTTCGCGTCAGAATTTTGACTACATAAACGTGGATTTACTGACACAAATTTCGTCGAGTACTCTAGTCAACATAAACTATTATTTTCTCAATTCTGACGTAAACTTGCCCAATTTTTCGTCAAAATTTTGACCAAAGATGCTTAGCTTTCGACGCCGGTGCTATACTCGCGACCTAAAAGGTTGCCAATTTGGTGTCTCAATTGTGACGAATATTGGTCACAATTGAGACCAAAATGTGTCGCAATTGAGACGCGCTGTCCCATTTTTCTTGAAAGCTTTGCTCTCATAGGAGCATTCAAAACTACACAAAACTTGATTATAAAGCATAATTGCTTGATGCATGAGAGTCAAGGTATCATGCACATTTCTTCCTCCACACCATTGTTTCGTTCGTCAAATGATTTATTTTATACAAAACAATGGGAAGGAGGAAGAAATGTGCACGATATCTTGTTTCCACCGAGCAATTATGCTTTACAACTCAAATTTTGTGGAGTTTAGAAGGATCCTATGAGAGCAAAGGCTTTGCAATAATTGGCACAGTGCGTCTAAATTTTGGTTCCTGCAGAGAAGAATAAAATTAGGAAATAATTATTTATCAGGAATGAAAGCCAATAATTTCATCTATTTTTCAAACAGATAAATGTGACAAAAAAACTTACAGTCCCAATCACATCATCATAAGAGCGCATATATAACTATAACTATAACTATCTAAAACCAACATAATTTACAAATATCCACAATTCAAATATTATCCCTTGATGTTTTCTTTAATAATGCTCCAATGCCTTAGGGCATTCAATTAGAAACTTCAAAATTAATGCTATCAAGTTAGATGTCATTTCGTAGCCACCAAGGATAAGGTCCATAATAAGATTCAATATCTCTTCATCCATAATGTATATTAATGCTATCAAGTTAGTTGTTATATTAATAAGATTCAATATCTCTTCATCAATATACCTCTGGTTCTCGATGGAGACATGCTCCAATCAATAGGAAACATCATCATGAAGCAGGAGGTGAGGTTGAAGGATTTTATGGAGGCATTCAGAAGTTAATTACAAAGGAAGAGATTTTAGCCTGGAAGAAGTTGTGGCCAAAAGAATCGCCAGAATGATTGATTGTTACATTAGAATTATCTTCATTTAACATTAAAGCTGCATGCATATTGGAATGGCTGACATCATCATTAAGTGCATTTGATGATAGCACATTTGTTTAGGATATACATAGAGAATGTCAAGAGTGTTGTTGACAACTTTTGTATTTCTTTTGGCTTTTTCATGTTGGTTAGTCTACTAACCCTAACTCATCTCATCTAGGTCATATCAAATCTTGATAAAGGCTAGTTTGCAACAATTTAACTTCTAATAGCTAGTTTGTAAAAGTAGTTAAAATAACTTGTTAGTAATACAATTATCTTCATAAGGAGGTCTAATTTGCATTCTTAGTACAACACTCACCCAAATATGCTTTCAAAAGGTATTTAAACAATAATTAGATCTTGACAAAATTAGATATGAAAGTGGAAATGATAATCAGGTCATGTACCTCTTCTTCATCTCGTTTGCGCTTGTTTTCCTTAACCTTTTCATGAAGATTTGCAATGTACTTATCATATATCTCCCGAGAGAAGCTTTCATCACTAATTTCCCTGAATATTCATATCCAATATATTTATAGCTACTACTAGTGTAAGGTACATGATAACTACCTTTAATTACTCACAATAAGATTAATTCCTGATAATGGCTCTTTTACCTGTATGCTTCCGCATCTTTGAGAAAAGGTATGCAATCCTCCCATTCTGAGGAAGCAACAATTTCCTGAAAATGGAAAAACAATATATAACTAATTTATCATTACATAGATAGAAATTCATTTATGATAAGAATAGAAATTCATTCATATTCAGGATTTTTAATGTACAAAACTCTGTGAAATTTTACTCCAGGTGTAAAAGTAGTAGAGGAAAAAGAGACTGCATTAGAAGGATTTTTTCCAAAATGAATAATGTAAACCTTCAAAGAATAAAGCAAAGCCATGAAATCATCTGCCAGCCTTTCCCTCCTTTTTGCTTCTTTCTCTTCCTTTTCCTTTACTTGTTCAATCACTTCTTCAAACACAAGTTGCAAGCAATACACAGGATGTCAGCAAGACCTAACAAAATCATATATCCCAAAACAACTTGCATTACTTTCAACATTTGCAATTGTTTCAGTTTAACCTAATTAAAATCCATTATCCACTAATGAGAACAGACTAATGCATTTGTGATAGCGATTCACTTCCAACAACTACTTACCAGTGCAAATGAGTCAAAACATAATATAGCTGATGCAATGATCGAATCAGTTAGGAACTAAAGTCATATGGAACATAAGGATAAGATCCTTGTTTGTATAAATAGTAGTTACTAGGAACATAAAAATATGTGACAACATTGTTCCAAGGCAAATACAAATACTTTTATTGTGAAGTCTTCTGTAGCTGAGACAAAAAATCTAGAAATGTAACCAGAACAAACCTTAAGATTTGTTTCAAATGCAGCAGCCAAATCATATAGTTCCCAAATGGAGGCTTTGAACTTGTCAAGAGTCCATGCTGATGTTATTGCGAGCTGAAATCATTACATCAAAAAGATTAAAATATATTTTACATCCAATGGAAAATCTTAAAGCACAAAAGTCACACCTTTCCTGACTCCATAGCATCTTTTATGTTTGATTTGTCCTCCTGGTACTGCCAAAGATACATATTCAAAAAATAGTTACATCAAAGGAATCAAACATACATTGCCTTGAGTAATAATGATTGCATGCCTAATTGTGAAAGTGCAATTAAATCCTACAATCAAATCATTAAAATATATGCAACTTTCTTACCTGCTTTTTCATCCCTTCTGCAACATCTTCAAACAAATCCTTGGGTGGTGAACTAGATGTATTTGAAGCGGGCTCTTTGCTTTATGATCCTCCAATTCTTTTCTTTATCAAAGAACTGGAGGATCATAAAGTAAAGAGCCTGCTTCAAATGAAGTGTGTCTTTGCTGTAAGTAGGCCAGTTGCTTTATGATCCTCCAACAATCTTCAAAATTCATCCCGGTTTTTACATCCTTTTTGGCACAGTTCTTCCTACATTTAAAAATATTCAAGTCATTATAATATACAAAAATAAGACAGATGAAAACTATGGAAGCACACTACTCTCTCATTCTAGAAAACCTTTTGAATTGTTTGTACTTCTTCCTCCTCCAAATCAGATATAACACATCAAATTTTTAGGATGTTCTTAGGTCATTAGGTATGATAGCTTTTGGAAAGATAAGATGCTCGTAACTGAAGCCATTATCCACATAATGACAACAAACTATTCATCAATCAAGATAAAAACCAAGCAACTTTCCAAACACAGGCATTTCACAGCTATGCCATCTCCAACGTGCCTTCCAAATTTGAGTACAACAATATGGGTTCTAAGATTACACCAAAAGCAGGTCCAAAGAGAAAGTCAGATAAATTTGCAAGTTAACATGTGTATTCAACACAAGATCACAATTTCCTACAGGCAAGACTTTAAGATAGAAAAAAAAGAATGTGAATTTGAGATTTGCTGGGATACCTTGCAAAGTCATTACAATTTTAGAGATTCCTGACTCCAGAATTCATAAAAGAAATGCAATAATGTTTTAAGGAAGATCAATTGGGGTTATACAACCCAAGCATGAAATTGAGGAATAGGACAAAGAATGAAATGTCATTAGTTTATCAATCTAATTTCGTGTTCATGTTTTCTGCTCACCATAACCTTCCTACCCATCTCAAATATTATAATGTGAGCAAATGCCAAAAACTCACCTTGGTTGAGTGACTTGTCCACCCTTTTGATTCCCTCCACTATTGAAAGAACTAAAATATATCAACAAATTAAGTGTTAGTGAAACTACTTGAACAAATGAAAGGGAAAAGTTAACAAATTTTGTACAATCTAAGGGATTTATTGTGAATTAAGTAGACTTCGAGATCGTTTGATTTCTAACATATGATAATAGATCACACTATTGAAACATTGATATAACAAGCATACAATATATTGAAAAATAACAACAAAAAGCATTACATATTGTAAAAACAATAATATGTACCAAAGATGCAAGGGGTGAGGACGCCATCTCCTATAACCATACAAGTCCCCACAAGGGCTAGTATTAACAAACATCTCTTGGAAAAGTTACTTTGTTCAAGAGCTTCCTTTATCCTAATGGCTCTATTGGGCTGTCTACCTGCAACTTCAAGTGTATATGAGGAGAGTTTCCTGTCTTCTTCCTGGTGATTGGGTATCATGATGACATTTGCATGACGGAAAATCAAAGAATAAAGAGAAAACATTCCACCTGCAAAAGAAACCGTCCCTTTAAACTTAGAACACATGTTTTCACATCAAAAAGATCAAACTTTGACCTCAAAAAAAAGTGAAACTAGAGCTGTTATAATCTTACCATCTCCATTATCATTGGCCCACAATACAATGAAGATGTATTTGATGAGGGGCAAAAGAGTGAGAGAATACGTGATCAAAGACAAAGCCCCTATGTTGTAATCATTAGAAATGAACACAATAAATATGTAATCAAATTTCCTGAATATGTTAATCATTTACCTTAAGTTAGCTAAAAATTACATGATACAAATTTGCTACAAATAACTTAGAAGACAACATGAACAATAGGAAACATCGCAAACATGTCAATAGAAGGGGTGACGATGTACCTATAGTCAATTGACTATTTGCAAAAAGGGTCATAATCAGACACAACATAAACATTGGTAACTATAAATAACATATGTTGTAATCATTAGAAATGAACACAATAAATATATAATCAAATTTCCTGCATATGTTAATAATTTATCTTAAGTTCGCTAAAAATTACATGATATGTGTATGCTACAAATAACTTAGAAGACAACATGAACAATATGCAACATCATAAACATGAACAAATTTACCTTATATATGGAATGCAAGATCATCAACAGAAGGGGTGATGACATTTGTAGTCATTGATTATCTTCTTCTTCTTCATCATCATCATCATCATCATTGCCATCATCACCATCATCATCGCCATCATCATCACCATCATCACCATCATCATCGCCATCATCACCATCACCACCATCATCATCATCACCATCATCATCATCGTCATCACCATCACCATCACCATCATCATCATCACCATCATCTTGATCTTCATCATCTGCTTCTTCATCATCTTCAATATCTTCTTCTTCCATAACATTATACTTTATCGGCCTTCCTCTTGGATCATATCTAATAACAAATGACCAACCCTGTTTATTTGGAACCTCTGAGTAAAACACTTGCTCACATTGGCTTGGAAGAACATAGGGCTCATCTCCAACTGGCTCAAACGACCTTGTATTGATCATTGTTAATCCATTATCATGTTGAATAACCGTTCTATCTGGATCATTTTGATTTAGTCGTAACCTGTACCATTTGATGACAAATAGAACTACTTTGAAGGTGTTAAATTCACACTCAATTATATCATCCAAGATGCCATAGTATTGATTTTGAGATTGTTGAGGATGTATGTCGCTTCTAGATGATATATTGGTGACCTCAAAAATTGCAGTTATCCCAGAATCACAAGTTTTCTTTGTGTCATCCAACCTTTTTATGCAGAATTTGTGGCCATGATAGTACATAGCTTTGTGGTGCTTGACCTGCAATTTTTGAAGTCTGTGTAAATTATTTGCATCGTGAGTTGATACGAAACATACGTCAAGTTATGATCATTAATAAATTTCTACGTACCTCTCCACCTCTTAAACCATTTACTAGATCAACTACCATCGGCATAACATTGGAATTTCCATTATGATGAGCTTCTGTAACCAATGAACCAACACCTTCCCATGTTAATGAGCAACCATTTTGTTGACATCGTTCAATCCATTCTGTCATCCAATCAAGATTGTTCGCAATATACAAATGTATTGCATCCCACTCTCGACCACATATTTCAAATAAATACGCCAATTAAAAATAACTTATATTCAAGATTAATATGAATTAATTAACTACAATAAAATCTTAGATTTACCTCTCACTTTCCTCGATCTACCTTTGCCCATCAAGTACTCCCCTTCAAATTTGTTAATTGAGTTGGGATCCCAAATACGATCTACATGGATGTTTGCTGCAAACTTAGGAAGATATTCAGTAATGTACACCATGGTCTGGTATACCATATATCCCTCCACCATGGAACCCTCAGGATGTGCTCTCTAGCAAACCAAGCCTTTCAAAAATTTCAAGTGCCTCTCAACCATCCACATTGACCTGGTTGGTACAGGTCCACACAATTCAATCTCCTCAAGTTGATGTATGAGGTAGTGTTCTTGTGCATTGAAAAAACTTGGAGGTAGACACTTTTGCATTTCACACATCAGAAGAGGAATTTTTCTCTTCCAATATTTTATATCTTCTTTATTGATTTATTTAGATGAAAACCACCTCATGTATTTTCCAAGATCATATATAACCTGTTTGACATTGTTGGCAAAGTGGTGTGGAAGAGATAGAGGTAGAATGTACTGCAATATTTGTAAAATGATCTTGTCAATATATTATAAAAGAATGCAATTGAAACTACATGCAGTATATAAATATATAGTGAATACAAAATAACATGAATTACCTTAGTAAATGTATGCCAATCGTGTGTTTTCAACCTTGGCCCAAATTCACTTTTATTTGATATGACATTGTTTATGTTTGCAACAAATCTTGTGGGAAATCATATTTTTTTTATGACTTCTTTTATAGAATTGCTCTGCTGCTCTGACAATAACCAACTAAGGGCACTTGTATCAATCCGGTCTCCATTGTTATTTGGTCGAATATCATTTTTCATTGCATGGTTGGATTCTTCAATGTCACTACAAGTTTTGACAATTTGATCTTTGTCACGCCTTCCATCCAAGATTTTCCATAATGTCTCTGCTACATTCTTTCCAATATGCATAGGATCAAACAAATGCACAATTGGGAGTTTCTCGTAGTACGACAACCTAGTAAATTGTGTAGGATAAATTTTTAGTCCTTTTGGAAGTTGGACATTGATGTCTTGACGACCTTCACAACCATCAATCACATCATCAGTAAACAAAACACAATATCGAAATATAAATTTGAAACAAAAAGCATCAAAATGGAATGACATTACCTCGACAATTTATTTTATTGTATGCCAACTTCCATAGGCGAGGTGTCATTCTCTGTGGCTTTGATGTAGTCTCTTCTAGACCATTGAAAATATGTTTTTTGATAATTCGATACTTATGATTTCTGTGCAGAAAGTCTCTATTCTCATCAAACACCTACTTTCTTAAACTTTTTGAATGACGGGATTTCGTCTTTGGACCACAAACTGGACATGCAAATTTACCCTTTTTTTGAAGACCTACAAGATCGTGTATAATTGGATTAAATGTGTTAACTTTGAAATACCAAAAAAGAGGTGTCAAGAAGATAACATACCACAAAAATGTGTTAGCCCAGGGGCATCGTGTATTGTCCATACAAGCATTGCATGAAATTGAAATTGTCTTTGTCCTATTGGTCTACAAATGTCATACATAGTAACCCCATTCCATAACACCACCAACTCGTCGATAAGGGGTTCAATATATACGTTGATATCTTTGAATTGGTACTTACCTAGTTGAATGAGCAAAAACATTACATAATTATTTTGACCATTTGATGGATTAGTAATAATAAATTAATTTAGATGACCACTAAATCAAAAAATACCTGGAACAATCAGTGTCAACATTATGTGCTCTCTCTTTATGGACAACCAAGGAGGTATGTTATTGTTGATAACAAAAATAGGCCACACTGAGTAAGTAGATCTCATCTCTCCATAAGGATTGACACCGTCTGCTGCCAATGAAAGCTTGAGATTACGAGGTTCTTCTTTAAAGTGTGGCCATTTTTCCTATATTTCCTTAAATGCGAAGCCATCTACAAGCATTCGCATAATGTCATCTGGACTTCTATTGCATGCATGGTAATCCATAAATTGTGCCAAGCTATGGCACTTGAATAATCGTTGCAGACGTGGAATAATGGGAATATGCCGAAGAACCTTGCGAGGCACCTTTTTTGTTAATCGATCTGATTGATATCTACTAATATGACAAGTAGGGCATTGTGTTGCAAATTCATGCTATTTATAATATATAATATGATCATTCAGACATGCATCTATTGTTTGATACCCCATTCCAATATCTTTCATGATGGCAGATAATTCTCGGTACGAGCGAGGTAGAATGTTTGATGGTGGTAACAAACACTCATCTATCAACCTATGACCAAAAATATAATTTCTTAATTTAAAGAATATTAATTGCTACACGAACCCAATGTTAATTGTAAAGGAACTACAAGTAAAATAATGAAAGAAGATGACATATCTTAACATACGTGTCATTGCTACATTGGATAAACCATTCATTACCTTCAAGTTCACCAATAACAATCCAGCGGCAAGAAGAGTTGTTTTGGAGCCTTCATATAGGGGCTGCTCTGCCTTCTCAAGTAAAGGTACATCAATCTCAGCATCATCATCAACATCATCATCATCATCATTATCATCTTGATCATCATGATCATTTTGATCATCGTGATCTTCATCATCCTGATCTTCTTCCATGGTAGCATTACCTTCTACTTCAATATTCACACCTCCATGTTCCCTCGTTTGGAAATTTGCATTCTTCGAATTGTCATGGTCCATAACATGAAACTCAGGGATGTTGACCTATATGAAAATGATTACCTTATATTAACCATGACCATGATGTCATCATCAAATCATGTCTCATGTAATTTATAAACTATTAAAATACATACCAATGGGCGATACTCGTTTCCCCCTTTAATGTGACCATGTTGCCTACAATGTTGCTTAGCTGTTGTGATTAGATATCTTCGAGTCTTTAAGCCCTTACACATTTTGCAAGGACAATAACATTTTCCATCACCTTTTCTTTTTAAGTTAGATTGCAGTCTAGCAATTCCCTCCATATTTTTTTGTGCATTAATATCGTCAGACATGGTCTTTCTTGAATGGAATGACTTGTTGGTGGAAGAAGGATGATTTTTTTGCAACCTGCAGATGGAGTAATAAGAGGAAGACACATATAAAAAGGAGTATGGTCTCTGAACCAAGTAGGAGTTAGGACATGCTGGAGTGGGGTCAGCCCAAGATATTTTGGAATCTTGAATAACCTGGTAAAGGGTATCTGGAAAGGTGAAAATAAATAAGTATTTTTACAGCTACAAAGGAGGAATCGAGAGCATTATAAATAATGAAGAAGAAACTTAAATCCATACAAGTTCACCTCTATTTATAATTTGACCTTTCTGCAAGTGAAATATGACAATATACAAAATTTCCAATCACATTTTCACTTAAAAAAGAACACCAAATATACCTTTGCTACAATATCTTCTTCAAATTCTTTGCTATCAGATTCTTCAGAACTGCAAGCTCCTGTGCAGAAAAAAGATGAGATTCACTAAGTAATTTTTGATGGGCAATATTTAAACAAATTGACTATCAAAAAAACAATTTATGAAATTCAGTTGCTTTATTATGTACTGAAGACTTGGCAAGATGTTCCCAAGTCTATCTATAGAATGCCTATCTGCATGGTTGTTTGCAAATAGTCTAGTATGGTGCCACTTTTGAACAACAACAAATGTCACTGGGGCTGGTAATTTGGCTCAAGAAATGCACAAGCCTATTGACACCACATAACTTTTAGTTCATCATATAGCATTCAGCTGTCTTCTTTAACAAAATCCAAAGAGAATACAAACAAACTAATGAGCCGTGTCTATCTTAATTGAATAGCAAGTACTATAGTGAGTGTTAGGAAACTGACCTTGCGAATAGCTTCTAGTTCATAAAGTATTAGGAAAGTGACCTTGCTGATTAGTCTAACATAGATTGGTGAACAAAAAATTCATAATAAAAATCTGATTTTTTTCCACACTTGTTCAAACCATATAATGAAACAACAAAAAATGAATTGTATACAAAGACCATATTGTAGGCTGTCCAAGTTGAAAGTGAATAGATGACCTTTATGGGGTGTTGTACCAAGTGGAGCAAGTATGTGAGAGCTTGAAGATGAAGGGCTCTTATTTTGGGGCCAATATTTGGTGGTTTCGAGGTGCCTAGGGAGAACCTTTGATGCTAAGTCTTATTTATGTAGACTTTGGCGAATCTGGTGAGCTTTCTACAAGTTTGTACCTGCTGTATCAGCAGCCACTATGCCCTATTCCAGACATTCAGTATTCTGATTGACATCAATTATAAGTGTGCATCCAGATGTTAGCTACAATTGATTAGGGTGGCTTTTAGTGTGTGTTAGTCTAATTTGACATGTGTGATGGCAGTATCAACTTGTTATCAACATCTTACATTATTTAGAAGAGGTGTAGTTCAGTGGGTAAATGTTTGGTCATTGTGGGAATGGTATTCTATGCTTTCTGTTAGGTTAATTTGTGTTGTTGCAGCAGTTTGATTTTATAATCTGAATGTTGTATCAGTTTGTCTCAATAATATTCTTGTTATTTTGCTATATTGTAATGCATCTCACTATAATGTCCCCTTTTTGACATGACATTCAATAATAAAAATAAAAAGTAAAAATAAAAAAAATTAAAATAACATGTAATATAATTATAATTTAATTAAGTTTAGTGAATGATCAAAATGAATGCAATAAAGAGTTATGAGTATTGAAGGATTAAGATATAAAGGAGAGACCATTCAATATTTAAATTTATATTGGAAAAGGTAGAAACGAATACTTATTGATTTAACTCAATTTATAATTGTTATTTAAATATTTCTTAAAATGACATAATCCTTAATCTTTTTTTTAATTCTCTTCCAACTATCACTATTTAGTGCCTACCATGTTTATGTGCATGTTTTTTATGTGTTTTGGATAATAAGTCTAATTTAATTTGTCTATGGACTAAGACCTTAAATTATTGAGCTTCTCTTTGTTTTGTGAAAACTATAGCATTCTCTACTTAACAGGGCCAACCACGTGAAGGTGGAAGCTCATCATGGCCCCTCCTAGGAGTCTCTTATGACCCTTTACGACATTTTAAGAGCATATTTCTAACTAAAGTATTGACATAAAAAGTTTAGTAACTATCCTAGAAAGTAATCTTGACGAAAGAGAGCATATTCTTAAAGTAGTGACTTGGTAGAAATCCATTAAAAGTGTCCATTAAAAAACACAATACAACCTGAATATGTCAGTATATGGCAGAGAGTTTTACATGGCATTCCTGGGATAAATAGAATAGTAGTCAAGCCCTATTCAAGAATGAAAAAGCTTGTTATTTTCCAAGGAGAGGACTTCTATCAAGATGGATCATTAAATGTGGAGTGCACTTTGTAACAGACACAAAAGATTGCATGAAAGTTGTGAAAGGGGTGCAAAAGATGCTCACTTTTTCCTTGCAGAGTAACAAGTAGTTGGTGTTGTTGTTTCTATTAGTGTGAATTATGCAAAGTAGCTAATTGCATTTGATAAGAAACTCAGTGTCAATTCAGACGACATCCATTTCAAAGGAAGAAGACCTAATAAAGATAAGGCTCTTCAAGCCGTAAGGAGATCAAAAGTGTTCAAAATTCTAGAACCCTACACAGTCAAGAGAAGACAGAGTGTGCAGAGTTTCCCCTAATAGTTGAGATCATGAACATAATCCAAATATGCAGTTCGTGGAAAGTCGCATAGTATGAGTGAAGAATCTAATGAGATGATACATTGCATATCATAAAAAGGATGCCCCAAAAAACAGTTACAGACTACAATCCTTATCCCTAATTATGTAATCTGATCTATGCCGGAAGCTAATCATGTCACTAAACATCTCTTTGACTCCCTAAAATCTCTACCCTTAGTTTCACCATTTTAAGATTTATGTATTGACCCATGTTTTATACAATTTTTTACATTTTACTGTGCAATTTTCCAATCATTCCCTCAATAGACATACTTGTAGTATATGGTAATAAGTTGAAATATTGACCACATGATGACCATTTTGACAATGATGTTAAACGATGTCTTGCATGGGCTATATAATTGAGATATTGAATAAGTTTCAGGAAGGTCCATTTTTATTATGGTGTGTGATGTGGTCTTGTTGAATAAAAGATTTGGAAAAAGATGTGCGGTGTAAATGGCATTCAACTATGAGTGTTGTGGCCTACCACCCAACTCATTTGTTCCCCAATACTATGAGAAGAAATCTCTTCAAAGATTTATGTAATGTTGTTTGGCTTCCTATAAATGCCTATGAAACCATCTAATTCAAGTAAAATATCAGAAATTCAGAGATAAAAGTTGTTTCTTTGAAAAGTCGCTGTTCTGAATGACCCACTGACCATTTTTATCACTATCTGATATAAATGGTTAGTGATAAAAATGGTACTATGATCGGTTGGAGTTCCTTCACAAATGAGAATAAGTGGAATGTTATGCCTATACAAATCAAAACATTGAGCCAACTTTAATTTTATACAATAACCAATTAATATGAATGCAAACTATCATAAACCCATCAACTGATGTCAAAGCATAATGCAGTAGACTGTTTGAAAGCAATTTCAAATGGAAATAGAAATGAAATGCACCCAATACATTATTTTAAAGGCACATTGCAATGGTTTTCATAAATTAGTCTAATGGAATCACATGGAACTCCTCAAAATTTTAGATGTGCCCTCAAAATTTCTACAATCAAATGCACTAGATCAAACGTGCCCTCGCGCCAAGACGTGCCCTCGCGCCAATGTTGATGGAGACCCTCGTGCCAATGTTGATGACCCTCGTGCCAATGTTGATGGAGACCCTCGCACCAAAGCCAGATGAAAAGGATCTGTAGCAGAGCCAATGTTGATGGAGACCCTCACTCGTGCCAAAGCCAAATGAACCTCACGCAAAAGCCAAATGAAATGTTTTGCCCTTTTTTTTTTTTGTTTTATGCTTCCCTGTGTTGTGACCAACACGGGCTAGTTATTAAAAAAAAAACAAAAATTTACTTTATAACGCGACCAAGCAACCCATATAAAAAACTTGGTTGCAATTTTTGGTCGCAAAATGACCTCAAATGCACTAGTGGTAACAAAAAGATAAAGTAACAACTAAGGCTACGAAGGATTGGGGCGAGGCCTCATAGCATGAACCGAGAGATCAAGCTCACAACATACATGATATCAGTCTCATTGTAGTAAGGTATGTTGGGCTCCCAACCAAACTTCTATATAATGTAGGACCAACATGGGGACTTGGATCATCCTTGGTTAACTTTTCACCAAGGGCTATAGGGGTAGTAACTACTATGGATGCCATCTTTCAAAAATACTTCAATAAATTAACAACATACTTGGTTTGAGAAATGGATATACCATCGGGTCATTGTTGCACTTCTACACCAAGAAAATAATGCATAAGTCCCATATCTAACATCTCAAATGCTTGTTTCATTTCTTCTTTGAATTTCTCCATGAGAGATGGACTATTACCTGTAAAAATGAGATCATCAATATAAAGGAAAATAATTAGAATATCATTACCAACATATGATTTGAGCACTTGCTTTGAAGAAACCATATGTCCTTCTGAGATTCTTTTTCCAAATTGCATGTAAACAATGTGAAGTGTGTTGCATCTTCAAGATATTCTTCCATATAGTTGGCTCTTGACTTATTCAAATCAGATTTTTGTTTCTATATTCGGATTAATAGTATCCATACCTTTCACAATATCTGCACTAGATACTTCTTTGATCCTCATAACTCCTTCCTCTTCCTTGGTTATTTCCTCTAACAAAGAATAAAAAACTCAAGAAAGAATGTTTGAGTGTCTTGTTTTTCAATAAAAACATGAGTCAAGTGCTTACAGTTCAAGACTTGAAAGTCTTTTTTTTCAATAAAAACATGAAGCTAATCCCAAACGATGTTCCATTTGAGGGAAGCTTATAACTTCTAGAATTGTTAAATGATCCAACATATCCAAAGACATTCTCCCTAATATTAGGCAATTTTTTTTTGGTCAAACATTTTCGTAATGTAAGAGGAAAATTAATTATTTCATATAATACAAAATATTAATATAGTTGGCTAATATGTCAATTTTCAAAGAGAGATTATTTAATTTTTTTGGTGAATTTATAAAGTCACAAGTGGTCTATGGTCCACATGCCAAGTATACATTGTATAGTGTACTTGTATTATGTCAATCCATTAAGATTTTTTTAATGACATGTCTTTTATAATTTCCAACTTGGTCGTCACCACTTTTAATGTTATCATTTTTATGGTAAAAGGAATTAATTTGGACCATTCATGTAATATAGATCAATGGCTTGAGATCTATTTTGGTCCTAATTTTAAATGCCATACCATAAAGTCTAAATATTCCCAAAATTAGGACACATGTCCCAAAGACCAAAATAGTTGGCTAAATGGGGGTAGTTGGAGACACATGTCAGTAAAATTGTAGTCGATGCTCAACCTGAGGGAAAATATTATTATATTTTAAGGGTGAAATGACATTTTCCAATAAGAAAACATTAGGGAAAGGTAGGAAATTTTTTTAAATTAATTGTATTCTAAATGTAGATTACATTGGCGATTGAACCAAGATTTGGGACCAATTATGTGTAAACTAATGAGCAATTAGCTTTGGATTTGGACCCAAATTATTTAATATCTTGGTGATGTGGTTGACCTCATATATAAATTTTATTCCCCAAATTGTGATTTCCCAAAGATATGGAATAGCCAATTAGCAAAGATTTTCCACTAAAAAAATCAATGTGTATCATTTTTCTTAATAGCATGCATCTCTTTTTTCATAGCATCAATCCACATTGGTTCTTTTGCAATTTCTTCATACAAAGAAGGTTCAATTTGAATGGAACTTAACAAGGCATAGTTAGCAAATAGATCCACAATAGAAATCCTTTGATATATTTCATTTAATGTTTGTACCTTTATTAAGGAACTTGGACTGGATTGTGAGTTTGAACTTTCACCTGAAGAGGAACTTGGTGAACTTGGTGGACTTGGGCTTGAGCTTCCACTTGAGCTTGTGGGGAGAGGAGGGACTTAAACATCTTCATTACCCATGATGAATGGTGTAGATTTTTGAACTTATTTCCTCCATTTTCATACTCCCCTTTCATCAAAAACTACATCTTGACTAATAATTCATTGCTTTGTGTTAGGATCATAAAATTTATATCTTTTGGTGGAACCAGAGTATCCCAAAAAGATAGAAAGTTGGGATTCAACATCCAACCTTTTCCTCTTTTGAATAGGAACATGAACATATGCAGGGACACCAAATATAAGAATGTGAAATACTAAGGGCTTATGTCCACTCCAGGCTTCCTTTGAAGTGATATTCTGAAGCACTTTTGTTGGGATTCAATTCAAAATATAAATTGTGGTTTCCATTTCAACTCTCCAAAAAGAATTTGGAAGGTTCTTAGACTTTAACATACTTTGTGCCATCTCAATAATGGTACAATTCTTTCTTTCTACAATAACATTGTGTTGGGGGGTAAAGGTTATCATAAGCTATCTTTGAATGCTATGCATGTCACAAAAATTAGCAAATTCTTTGAAGATGAATTCTCCCCCTCTATTTGTTCTGAGTATTTTAATGGAATATTGACTTTGCTTTTTCTACAATAGCTATAAAATTTTGGAAGGATCCAAGTGCTTCAGATTTATGCTTAAGGAAATAAACCCATGTATAGCATGAGAAATCATCAATAAAGGTCAAAAATATATATTCTTACCCAAGGATTCCTCTTGCATAACACTACAAATGTCAGAATGCACAAGCTCTAGAGGAGATTTTTCCTTCCATGACTTGTTCACTGAAAAACTTTCTCGATGTTGCTTACCAAGAGCACGCCTTGAAAAAAATTCTTCTTTTCCTTGAATGGAAGGAAGTTCTCTCACCATGTCCTTTTTATGAAGAAAATTTAAGCCTTAAAAATGCAAATGACCATACCTTTGATGCCATAACCAAGCATCATTTGTGGTTGTCTTAAGATCATGCATATTAGCACAAACCAAAGTGAGAGGAAACAATCTATTCTCTATCATACAAGTCTTTGCTACAAGATGGTGGTTAGCTGATTTATCAAATGAAATAGCAGTTATCCTAAAAAAAAATAACTTTATATATTTTTTTGCTACAAGTTACCTAATACTCAAAATATTATGGTCTAAGCTGGGTACATGCAAGGTGTCATGAATATAAGTAGTTTCTCCTTGCTTAGTTTTTATTATGAGGGTACCTTTTCCCATAACATCAATCTCTTTATCATCACCAAAATTTACTTGACTTCTCACGGATTCATCTAATTTGACAAAGAGATCAGATTTACTTTTCATATGATTTGAGCACCGGCTGTCAAGAAACCATACGTCCTTTTGAGGTTCTTTAGCCAAATTGGATGTAAACAACATGGGGTGCGTTGCATCTTCAAGATATTCTTCCATATAGTTGGCTCTTGACTTATTCAAATCAGATTTTTCTTTCTATATTCAGATTAATAGTGTCCATACCTTTCACAATATTTGTACTGGATGCTTTTTTGATCCTCATAATTCCTTCCTCTTCCTCGGCTATTTCCTCTAACAAAGAATAGAAAACTCAAGAAAGAATGTTTGAGTGTCTTGTTTTTCAATAAAAACATGAGTCAAGTGCTTATAGTTCAAGACTTGAATATCTTATGTTTCAATAAAAAACATGATGCTGACCCCAAACAATGTTCCATTTGAGGGAAGCTTATATCTTCTAGAATTGTTAAATGATCCAGCATATCCAAAGACACTCTCCCTAATGTTAGGCATTTTTTTTTGGTCAAACATTTTCACAATGTAAGAGGCAAATTAATTATTTCATATAATACAAAATATTAATATAGTTGGCTGATATGTCAATTTCCAAAGAGAGATTATTTAATTGTTTTGGTGAATTTATAATGTCACAAGTGGTCTATGGTCCTCATGCCAAGTATACATTGTACAGTGTACTTATATTATGTCAATCCATTAAGATTCAATTAATAATCTATCCTTTTTTATTGCCAACTTGGTCATCATCACTTTTAATGTTATCATTTTTATGGTGAAAGGAATTAATTTGGACCATTGATGTAATATAGATCAATGGTTTGAGATCTATTTTGGGTCTAATTTTAAACACCATACCATAAAGTCTAAATGTTCCTAAAATTAGGACATGTCTCCCAAACACCAAAATAGTTGGCTAAACTGGGGTACTTGGAGACACATGTCAGTATTTGGAGGGGGACCCAAGTAGATTAAAAAATTGTCCAATTTATTTGGGATATGACCTACTAGAAAGTCTTATTTCTCGCTAGTTAGAGGTACTTCTATGAAGGATAAAGGTAAGTTCTCAATTAAAATCCCTGATTAGATTATTGATAGAAATATTTCCTATATGGACACTACTTTGGTTGGGCATTTCATTGGAGCTAGACCCAATGTTGAAAATGTGCGAATTTTTTTTTGAAAAATATGTTGTTTAAAGGGCCGAGTTGACATTTTAGTGATGGCTAAAGGATGTCTTTCCTTTTTTTTTCTTGTGAGAAGGATAAGTAGGATATTCTCTATAGTAGTCTAGGGTTATAGGAGGCATACCCTATTGTTACAGAAATGGAACCCCAACCTTTACTCTCTAGATGGTTATTCTATTCAAGCCACTACTTGGGTGAGAGTACATGGCCTCCTTGTTGAGTTTTGGGTGGAAGATGTGTTCAAGGACATTGTTAATACTTTTGAGGAACTCCTCTCTTTAGATCCTGTGACTGTTTCTAGGAGGAGACTAAACTATGCTAGATTATGTGTTGGGGTTTCACATGGTGTGGATCTTCCCGAATCTATCTCTTTGAAATATAAACTTGGTATTTGGGACCAAAGGATTGAGTATGAATCTATCCCTTTTGCATGCTTCCACTGTAAGAAATTTGGTCATTAGGCTAAGAAATGTCCTTCTCTAAAAGGAAAGGCTAAGAAGATTAAGAAAGTGTGGGTGAAGAAAGATCTCTCTAAGGGTGTAGGGGTAGTTTTAGATGAGTCTATTTCCCCAAAAGACCAATCTAAGTAGTTTGATTGTGGTGTGGTGGGCAGTGTGATTGCGGGTGTGGAGGGTCCTATTGAACTTTCTAAGATTGGTGTTCCTTCTCAAGAACTTGGCTTAGTATTACCTTTGTTGAAGGAGGCTAGTTTGAGTACTTCTACCCAGATCCTTTCAGAGATCCCTAATAGTGACAGTTTGAAGAGGAATCAATAAGATATGGTGATCATGACTAAGGAGCTTAGGGTTTCTATTAAAGAATGGACTCAAAAGGAGATAGGTGTGTTGTTTCCTTCTGTACATAAAGTCCAAGATCCCATGATTAAGGATGGTAATTTTGTTAGTGGTGAAGTCGAGGACCTTCTAGTTGTCTCTCATGTTGAGGAGGCAGTGTGAGAAGAGGATAGTTCTGATGCCAACTAGACTGGGGTTGGTAAATAGTGTAAAGGAAGGAAGAAAGGTAGTAAAAAAAATGAGGACTCTACTCTAGTGAAAAATAATAAGAAAGGATCCAAAGAATACTCCAAAATTGGGGAATCAAAACCTTTTAAGCGTAAACATGGAAGTTCTTCATCTAAGAATGGTGGATCTACTTTCAAGAATGGTGATGTTGGGTCTTCTCCATCATCAGTTGGAAGACCATCCAATTCGCAGAAAAGAATAGCTGAAGCTAATAGGAGCATTGTTGATGGTAGTCATAGAACCATCCTTGAATAAAAAAAAAATTCATAAATTATGAAGATAATTTCTTGGAATATTTGAGAGCTAAATAACCCTCATAAAAATGACATTTTGAAAAATATGATTAGGGATAACAGGCTAGACATTTTTGTTATTCAAGAAACTAAGATGCTCAAGGATAAGGTGGAATGCCTTTCTATTTTTAAGGGAGGAAAGATTATTGGTAATGATTTTGAAGGAGCATCAGGTGGTATGGCAGTTTTTTGGATTAATAAATGGATTCAGGGGAACTCATTTATCAAAGTAGAAATATGATGAATGTTCAATTTTTTAATTCAAAAGATAATTTTATTTGGGTTCTTACTAATGTTTATGCTCCCAATTCCAAATGAGGGAGGAAGGCATTGTGGGAAGAAATTGATAATTAGAGAAAGCTTTTTGCTAAGGATAATTGGTTGATTATAGGGGACTTCAATACCCCTTTAAAGGACTCTAAAAAATGGGGAGGTAGTCAGACTAATTTGGATAATAGATTAGATCTAATGAACTTTATTGATCTTCATCTTCTCCATGATGTTGATTTACATGGGATTGAGTACACATGGAGAAATAGAAGAGTTGGAAAGGACCTTATTCAAGTCAAGTTGGATCATGCTCTTATTAGTAATGATTGGTTTCTAAATTACAAATGTGCACTTAATGCTCAAGTTTGGGTGGGATTTGATCACTACCCTATTTTCTTTATTGCTGATAAAATTAATTTTCATAAGAATTTTCCCTTTAGATTTGAAAAAATGTGGACTCTTCATCCAAATTTGGAAAGCCTCATTAAGGAGTGGTGGGATATTAAAGTGGAAGGTACAACAATGTTTAGAGTGGCTGCCAAATTGATAAATGTTAAGAAGAATATTAAGATATGGAATAAACATACCTTTGGCAACATTTTTGAGAACAAAAAAAAGATTGTGGAGGAGCTTAAATATGTTCAAGATAGGATTTAGATTGATGGTTATGAGGTGGTCTCTAGGGAAGAGGAAAGCAACAAACTAGTTGAACTTCATGATCTTATTACTAAGGAGGAGATGTTTTGGAGATAGTGCTCTAGAAAGGTCTTTTTGAAGGAAGGAGATCATAACACCAAGTTCTTTCATTTGACAACCTTAAAGCATAGGATGGCTAATAGAATTTCTAGACTTTATACGGATAAAGGTTTGATTGATAATGAAGATATTATCAAAAGGGAGGTTGTGGAGTTCTTTGGTAGATTGCTTCAATGCGACCCTGATTTGAATTTGGATAAGCAGAATATGTTCCTGGAGTGCATTCCTTCTTGTATCTTTGAGTCCCAAAATTTGTCCCTTACTTCAATTCCTTCTTTAAATGAGATTTCTAAGGCTGTTTTCTCTTTCAAGGGTGACAAAGCCCTTGGTCCTGATGGATTTCCTCTTTTGTTCTTTCATAAATATTGACATATCATTAGTACTGATGCTTGTAATGGTGTGAAGGAATTTTTTGGCACTAGAAGCATCCTAAGAGAGTTAAATGGGACCTTTATTGCCCTTATTTTGAAGAAGTTGGGTGCTGATAGAATGGATCAATTTAGGTCTATCGTCTTGTGTAATTCTTTTTATAAGATCATCTCTAAAGTTCTTACTCTTAGAATTCTTTCCCTTCTTCTGGCCATCATCTCAAGGAAGCAAAATGGGTTTATTCTGGGTAGACAAATCTTGGATTCTATTATCTCAATTCATGAAAATATACATTCTCTTGCAATGTCAAAGAAGGTAGGGTTTCTTCTTAAGCTTGATCTCTCAAAAGCCTATGATAGAGTTGACTAGAATTTCCTCCTCAGGGACTTGGAAGTGTTTGGCTTTAATAAGAGATTTCAGGATCTTATCTTTATGTTAGTTTCATTGGCTTCTTTCTTGATGCTTGTTAATGGATCCCCTACTTCCTTCTTTAAGGCTTCAAGGGGTCTTAAACAAGGGGACCTGACCTCTCCTATTTTTTTGTTATCTTGGCTGAATGCTTGGGGAGATTTGTGTATAATATAGTGGTGAAAGAGGACTTTATGGCCTCAACCCTTCTTCATCTACTCTTGTGTGTTCTCATCAAAATTTTTTTGATGATTCTATTGTCATGGGGGAGGCTTCGGTGAGGAATGCTAGGAACATTAAGAAGGCATTGAGTGACTATGGTATGGCCACTGGTCAAATCATTAACTGGAGTAAAAGTGTGATTTACTTTATCAATGTTAGTGAGGCAAGAAAAATTAAGATTAAAAAGGTTATTGGCTATGAGAGCGGCTCCTTGCCAGGAACCTATCTAGGATTACCTTTGGGATTGACCCCTCCTGACAGCTTTTGGAACTCACTGATTGATAAAATCCACTTAAAACTTGCTGGTTGGAAAGGCTCTCTCCTTAGTGAGGTTGGTAAGGTTATTGTTTTGAAGTCTATCCTTCAAAGTGTCCCACTTTATACATTGAGTATTTTCAAAATTCTGAGAAAGCTTTCCCTTTCTATACAAAAAATTTAGAAGAATTTCTTGTAGACTAGTACAGAGACTAAAAAAAGACTACCTCTTATTGCTTGGGAGAATGTATGTATTTCCTAGAGGAAGGGTGAGCTTGGCTTGCAAAGGATTTCAACAATGAATGAACTCTTGTTGACTAAACTACTTTTGAGATGGCACAAAGAAGAGGGGGAATGGAAGAATATTTGGGTTGACAAATGTTATAGAGACCACTTTGATTTTCAACATTTCCTTTCTTTTGATGTTGATCAAAGGGGTTCTCTGATTTGGAAGAATGCTCATAAATTTAAACATATTTTAAGGAAAGGGGTCAAATGGAAGGTGGGAAATGGTAGGAAAGTTCTTTTTGGGAAGACATTTGGATCTTGGATCACCCTCTTGGTGTTGATCCAAGGTGGAATAGGTATATGGAGTAGTGCAAGAATCAGTATGGTAATTTTGGGAGTGATTATTGGAAGGATGATTTGTGGGTGAATCTTCATAGGGTGGACCAAAACTTGGTTGAGCATGGTAAGTGTTTGAATGAATTCTTTCTTAATCATGAAGAGGATGTTCTAATTTGGGAAACTAATCCCAGTGGTATGTACTCTATTGCTTTAGCCTTTGCTAACTCTTTCAATGATCTTGATGAATATTGTTGGGCTATGACTTGGGTGAAAGGTTTGACTCCCAAAGTTAATATCTTCTTTTGGATTCTTCTGCAAAAAAAAAATTTAACTTTAGACAATCTTAAGAAGAGAGGTTTCATCATTGTTAATTAATGTGTTCTTTGTAAGAATGATGGGGAATTGGTGGATCATATTATGCTACATTGTCCCTTTACCAAGAAGGTTTGGGATAAAATTTGGAGCTTAATGAATGTGGATTGGGTTTTCCATGCTACCATCCAGCTATTCTTTTCTAGTTGGAAGGCTCCTTCCAAGAATGATTTGAATATTAAATTGTGGGACTTTTTCCTTCCTTACCTATGTTGGGGCATTTAGAAGGAGTGTAATGATAGGATATTTATAGGGGTGGATTACAATCCTGCTCAGGTATTCTATAAAGTCAAGATCCTTATGATTGAAAATATTAAATTTTGTGGTTTTGGACAACAACCTTGTAATGAGTGGGAAGATGGGGTGCTTAATAATTGGAATATAAAGAGTTTGGGTATGAATATTAAGGAACCTAACCCAAGGGATAATGCTAGATGGGATTGTCCTCCAGTGAATTGGTTTAAGATAAATTTTGACAAGGCCTCGAAATGGAACCCAGGTAAAGTAGGTTGCAGAGTCGTTATTAGAAATTCTAATAGTGACTTTGTGGGAGGCATGGTTATACCATTTGGGAGTCAAACTAATCACGTTGTTGAAGCTTGTGTTGCTCTTCATCATATTATCTACGCCAAAAGTATGAATTTGAAGAATATATGGGTTGAAGGTGACTCCATCAATATCGATAATTTTTTAAATAAAACAAATCCACCATCATGGACTATCAATAATATTATTTCCAAGGCTATTAAAATTATAAATTCTTTCCAAAATTGCATTATATCTCATAACTTTAGAGAAGCCAACTATTTAGTTGATTGGGCTTTGAATGTGGCCTGTGTAAATGATCATAAAATCATTTGGGAGTCATATGAAACCTTACCTCTAGATGGCTGCTATAATATTGAATATGATAAATTGAGATCTCAATATAAATAATTTAATTATGATGGTGTCAGTGAATTTCCATTATGAGTTTAACTCCTTTGGAGTGAGGTGGGTTATGATTTTTAGGAAGGTAGGCTTTTTGCACGGATTCTGGGCAATCTTTTCCTTTCTTCTTTTTGACAGTGGTGTGGTTTTTAGTTGTGGAGTGTTTTTGGGTTATCAAAAAACAAAAACCATTGAACTCGATGTAGAGATTATGGGGGGAAAGAGAAAAAGGGTGGAGCCACCTAGTTGCTCGGAGTGGAAGAACAAGTTAGAGGTGTGGGATATTGTGAGGTGTTGCAATTTCATAGGGTACATGGAAAGGCTTAGAGGTAATAATCTGACAATCATGCACCACTTCATTAAATCATGGAAGGATGGCTCTATGATGGTTAGGAAGCAACATATGGATGTCGCCAAAAAGTCATAGCAGAGGCTACGGGGTTGGACATGGATGGGATTAATTTTTATCGAGAAAGGAAGCTTTCAGATAAGGCTACCGATGACTTTGTGGAGATAGAACAAGAGAGAAATTATTTGGTCAAAATAGGTAACTCATATTATAACCTAGCCTCTATTTCTCAACCATGACATTTTGTGCTCTTTGTGATTATGGAATATTTGACTTTGGATGGGAGATTCACCAAGTTGTATGGGTATCATTTTATGTTGGCAAATCATTTCTAACATGATGTTAGGATCAATTTTCTTTTTATCTTTTGCAGTCTCTTAGTATTTCTACCCAAGCCATTCAAAAAGACTTGAATGGAGAGCATTTTTTTGTGAGGGTCTCATGGTCTTGATTATGAATTTGTTAAAGTCCAAAAAAATTTGAAACCTAGAAGTCTAACCGAGACTAGGAAAGTGACTTCATGGAGGAAATTGTAAGAGACCATTACAATAAGAGGAGTGGAGGAAAAAGAAAGAGTAAAGGCTGTAATGATAATCAGGTCTCTCCTCCTTCTGATGATGAGCCTTTGGCTCAACAGTTGTAGAGGAAAATAAAATCATTAAGGTAGTAGGGAGACAGGCATAAAACAAAGAAGGATGGGGAATCAAACAATGAGGATGATGGAGAACAGGGGCATATGTCAGATTTGGGTGATAAAGCTGAAGGTGGGCATGGATCTTCCAAGGGTTTATTTGGAAACCTAGGTACAATTTTGAAGGAGATTGGTATCCTCAAGCATCAAATGCAGCTACTAGGAGAGGAAATGGAACAACTCAAAAAAACTTCTAGAGAGGAGTGAACATTGGGCTAACATGTTGACAAACTTTCAGAGGTTATTGGGAATGCAAAAAAAGTGAAAAATCTCATGCATAAGATAATACTACTTGAAGCAAAAAAAAGGGTCATGGATAAAGATATTAATAGCATTCAAGGGAAGGTGTCGAAACTAGAAACAAAGCTGGGTAATTTGGATAAACTATTCAAACAGTTGGTGGACAATGTGAGTAACCTCTTGAAGAGGAATCAGTTCGACAAGGGCCAAAACTCCCCACTAGGGGTAGAGACTCAAGGACCAAGAAAATGTACTCGTGCTCACTCTAAGAAGAATGAGGAAGTCAGTAAGAAGGACAAGGTGAAGGCTACTGCCAAAAATATGCAAACTTTGGTGGATCGGGCTATTGACCTGATAAAGACTTCTTAGTTGGTCAGTTGTTGTTCTTTTGCTATACTTTTGCTATTTTTTCTAGCTTTTTCCTTTGTGACCTCATGAATTTTTTCTTTTGAGGTATGTTTCATGTTGTTATGAGCTTATTTTCTCTAATGTTCTTTTCCCTTGTTTATCTCTAGACTTCTATTGATGTAAAGGTTTCAGGTCCTTTAAAACCTATTTTTACTTAATCAAAACATACTTCACGCCCTCTCAATAATGGTATGATTCTTTCTTTCTGCAATACCATTGTGTTGGGGGGTAAATGTTGTCATAAGCTATCTTTGAATGCTATGCATGTCACAAAATTAGCAAACTCTTTGGAGATGAATTATTCCCCTCTATTTGTTCTGGGTATTTTAATGGAATACCCACTTTGCTTTTCTGCCATAGCTATAAAATGCTGGAAGCATCCAAGTGATTTATATTTATGCTTAAGGAAATAAACCCATGTGTGGCATGAGAAATCATCAATAAAGGTCAAAAAATAGATATTCTTACCCAAGGATTCCTCTTGCATAACACTACAAATGTCAGAATGCACAAGCTCTAGAGGGGATTTTTCCTTCCATGACTTGTTCACCAGAAAATTTTCTTAATGTTGATTACCAAGAGCACACCTTGAAAAAAATATTATTTTCCTTGAATGGAAGGAAGTCCTCTCACCATGTCATTTTCATGAAGCATACTTAAGCCTTGAAAATGCAAATGACCATACCTTTGATGCCATAACCATGAATCATTTGTGATTGCCTTAAGAGCATGCATATTAGCACAAGCCAAAGTGAGAGGAAACAATCTATTCTTTGTCATACAAGTCTTTGCTACAAGATGGTGGTTAGCTGATTTATCAAAAAAAAAAACAGCAATTATCCTAAAAAAACAACTTTATAATTTTTTGCTACATGTTGCCTAATACTCAAAAGAATATGTTGTAACTTGGGCACATGCAAGGTGTCATGAATATAAATGATTTCTCCTTGCTTAGTTTTCACTGCGAGGGTACCTTTTCCCATAACATCAACCTCTTTATCATTGCCAAAATTTACTTGACTTCTCACAGATTCATCTAATTTGACAAAGAGATTAGATTTACCTATCATATGATTTGAGCACCTCCTATCAAGAAACCATACATCCTTCTAAGGTTCTTTTTTGAAATTGCATGTAAAGAACGTGGAGTGTGTTGCATCTTCAAAATATTCTTCCATAAGTTGGCTCTTGACTTATTCAAATCAGATTTTTTCTTTCTATATTCAGATTAATAGTGTCCATACCTTTCGCAATATCTATACCAAATGCTTCTTCGATCCTCATAACTCCTTCCTCTTCCTCGGCTATTTCCTCTTCCTCGTCATCTACCATGTCATCTTGATATAGAAGACTCTACTTGAGTTTTGTTTGATTGAAAAGGAGCTGTAGGTTTTGCTTCAATTTTGACTGTAGGTAAAAACAAGGGTTAAAAGTGGACTAAGATAAAAAATAAATTATACAATATTTGTCTCTTTTTAAGAAGAGACTGAGCGGTTCTCTAAATAATACACATACATATATTATTTCCATTGAATTCCATTTGAGGTTGTTAGTTTGAACAACTCTTCATTTCATTAATCGTTCTTTTTAGTGAATACTTAAATATAAAGAAATGTTATGCTAAATAAAATTAAAAAAACTTTAATATAGCTATTACCAAAATAATAATAAGTTCAAATGGAGGAAAGTACCTTTAAGATTTTGAGTCAGAATTATTTTAAAAATTTAGATTTCAAGAATCAGTTGAACAAATGAAACTACAACCAATTTGCATCTTGTATATTTCCATTGTATTAAAAAAAAAATGTAAAATTATTAAATACAACATTTAATTAATAAAATTTAACTCTAGGTTTCTTTTCAAGAGATGATGAGGCATAAACCCAATAACAAAGATTTGGGATGACTCACTAGTATATTGTGATTGGAGGTTTTCTAAAAGATCACTCATTATTACATTTCATGATTTTATTTTATTTTAAGAATTTTATATTAGAAACACAACAATATTAAACACAACTAAGATTACATTAAGAACACTCTTAAATACAACAATATAATGAAATTATTACAGTCAAATTTTCTCAAAGTTCTTACATCCAAATTTAGTTCACAACTTTATTTTTCCATCAAAATTATCACAACTATGAAAAAAAATGAATATTATTAGTGAATGTTTTGGCAATATTCAATATGGGCTGGCATCGAAGAGGACAATCACAAAAGTTTTGAAAGCTATCGAATGCTTGTATTGGAACATTCTTTGATCTTGGGCTAGAGATTGAATCATTTTGTCAACTCGTTCATATACATTGTACTGATTCTTGTTACATTACTGCTGAGAGCAACCCTCATAGATTTGAAACACCATTTATTGCAACCATGAATCACCAATCTCGAGCTGGGGATACCAATGATTCATGATCTTCAAAATGGCATGGAATAAGGAGACACCAAAACATGGATCTTTTAAACTTCAAAATCAACACATTTAGATTAAAGATAAAGTTGATAAAATGACCAAAATGAAAATAGAAGAGCAATATTTAAGAGCTTTCAAAGATTAAAACAACTCACTAGTGTGGAGATTGAATCCAATGAATAAATTATCTGTTGGGCTCATTTGAGATGAACTATTTTCGTTTTGTAATTTAACTATCTATTAAATAAATTATAATTTACATCTGGAGATTAGGCTCATTTCAGATGAACTATTTTATTTTTGTAATTTAACTATCTATTTTAGAATAATTATTGCCCTTGCTTATAATGTAGATTAGATATATAGTTGTCAATAGTGATTCTAAGTTTGCATTAAATAGTCATTAGATAAATTTAAAGTAACAACAATATAATCGATCTCAATTTTCAATTACATTTTTTTAATTCATGAAATCAATAATATATCTTACTATTAATAAATCCTATTTTTTAATTAATTTTTGGAACTCATAAAATATATATAGAGAGAGAAAGAGAGAATGTGTATAAAATTATTAAATATAACATTTAATTAATTAAATATAATTACACATTTTTTATTAAGGAAGAGATGGTGAGGCATAATACCAGACAATCTTCGAAAGATCAAATGAAATTAATTGAAACACTCAAACAAAGAATAGTAAAATCACAAACAAGTGAGAAGAAAGAATGTTGGAATGTCTTGTTTTTCAATAAAAACATGTGTCAAAAGCTTACAATTCAAGACTTGAATGTCTTGTTTTTCAATAACAACAGAAGCTGACCCGAAAAGATGTTCCATTTGAAGGAAGCTTATATCTTCTAGAATTGTTAAATGATCCAACATATCCATAGTGATGTTGAAGAAATCAGATGATTCATCATTCTGGTCAATTTCTATTTCAGGAAGATCAACCAGAAATGGCAAGTCTTCATCCATGTCTGCAATTGCACAACTTAGATTTGCCTCTGGGATTTCCATTTGAGGAAAGCTTATATCTTCTAGAATTGCTAGATGATCCAACATATTCATATTCAAATTCATATTGATATTGAAGGAATCAGAAGATTCATCATTATGGCTCATTTCTATTTCAAGAAGATCAGCAAAAAATGATAGTGCTCCATCGATTTCCACATCTGTAGTTACGCTGCTTGAATTTCCCTCCAAGATGATCTGTTCATTGCTGCCTGGATTTGTATGCACCATTTGATCTTGCATTTGTTCTTGAACTGGGCCCATCTAATGACTCTTGAGATTACCAGAGGGAATTTCCCTTTGATCATGAGAGCCACATTGTAGCATCTGCATTTGATCTTCAACTGGATCAATCATGCCCATCAGATTGTTGAAATTAGAATCCACTGCAGAGGAGATTTCCCATGCATCTTCTTCCATTTGTATTGGATCAATCATGCCCATCAGATTGTTGAAATTGGTATCCACTGTAGAGGATATTTTCCATTGATCTTCTTCCATTTGTATTTGATCTTCAAGTGCTAGATCGATCATGCCCATCTCACTGTTGAAATTAGTAGAGAGGATTTCCCTTCGATCTTTCTCTAGTTGCATCACTCCATCTACCTGCATTTGAATTGCAGCAGCATATAAATCTTGAGGAAAAGCAGCACTGAGATATGATCCTTTTGGAGGATGTTGATACATTTGAATTGCACCCATCTCACTTGATGATCCATACAAAATTCCATCTTGTTGATCCCACTTATTGAAATTTCTTACAAGATTTGCACCCATGTGATTAGGATGAGCATAAAAACATGAACCTTGGCATTCATGAGTGTGATGAGGATCTTTATGATGATGTGATGAGCTGCCATTGAATTCCTCAACAATGTCCTCCTCAAACTCTGTGCAACGGATTCTAATGTAAACAAAGCATCCGCAGAGTAGTGCAAGTTGTCGCCCTTTATTTACAAGTCCTTTCTTCCTCTTCACAAATGTTTGCTGCCGCTGCAATTTTTTCTCCCTCAATTGCTCCTCCAACTTCCTTCTCCCCCTCCTCTTCTTCATCTCCATCAATTCTTTTCTTGCATATTTAGGAACAACAACAACCATTGCAGATTCATGATTTGCATTATGTTCGTGACGGTGTTCACCATTGAAAACCTCTGCAGTGTCTTGGTTGAACTCTTGGGAGTGAACTCTGATGTAGATATTGAAAGCGCTTGCCCCATCTTCATCACTCCCTTCTGTCGCTTCACAAATGTTTGCCGTCTTTCTGCTTTCACTTCCCTCAAACACACCTCTACCTTCTTTCTCCCCATGCTTCTTGATTTTGTACTCTGTCAAAAACAACAATTATGATATCAAAACAGACTATGCAAATATGGTATCCATAATTTTGACACATATATACTTATCACTCAGATAGCTTCTCCCAAAAGTAAGAAATGTTTCATAGATAACTGGAAGTAAAATATATCAGATTTTTATGTAAAGTCAATTAAAAATAATTATATTTTTGATACAACTCGTTAAATGTGGAAGATATGTTGATGAAATGTATATAAACCAGTTAAGGATTAGAATATATTAATAAATAGTATTTTTATCATTTTTAATAATTTATTTATGTCAATAATTATAAATTTAATTCATAAAAAAAGAACAATGAAGATTTTCAAATTAAAGATATGAGATTTTAAATTAAATAGTTTTTGATTAATTATTTATGAAAAATTAAACGTATTTGATATTTTTTTATCATATAAATTATTTAAGAAATTTTCATTTAAAATATTTACATTATTTTATATAACTTAAATTTGTCTTCAAGAGATTTGCAAAGACTTTTCAATCGGTCGATGAGAAAAATAGATGAGTTAATCGGGGGTGTGAACTTTTTCTAGCGAACTGTGAATTCCTTCTGTGCTCAGAATTAGCTTTTCCTGGCTACCTTGGCATCACCAAGGTGGCAACATCCGACAGCATTAGTCCACTTGGTGGACACCAGGCATCATCCGTGCATCCCATCGATCCGGGTGATCCCCCTCCCACAGACAGAATTAAAGACTGTAATATGACAGAGGCAAAGAGTAATGGTCAGAGCGCCAAGTCTATACTAGTTAAGTTCTCCTTGATTACTAATAAAACTAACCAGAATGACATTCCTTCCCACAACGCCTGCTGCAGTGATTGACCTAGGTCATTCTCTAAGACCGTGGCTCAATCTCCGAGCATCAACGCGAGGGCTAGGTTTGATTATGCGAGTGTTCATGATGTTGGGATGTTCGAAGCAAGTAAGATCCCCGCTGCTCCCTTGAATCCTTTTACTATTGCTCCCAATCAGGAAATGTTAGAGGAAATTGTGAAAGAGAAAGACACGCTTAGAGATACTAGGATTTTTTTTCTTTGCTGTTGATTTAGAAAAATGTCCTCCAAGAAAGTTTATGGATGATTGGTTTCATAATTACTGGAATATTAAATTAGGGTTGCATATTTCCTTCTATAGGAAATTGCAAAAAGGTTTATATGTTATTTTCTTCATTGATCATGAGGCCCAAAAAGAGGTTGTTAAGAAGCAATACTGGAATGTGGGGTTGACATCTTTTAGGGGCATTGTCTGGTCACCTGAGGAAGCCCATGAAGAAGTTCTCGCTCTCTCAGCGCCTAGGTGGGTGCTGGTTAAAAATGTTCCTCCCTTTTTGTGGCATTTTTTGATACACTTTCTTGCTCCTATTGGGAAAATCATTCGTATGGATGAAACTGTGAGGCTCATCCCGCATATGGATGCTAGAGTTCTTATTTCCTTATCTCTTGGTAAGGACATCCCTGCTGATATTTCCATTAAAATTTATATCAAGGTTTATTGTTGCCCTGTCGAGGTGTTAGGGGGATTGAATGCTTGTTTTCTCTACCGTAAGGAAGGGCATCTACGTAGAGATTGTCCTATAATTAATAAGAAGCCCAACCCTTCCAATGCTTCCCCCAAGGTTGCTAGCAATCTCCCTGTTGCTAATAGCAAGATGCAGACCAATGCTTCTGAAATCTCTACTCCTCTGGCCTCCTCTTCAAAGCCTCCCCTTGAAAACCCCCCCAAAGTTGTGAACCATTCTGTTTCAAAACCCCTCTTAGCTATTATTGTGCAACCTTCTGATAATACTGGTCTTCAATCCTTCTCGGTTATTGATGCTGCTATAGACCTTAATAGCGATGATGGTTTCATGGTCATTCCCCACAAAAAGAAGAGGAAGAAAGTTATTAATAACTCTATGCCTAAACCTTTCCACTCTGATAATAGTAAGAACCAAATTTGTGTGGCCTCTAACCCGGTGTTGACCGTTTCACATAGATTAACCAAGGAAGGAGATGGCAGGAATAATCCCCCTGTTGCTGATCAAGTTTGAAAACTCCCCAAAAATTTTTTTTAGGAGATTGGTGAAGAGTTTGAATTTGAGATCATTCCAGCCTCCCCTATTCCTTCCCGCTCTCAAATTGGTCCTTCCATGAATATGGATTCCTTTGTGGAGGCTGAGGAGGATTTGAGTTATGGCGTTTCTTCTGCCAGGAGGAGAGGTAGACCACCTAGCAATAAAAATAAATTGCTAGTTGCTAAATAGGGGGAGACCTCCAACAGCTTCTTAGCCTTAGTTGAACATGATTTTTTGGCGGATTCTTCCCTTAACACTGTTTTCCAATGAATTGCCTTTCTTGGAATGTTAGGGGTTTAGAGTCCCCCGATAGGAAAATTGTTATTAAGCATTTTTTGAATTCTCTACATTCTCTAGATTTTTTCATGATGCAGGAAATTAAGGCTATGGGATTCACTTTGGATTCCAATCTTAACTATATTTGGAAAGATGCTATTAAACTTTACACTAATCATGTGAGACGTAGAGGCGGAATTGCCCTGCTTATTAACAATAAATGGGAGAAGTGCATTACCAATAGTGGTTGTTCTCCCTGTCATAGGGCTGTTTGGGTTACTTTGCATCATGATAACAATACCTTTGGAGTCTGTGCTATTTATGCCTCTAATGACCCTAAAGAAAGGATTGAGCTCTGGAAATGGATTACCGATCTTCTTGACATCCCTTGGTTGTTCGGTGGTGACTTCAACATGGTTAAGTCCCATATGGACAAGTTGGGAGGTAACCGTTTTCATTGGAAGGACAATGAACGATCATTCTGGAATAAGCTTTTAAGCTCTAAATGTCTTTTTGATCCTATTTCTGGAAGCAAGGATGTTAATCTTGGTTTGTGGCACACTTGGTGCAATTTTCAACAGGGCAATGCTAGGATATACTCCAGGCTTGACCGGTTTTATGCTAACAAGCTTTTCTTTTCTTTTCCTCCTGATAGTGTTGGCAATATTGTTCATGTCATTGCTACTACTTTATCTGACCATCATCCTATTCTGACTAAGGTCAACTTCATTAGTAGTCCTATTTAGCATAAGCCTAAAAGCATTAAGTTCATTCTTAATTCTAGCCTCCTTTTGGATGAGGATGTCCTTGTTGCTATTCAAATTATTAGAGGTTTAAATAATATCAATCTCCAGCACTTATCCCATACTGACAGATGGAATACTAACCTCTCGACATGGAGGATCTTTCTTCAAATTATTGGGCAGAAAAAAGCTAAGGACTATAGGTTTGTCGAAAAGCAGCTTTCTGCTGATTTGCAAGTTGCTGAGGAGAGCATCTAATGTGACTCCTCTAGCATGGTCCTTCTATCCAGGGTTATGGCTACCAAGGAGGCTCTTAGAAAACATCAACAGTTTAAAATTCGGGGAGCCAGGCTCAGGTCTAGATCCCACTGGCTCCAATATGGGGATAGAGGCTCGAAATTCTTTTTTAACCTGCTTAAGCATAAGCGCATCAAAAAGTCTATTGATAGAATTTCTATTGATAACCAAGACATTTCGGATCGTGAGACTATTACTCAGGCCTTTGCTAACTACTATGAGACTCTCTTTGCTTCAGAGGACTCTCCTGAGGTAGAGCTGACCAGAACCAAATGTAAGAATCTTATCCCTAAGATATTAGGTTCGAATGATATTGCTGGTCTTGCTAAGAATATTTCTTTGGAGGAAATTGCAGGTGCTATAAAGGCTCTCAATAATGAGAAAGCCCCGAGCCCTGATGGCTTCTCGGTTGAATTCTATAAGGCCAACATTGGTTGGATATGCAATGACCTCTTTGACCTTTATTCTGAGGCCTTTACCAATGGTACCTTGGGGTAGGATATTAATAGAGGGATTATTAAGCTTCTCCCCAAAGAGGGGGATAAGACTTTTATTAGAAATTGGAGGCCTATTACCCTTTTGAATGTCTCATACAAAATTCAAGCTAAAGTTATGGCTCTTAGATTGGTCAATCTCCTTCCTAAATTTGTTAACTCTACCCAAACTGGGTTCATTAAGGGTAGATATATCCTTGAGAATCTCATAACTAGCTGGGAGGCTATGGACTAGTCTAGATATTCTCATCAGAACTCTGCCATGCTTCTCTTGGATTTTGAGAAGGCTTATGATAGGGTTGAATGGAAGTTTATTCTTATGATGTTGGAAGCTTTTGGTTTTCCTCCTTTCTTTAGAAATATTGTGGCTATGCTTCTTAAAGATGCCTCTGCTCAGGTAGAGGTCAATGGTATGCTCTCTGCTCCCTTCTCTCTTGGGAGATCCATTAGGCAAGGGTGCCCTCTGGCACCCGCTCTCTTTGTTATTGCTTTAGAGGCTTTGTATTATATCCTTAGAGATAACTCCATACCTCAAGAAGTTAGAGGCATTTATTTGCCCAATAATGAGGAGCTCATCAATTGTCAATTTTGCGGATGATACTGCTTTAATTTTAGAGCTCTTAGAGGTTAACTTTAAGAACATGCAAGAGAAGCTCAATATGTTTTGTTTTATATCTGGTGCTAAGATATCCCAAACCAAATCTATTTGTTTGGGATGGGATGAGCGACCCCTTGACTGGTTTCTTCATTATAATTTTCAATGGGGAGGACCTAACAGGATTACTAGGTATCTTGGTATACCTTTCTCTATTGAGCTCGACCTGAAAGACATGTGGTCATGGGTCAAAGAGAAGATTATCAATAAGTTGAATAAATGGCATAACAAGGCACTTTCCTTGGCTGGCAGAATTCAGGTGTGCCAGAAAATTTTGTCTTCATACACCATATACTATTCTTCTACTTGGTGTTTTAATAATTATTAGATTGCTAAAATTCAGAAGGCCATCAGACAATTTCTTTGGTCCGATGGCAAGGGAAATGGTAAGATTCACTCTATCAAGTGGGCCTAGTGCCATACTGACAAAACCCTTGGGGGACTTGGGCTTAAGGATTTAAAAACTCAAGGTATAGCCTTGTCTGCCAAATGGATTTTTTAGGCCATGGAGGGTGATGCTCCTTGGAAAGTGCTAGTTAGAAGTAATATTGAGAGGGGTGTTTCGAGGAAAGCTAAATCTTGGACTGGCCTCCCCTTTTGTGATCTCATTCTTGGTAACTTCAGTGTTTTGGTTCAAGGCTCTGCGGTCTTTAAATCTATTTGGAAGGCTTGGGACCATGTTAGAACATTTATCACTAACAAGGAGTTTCACTCTAATGTTCAAATCCATGGCGAAAGATCCATTTGGTGGAATCTTCACCTTAATGGTAAACCTTTGGCCCTTACCCAAGGGTGCTCTGCTAGATTATGGGCCAAGAACAACATTAAAATTTTTATGGACTTATTTGATTGTGATAAAATTATGACATGGGAGGAGCTGAAGGTTAAATTTGACATCCCTGACTCTCATAAAAGAACCTATAACATGATTGTGCAAGCTATTATTGGTATTCCTACTGTTTGTCATGTTGATTCTCACAGGTACCTGAAGTGTAAATGGCCTGATGGTATCATTACTACTCTTCTTAAGGCCAAGAATATTTATAAAATAATTGACAATAATACTGATATTTTAGATCATATCAATGTTGTTTGGTATTCCTCTTTTGATGCTGATGTTTTAAAGAAGTATTTTGATATCTTATGGAAGAACCCTGTACAACCCAAGATTAGATGCTTTAAATGGTTACTTCTATTAGATAAGATGCCTATGAAAAAAGATTTTACAAACTCTGATACTTGTAATTTATGTAAAGTCCCTAAAACTAGCAGACACATTTTTCTTGACTGTACTTTTGCTAAAGAGATATGGAACATGTTTGGCATTGTTTATCCTATTAATGTCAATGTTTTTTATATTATTTCTAGTTATATTAATGGTCTTCCTAAAGACACCAATCTTTTTTTGGAATATTTTGTTGTCTAACATTCTTTGGCAGCTCTAGAAGTGTAGGAACGAGGAAAGGTATCAAGGTAAGCATAGGGATCTTACTGGATTTTTTCGAAAGCTCACTTATTTTAAAATATCCTTGCAAGTGCAGGCTACTATGGTGATTGAGCGGGATAAGATGTGGAGGTTCCTCCGTGATGGGCATGCTACCTTTTACTACTATGAGCTCAAACATGGATACCAATGGCGAAGAACATTGGATGACTTTCGTATCTTTGAGCTGGTGTGTAACCAGCTGAACAAAGAAGTCAGAGAAAAGGGGAATGCTAAGAACGAGGAGCTTGCTATGCTGATGCAGATACAAGAGCACAAATGTATTGTTTGGATGGAAGGTCCATTAGGCTAGACGGCCTGGGTTGACATTCACCATGATGTTCTCAGTTAGATAGTTTCGTCCTATCTTTCTTTTTTGTTGTACAACTGTTTCGGCTCCTTCATTGTGAGGCTGGGCCTCTTTGTATGCTCTCGTGATGCTCTCGTGATGTAACTCTGGTGACCTTTGGTCTTTTTTTATTCTCTTATATCTAATAGAAAAAAATTTATCTTCAAAGTTGATTTATATATATATATAAGTAAGAAGGAAATAGTGATTTCTATCATTTTGGAAGATATCCAACTTACAATTGCACAAAGATGTCTATAGTGAGTATTAATGGTTCCAACTAAGCCGATGATATATTAAAAAATATATTAAAAAAATAAAATAAAATAATTATATGTAATGAATACCCAACAAAAATAGATTTTATAATATCTAAATATCTAAAGTGCAAATACATGTAAAAGTTTGATTTCTAATAAGATTTTTTTTACTAAGATCAAAACATATTCTAATTTACTCTTGTAAAAATGATTTCAATTATTTAACTATATATGTTACATACCCTCCTCCAAAAATAACAATTATCTTTTAAAAAAATAAAACAACAAAACATAATTCAAAATATAAATGTTTAAAAATGTAAGTGGAAGTTAATACTATGCAAAAATAGTATATATATATATACTTATCACTCTCATAGCTTCTCCCCAAGTAAGAAATCTATTTAAAATAAAATATTAAAATATAATTCAACATTTAAATAATTAAAGAAATGTCAATAAACTACATCTGTATGTAAAGTCAATTAGAAATAATTATATTTTTTCATACTGCTCGTAAATGTAGAAGATATCTTGATGAAATGTATATAAATATGTTAAAGTTAATGATTAGAATATATTAACAAATAGTATTAGTAATAATATTTTTATAATTTTTAATAACTTATTAATGTCAATAAATATAAATTCATTTAGGAAAAAAATTAAGAATAATGAAAGTTTTAAATTTTCTTAAAATTAATATAAATTTCAAATTAAGATATGAGATTTTAAATTAAATAGTTTTCTAATTAATTATTTATGAAAAACTAAAAGATATTTGATATATTTTATTATATAAATGATTTAAGAGATTATCTTTTTAAATAATTAAATTATTTTATATAATTGAAATTCTTCCTTCAAATTTGATTTTAATATATTACTATATATAAAACTATATTATTAAAAATATATATATTTAAAATTATATTTTAATTATTTATAAGAAAGAAATATTGATTTCTATCCAGACACAACTTAGATGTCTATAATGAGTACTAATTACTTCAATGAACTAACCATATGATATCACTAAAAATAAAATTAAAAACAAAACATTTTAAAATTATATGTAATAATGTCCTTACCAGTACCACCCAACAAAAATGATTTCAATTATTTAACTATATTAGATACCTTCCCCAAAATAGGAACTATTTTAAAAAAAATTAAACATTAAAACATAATTCAAAATATAAATATTAAAAATGTCTCACACACACAAGTGGAAATTTAAAAAAAAATTGAAGTGAAAAAAATAAAAATAACTAAAATAACTAAAACAAATAAATCAATAAAAGTAAATGGCTCCTTAAGTACTCAACCTTAGTAAAGTTTTCTTTATTATCCACCTTGAGTACCAGTTCCACCGTTTGAGCATGACAAAGAATTGCGCAATTAGATATTCCAACCTTCATTTTTGTTAACATTATAGGTAACTATAATTTGTTTGAACATGAAACTATATAAATCGGTTAAAATAATTGATTGGAGTTTATTAAAAAAATTGGTAATTCTAATATAATTTTCATAATTTGCAATAATTTAGTGTAAATAAAAATATGATATAATTACTTTTAAAATTTTAAAATTGTACTATTGATGAAATTTTTTAAATAAGTTAATTCATTCAAATACATCTTCAAAATGTTTCGTTGTTCATAAGAAATAATTGAAAAAAAAACTTTTATAGCATAATTACATTATTAATGGAATAAAAAAGATAAATGATGAGGGTGATCTTATTTATTTATTTTTAAATATTAATTACATCATATAATTAAGTTTATTTATACAATGAAATGGTGTCAAGTTTTTACATCAATATTTAGTTGAGAACTTTGTTTTCTCCTACAAAATTTACACAACAATTGAAAACTACGAATATTAGTCAATACAAAATCCTTACTTTTAAACATTTCCAAAAAATATTTCTAACCTATCAATATATTTTTTCAATTAAATGTTAGTAAATAAGCAAGATACACTTCTCATACAATATCACATCATCTTATAACATTACTACCATACACTGTTACCAAAGAATGTCTTGTGGCTTCAAACTGAACATATGTTACATACATAACTATATGTTAGGCTATAAAAAATATTACAAAAAGGGATATATCATTTATCTGGTAGATAACTGATTTCTTCACATCCAAACTAATATTTCCAATTCTAGGGAAATAGTTTGCATATAGAAAAATTTACATACCAACAATGAACCAAATTTGCATGTGTTAGATTTTTCAACTCAAATAATCTTCATATTTTCTGCCAGTTGCTTCAATTGTAAATCAACGAGGTCAAGCATGACTCCTTTCTTCTCAATATTGTATTCCAAATCCACAACTACACATGGTACACTATTGGGCTTGCTAGATTGATAAATTTTGTATGCAACAACATATGTAACAAATCTGGTCTTCAAATCAATAATTGTGGAAACTATCAAACCTCTTCTGTCCCACTTGATTTTGGTGCTATCTTGAATTTCCTTCTTCAACATAGCCCTAGTCAATTTGACTTTCTTTTGTAATGGGATATTCAGTAACCATGTAAATAACCTCTTGGGTGATTTTCACTATCTCATCCAACCACATTGTCATATTATGAACCCTACTCAACACAATACATATTTACTCTTGTTTGAAAAATTTCAAAAAACACATAACATGTGTGAGCTCTTTTATTTCTAGATGTTTGTGTTCATCCTTCAATTTTACATCCACACATAATTTCTTGCAATTCTCTTGTAGCTCACATTCTCCTACTTCACCAATTTTGCACTGATAAAGTGCACAAATATCTCATACTAATAAAACACTTTGGGGGATTGACAACAATGCTCCAACATTATCAATTTGTGTGGAAATCTTAGGATCTAAATGGTACTCCGTCTCTTCTCAATCCACACTGCAAATCAATTTGACTTTACTAACCTTTCTTGTCTTCACAATTTCAAAACTCAGCACCATTTTGTAAACTAGGGTTTTAGTAAATGAAATAGAAATAGGTTCAATTTGTTCTTCTTTCTACCAAATTCACCGTTCCACTAAAATTCTCTATCAAATCCATAATATCAAGCTCCAAATTTTGAAAATGCATACAAATCACTCAAGTTCAAACAAATAGCTCTTGAAAACTCTAAAATGCAAGGTGAACATATAGTCTAAGCTCCATTTTATAATAAAGTTACTTTTGATACTTTTCAAGGTACAATAAATGCTTTGTACCACATTCTTGACTAATATACTTACTTTCCCAAATTTCACTTAGTTGCTATAGGATACTCAGTAAAGAAGCACTTACATCTCATGCTTGGTTGACATAGTAAACATACCATTCACTTCACTAGCTTGGTCAACACTCCACTTCCTCTTACTACTATGCTCAATGTGAGTCACCAAATGCACTGACTTCCAATTTCTCATGAGTTGTCCTATTGCATCATCCATTATGATGATATGGACTTTACCTTATAGATTTATTGAACTAATGTAAGATGTGACAATACTAATATAGATCCAAACCTCTCTACATGATTCAATTAATAGTAGAGCTTTCACAATATCCATTGGATGAGGTGCCACCCGTGTGCTAAATGGTATGAATCATTATATCCAAGATTTCTAAAGAATGAGGTCTCAAATGGTGACTCATAGCTCTCTATTCATGGAGTGCAAAGGTTTATAATGGAGGCCCTCAGTTAATACCTAGTTTGTACCCATGCAAGTACACCATAAAATGAGAGATTCAAAGAGAAAAATCAAGAGTGTCAGTCTCCATGATCATCAAATATGCATGCAAATGAAAATGAAAGATTTTCTATATGATAACAATGCATAAAATCAAACTAATCTATGGAAGGAAATGAAAATGAAAGACTATTCTATGAAAGGAAATATAAATCTAATCTAACATAAAAGTGCAAGAGTAATCTAAATGGATTACCATGGCTGCATGAGAGAAGAAGACAAGAAAAGAGATGTTGCAATGTCCAAGCTCAAGTTCTCAAGCTCTCCTCCAAAATTGCTGTCCAAACCTAGAGCATAACAATAAAATCTTTATCTATGAAAATGAGAAGGAGTGGGCTCCTTGTTAAGGAAAGTATGGAGAGGAATGCACCCTAAAGAGAAATAATATGTATGCAGAGCGTAGTTAGCTAGAAAAGAAAAAGAGAAGAAAGTATGTCACTCCAACCAAGTTAGATGAGGAGAAGATAGATTCAGATGACATGATTCAATTTCAGGTGGTAAGTCACAATCCCTCCTCTGACTTAGATGACTTATGTGATAATATTAGGCATAATGTTGATTTGTCAGGATTCCCACATCTTAAATTTGATAAGTTAGAAAAGTTATATATGAATAAGGTGGAGGAGGCTATATATGAGATGATTTCCATACTCAAGACCACACCTATTGAGAGTGCTAACTCATTACTCAAATGTTTATATGAAAAAAGTTGAGTAGAAATGGCAATACAATTTACACACTGAAAGAAGATCATGAAAACTACTTTAGCCCAAGTCATGCCTAAATTACCAAAGCAAATAATAGATGAGGCTATGGATTTTCACAAAGGTAAATTTACTCCAAAATTCATAGCATTTAGTATCTTGAAAAATAATATAAAGGATGTGGTAACTAAGAGCTAAAGCCATATGGAGATCTATTTACAAGTTACCCATTCCTATTATAATAGAGAGAGGTAAGCAAGAAATGAAAAATCCTAACAAAGATGAACAAATGGAAATAAAGACTACAAAAGATGTATCAGTCAAGGATGGTCATGTGGAAGGCACCGAGGAAACAATAGGAGAAGAGGCCACAACTAAGGATGAGCAACAAGATGATCAAAGTGTACCTGAGGTACAAGTGCTGAGTACTAGTCCTACACATGTAGACTAAGTAAGTCAATAGGACTTAGTAATAATCAAGGATGTTTTTGAAAATTCTGCTCTGATTATTAATCCCTTGATAGATGATGATTTGAATAAATTTTTGAAGGGTTCCACCATGGAAGCTAAATTATACTCAAATCATGCATTGGTGAGAATAGAAGAAATTAAAAAGGCAGTAATGGCATGAATAGAGGAGAAGAAAATTGACACATCTAGTGCACCCCCAAAGGTAAACATTATAAAAGAGCATAGTGAAAGTAATGAACAACAAGATGTTATTACAACACTAGTTGCATTACCATTAGTATTATTTATTTCACATAAGCAAGAATTAGTTACAGTTGAGGAAGATGGAACATAAGTCAAACTAGGCCAGGAAGCAAGTCCTACACCTACATCACAAACAAAAGGTGAAAAGAAGGAAGAGGCAAGTCAAATTTAAGGTGATTACTGCTATAGAGGAATAATTTTCCATACACAATCTAGTCAATCTACCAATTTTTGTGACTTCTACTAGTAGTCAAGTTATTCAGAGGGCAAGAACTCATGCCACCCCATTGCAAATATCAAGCCCAAGTGTAGATACATCTAGAAGATCAAAAGATATATCTTATGGAGATGTAAGTCTTGATGAGGTGATTGAACTTCCAAAGTTTGATCTTACAACAATCACCATTGAGAAAATGAGAATTCTATAGGAAGCTCTGCACAACAAGAATTAACAAGAGTTGCTAAGAAGGGAGCACAAGTAGAAGCAAGTTCTTCATGAAATGAAAGACACATTTCTTGATGCTTTTAGCCTCCCAGCTCCTAATGAAGAAAAACCTATTCTTGAGAAACTGGTAAATATTGTTGTGAAGATTAGTGATGAAGACTTGGACACAAGCACTAAACTACTCGAATGGTCTAAAAGAAAATTTTACTCTAAAGTTCTTGAATAGATTTCTAGTGCTATTGCAATAAGATAGGTTGACTTAGCAACTAGAATAGAGGATGTGAAAAAGGTGTTGGAGAATATCTTTTCTCTAATACACAAAGGTTTGTGATGTGAATTTGTTCACACAAGAAGTATAGAGGGATATTGAATGATTGCAAGGAGATCTATAGTCCACAAGTACACCATTGAAACTATCTCCTGCTCAAAGCCATACTCATTTCCATAGACTACTATCTACTCAAGGCAAGCTAGTCGTATTACATTCACAAGATGAAAACATAAGGGCTACCTTGATTAGTATCCAGCCCATGTTGACCCCATACAGGGAAGTACTACATAAGGAACTAGCCTTCACTAAAACATTGATGAAGAAAGATAATCAAATTTCAACACATGATGGCCTAGTTGACCTTGCTGCCTAGCTAGATTTTCAATACTAATCTCTAAAGGTGGCATGCAATAAGTGGGATGCAACATTGAAAATCATCATGGAGGTCCACAAATTTTTTTTTGACAAATACACTATTAGTGTACCACCCACGACATAAGTGTCAGAAAAGGGGGATAGTAACTATGAGAGGGATAGTGAATGAAAAAGGGGGATAGTAAAGAAAATGCACATGCAAAACAAAATTGTGAGATAGAAATAGGGGACATTAGCAGTACAACACATTTACTCAACAAGATTTTTACAAAATTCAACAACAACAAGCAACACTCAAATTAGGGGAGTTATAAAATTTTGGAGAGATATGACTGTTTAAGTCATCAGTTGTGCAAAATCTTGAAATTTTGTATGTGAGTCAAGTAATATTGTCTTAGTGATGCTCATATTGAGGTTATATATGCATGACCAAGTGTTTTTTTCAATAATATGAAAGGGGGAGATTTTTGATCCCATTCTAGTTTTGACAAGTGAGTGACAACACACTTAAGTCATATACAAGCAGAAACGTAGTGCAAGGTGAGCATCAGTTGGCAGACAATGTATGTCGAGCAATATAAATAGTTAGTGTTGAGCACCATTATGTGTCAAGAAGATGGTATGTGTCAAGTCACTCAAGTGTCACAAAATTCATATATGCCAAGTGATTCATATGTTGAGTAAAATAGTAGATGCTAAGTCAATTAGGAGCTAAGTTACAACACTAAGGATATAGTAGATGCTGAGCATCAGAGCTTTTAAGTGTTGAGTAATTTTTTTTGGCATAGTTCTTTGTAAGGGCACAAACTCCAATATAAACCATTTTTGGGCCAACCTGAGGATTTTTTTGTGATTATAGAAGATATATACAAAGGTATATTGAGAATCCATATGCAACAAATGCAACCAATCAGAATAAGGGATGTTCTAAGTGGAAAAATGGATGAATCACAATCGTTGATTTCTACCTAACCCTAGCTCACATAAGTCTTCTTAAGGAGGGAAAACCCTAAAGAGTTTGAAATGTGCAGATGAGAAGAGAATCTCAAATGCTAAATGTAGAGAGAGCACTCATGGTGACTATAGATTTTATGATAGGGATATGAATTGAAGAATTAGTTAGAGATAACAGAGCAAAGCAGTTAAAGGACAAAAGAGATACATTTGATCAAGAAAATCAAGGACACATTAGGAAAAAGGAGATCTGATATTTAGTAGAGAGGTGCTAACCAAAGGATAAGGCTGAAACATTCTAACAAAGTTTATTTTCCCATTGTTAATTCCATCAAATAGTTCATCAATTGGAGTCCTAGATCAAAATATATGCCTCCCAAAAGTTGGACTACCATTTCTGGATTGTTCTAATTTTGCACCAACTTCTGACATGTCTTCTAGAGACTTCTTCTTTGGTAGCAGATGGAAAATGACATATTCTAAAATTTATTCATAAACCTAAACCTAATTCAGGTTACTTAAGGTCATTTCTTACATTATAAAGGCTTTTTTGCAAAGTTTGAGAGAAGGTACTATGAGAAGGGATTTTCTCTAGAATATGATAACATTGTAAGTCCATAGCGCATGTAGTTGAGTCTATTTTTTTGGTACTAAATGCAATCAAATATCATTTTAGATAATAAGATTCTCCTTTTCCTATTGTGTTCATTTTGTCTTAGGTTGTGCCTTAATTAAGTAACCACTGAGTCAAGACATTATCAAGTCCCTTTATATGCAATAGAGTGTAACCATAGAAACAACTTGAATGTTACATTTTTGAAAAATATGACATACAACATTTATTTCCTAAATATGACATGTCAACTCACCCAACCATGCATGATCTTTATACCTCAATCAATGGAAATTAATCACACAATGAATTTAATCTAAAGAGATGAAACAAGTTTTGCATTATTGTACACGATTTCCATTTCTACACACATAGACACAAAAGCTTATAGAACAATTTTTTTTTTTTTATGACATGATTTTTTAGAAACTCAATGATGTCTTAGACTAGAGAAGCTAGGATGAAAAACATTAAGTTTTATTATTTTCTATCTATGATTTTTTATTTGATTTATTATGGCAATTTTGTAATTATTTTTAATAATTTCCTTTTCATGTACATAATTGTTTTCAAAAGTGTAAAATGACAAAGTGTTCACCTCACCATGGTTGAATGAGTGGTGATTGTACTATATCATGTTTTTGGCACTCAATAATGATAATTAATTGGCATCTATTTTAATAGTGACAATTAGTTGCATTTCACATAGCCTAAGTTTTCATCTCATGTCAGGGTCCTCCAATCTTATCAAGGGGTTGGCATAAAGTGTGGTAATTACCACAAATTCATGATCTTAAGGACATTTAACATCAAAGAAACATCTTTGATCAAAAGAAACATAATCAATATGTCAATATGCCTAAAAATCCTACATCATGGATACATCTAAGATCCCTATGGTGCATCCATGATAAATCACAAGAATCTACCCAATATCATCATTGGATCCCATCATTAGGGGTACTGATTCCATCTTTGTGTATTTGATCTATAGGACCCTGCTCACTAGGGGTACCAAACCCATGTCTAATTTGATGGCTCCTGCTCACTAGAGGCACCCAAGCCTTCATCTTTTGGTCATGTACATAGTATACCTAGTGCTACTTGACTCATTAAAGTTCCCTCTATTTTTTCCATAATCATCATCCCTAGAATCCTCATCAATGAAAGACTTGGGATCAACAAGCTTTGTATATCATAGAAATTGATAATCTTTGAACCATAGTGTCTTTTCATCATCCATACATGCATTTCCCCCTCAATTTCTGTAATCCCAAGATCAATCAACTCAAATGATCAAGGGTATAACACTCAAATGTCCAACCTATGACCTCACTCATATTTTCATATCTAATCATTCACATCATTAAAGGTGGCTATCCTAGATCAATCAAAGTGTTATCCAAATTAGCTACCAAGCTAATAGTTCGACCATGAACTAATCATTTGTCCAACTCTATATCTTTAGGATGCCTCATTTTCCCAACTCTATATCTTTAGAAAGGGACATCTTATCCATTTGACCTATCTAAATTATTAGTTTACATCATCTAATTGATTTGACTGAAATGATCTTTTTATCTTACCAAATTTTTGGGGAAGACATCTCTAATCCAACTTGCTATATTGGCACTCATCAGACATTTCTCATTAAAATTTATTTTTTGTCACACATCATTTTTTGAAATTAAATTGGAGTCTCAATATCCTGCAACTAACTCATTCCAATTTCATTTCTAAGAAGGAAACACATCAATATTGAACATCATCTAATTATCTATATTGTCATATAGATAAAAAAGCATAATCAATCAAATAGGGGCATCCAAGCAAAATTTTTAAAGAAAAGGGCATTAAACACCAAAATTTTGAACATTGTCATATCCACATCAACATCAAGCATTAAATAATCAACAATCAGGTACCATATTAGCATCAAATTAGTAAATCATCAACAATAAGGGTACCCAATCATCATATCAATATTTGAACCTTAAGGTATCAACAATCAGGTATTCGATCATCAGATTTTGATTTAAAATTAAAAAAATTGGGAGATTATTCAAACTAATGTATGTCACATATCAGGTCAAAGAAGTGCATTCATAGACACCTTAAAATTGATAGCACTTCAACAACATAGTTTTAATCAAATTGACAAGGACTAAAGACAATATTAGAGAAAATGAGTAAAACAATAGACATTTGGATTAATCACAACATAATTTATTTATGTAATTCATTTAATCAATTAGTTGTCTAATTTTTTTGTCATATTAATAATCCAAATTCTAAATAAAATAAAAATTCAAAATCAATTCAAAAAGGAAATTCAATTCAAAAAAGAAAAATCAATTCAAAAAGAAAATAAATAATCATCTATCCTCACCTTTTTGAAAATATCCCAAAAGATAAATTCAATAAAAGGAAAAAAGGAAAAATGAGTATCTATCCTCATATATCCCTTTGGAGTATAATAGTCCAATTTTAATTTTTCTTCATGAATTTCTTATCCTTGGTGGACTTCATCTAAGTGTTATTTCTATTATGTGAAAAAGAGGGCTTCCTTTATTTCTTTCACATTATGACATGAATTTCTTAAGTCTTTTATTTATCGCAGGACATAGGTTCAAATGGCCTTATGAATCGTGTACCTAAGCAAAAGGAAACACAACATGATCGAATGGGGAAGGGACGTGACTATCCTCCCTACAAATTGCACCATTGACTAAATTTCAAAACAATGAAAACACAATGAATTTTTGTGAAATTTTCAACATTTGATCTTCATGATCTATATATTTTGTGATCGAAAACAAAAAAAAAATTGAAAAAATTTTGCTGTGTTTTTGTGAATCTAAAAAAGAATCACGTTTGACTTTTTTTTTTCTTTTTTGGTCTTTGGTGCATTTTCTCAAGAGATTAGCTAGTGTCATGGGGAAGGACGCAACTATCCTCCCTACAAATTGCACCATTGACTGAACTTCAAAAAAATAAATAAAACAAAATGATTTTTTTTGAAAATTTTAGCATTTGATCTTCATGATCTGTAAAATTTGTGATATAAAAAAGATTTTTTTGAGAAAATTTTATTTTGTTTTCGCGAATCTAACAAAGAATCACGTTTGATTTTTTTTGTCTTTGGTACATTTTGTCTAGAGATTAGCTAGCGTCATGGGGAAGGACATGACTATCCTCCCTACAAATTACACCAAGGGTTAAGTTTTAGTTGGGCCCTTTGTCATCATTTGATGGGATTTTAAAAGTTAATTAAGGTAGTAATTTCTTGAATCGCATACTACCCGTATTGTTTTGTTAGAAAACTAGTGGACCCATATGTTGATCTTGTGTTTCATATTTTTAAAAATATTAAATAACCATTATTATTATTGTTACGACTATGCCTATGTAGTTAATTTATTTTTCCTTGGTCTTGGTGACTTTAATTCATATGTGGCAATTGTTTTTGTCCTATATCAAAAATGGTGAAATTGAAAGCTAAATCTTGGTGGTTGTAGGTGAGATGGGGAACCTTATATATAGTTTTTTTATTCTTCACATTGGTTATTGATTTTATATAAGAATTTTTTTTCAATATTCAATGGAATATGGAAATGAATGAACAATAATGTGAAAGAAGTGTGTATAATAATAGTTACGATTCAAATAAATTTAATATTAAAAGTAAATAGAATATTGTGTAGCATTGTGTTTTACAAATAATATTAGAGTATATAAGCATTTTCTATTCTTCAATATTAAAATTCTAATTCGAGATGTTGAGTATATTATTTTAGGTTAAATCTTGTTTCGATAGTCAAGAAGTGTCAAGTTATTTGCATGATTGTTATGTCTTTTGGAAATAACAAATCCAAATTATTTCCTACTTCTTTGTACATTCTAGTTGAAAATGTTAAATTTTGTGAACTTGTTTTACAAATTATTTAGAATAACTCTAGGGGGGGATCAGTTATTAAAGGTCCAAATGTCCCAATAAAACTTCTTCACTCAGCTTAGTGAACCCATTAAACATTCATGCATCCAAGCTAATCACTTAAACTTGCAAGTGACTGATAAATCAACATGTAGTAATAAGAAATGAAAGATCAACACACATAACATAGTGATTTATGTGGAAACACAATTTGAGAAAAACCATCAGTAACATGCTACTTCTTTCTCACTTTTCTAAAGTGATGCCCTACGAAAGGCCAACCCTGTTAAAGATTACAACCCACACTGTTAAGTTTGACCCAGTTAAGAGATTTCAATCACCTTATTAGAAGTGAGCCTGGTTAAAGGACTTTAGGTCATTCACTAGGAATGCCACTCTGTTAAAGGATTTTCTAATGACTATTTAGTCAACCTTAGTCCAAAGGATTTTTCCTTAACTGATACAATTTCTAGAGTGTAACAATAAGGGCTATTAACTTGATACAACTTACAACATATCTTGTAGATTTTAGATCTCAATGTAATTCTCAATTCTGCTTAGCTTTTAGTCTTTTTAGCTCTGACAACTTGTTCTCTCTTCAAGCTTTTGTCTCCTTTAGCCTTCTTGCTTGTTGTGCCAATGCAATCACTCATGTGGTCACTTGACGAAGCAGAGTCTCTATACTCTGTTCGTCCTTCTCAATGTCTTCTCCTTGACACCACACACTCCAACCACTTTCCTTCATGACCTACAATTCCTTAAGTAGGAATTTAGAATACTTTTCCCACTCTATTTTCCATCATCCAAATCAAGGTTTGGATGGATTAGGTAGGATACAATGTATCTACCCCTTATCTTGTTGCTTCTAGAAGTTTTCTAGAATTCATTTGAAATTGCCTAGAAAGATTAACCTCAAATTTTATACCACCAGCTCATCATCCTTATCTTCCATTTGGTTCACAAAATTGAAGATAACAAACTTATCATCTCAGATTTGGAAAATCTTTACCTTTTCAAATAATGCAGTAGCTCGATACTATTAACCTCATGACGCTCAGCACATACTGTGTTGCTTGGCACCTATTATGTTTTCACTTGGCATCAAGGACAACTTACTAATGCTCGAAACCTATTGCATTTTTCTTAGGACTAATTATGTTACTCAACACACACTAGAATTTTATTTTACTTAGCACTAACTGATAATCCCACTTGGCATGAACTAAATTTGCTCGACACCCACTATAAACTTTGGTCAAGCTTTGTAGACAGTCTTAGTATAACCTCTTCTTCTGAAGTTTTTAAGTGTAGCCATCCTTTGTATCTTCAAATATATTATTTCACCATTGTCTTAACTAGTCCTTGTACTTCATTACTTAATCATAACTCAACCTTTCCTCTAGGTGCTGTTGTTACATCTTATTGATTAAAATCTCTTCATTAATCAACTAAGTGATAGTACTTGAATCTTATAAGCAATTATCTTTCTAGCAAATAACAGGTTTGACATCAGTGATAAAATAATGATTGAAAATATTTTTCTTCAACAATCTCCCTTTCTCAACAATAATCTTTTCAATCAAATTTCAACAACTTGTGTCACCAAGTTCATAAAAAAAGAACTTAACAAAAAGAGAACTATGTGAATAATAATGTGTGTCAAATAAAAATGCTTTCATTTTCTTTGTGTTAGGATTAAACCATAGATAGAAATAACAATTAAATGCAAATATAACCAATAATAGAAAACAATAGATCACACAGAAAAGAACACAAGGCACCAAGATTTAATGTGGTTCACCCAATCCCTGGGCTACGTCCACCAAACAATAAGTCTGATATTATTACGATCCAATGATTATAACCTGATTACAATCTATAATCCCTTATAGATCAATACCACTATAAGAGCCAACTTTGCATCACATTGTGAAACTATCCCTAACCCTAAGCCCTTTTATACAAGTACTTTCCTGATCAGTCACCAGAAACTAACAATCTCCCACTTGGGGATTGATCAGGCTCCACACTAAACAACAATCTCCCACTTGGAGATTAATCTAGTGGCTATGTTGCTACACCATGGGGCTCCCACTAGATCAAACCACCTTGAAATCTATTGTTCTTTTATTCATGTCCAGTCTAGAAGACCAACCAAAGCTAAAGAGGAGTTCAGCTTCTCCCTTGTTACTACCTTTGTCAACATATCTGCTAGATTTTCATTTGTATGTATCTTCTCTAGCTTTAACTGTCCATCCTCCAAAACTAACTAAATGAAATGGGTCCACAAATGTATGTGTTTGGTCTTTGAATGCAGAGCTGAATTTTTTGCAAGACGAATGACACTCTAACTATCTATGAACCAATAATTATCCTTCTGAGGATGTCCCAATTATTCTAAGAAGAACTGAGGCCATATCATCTCCTTGGTTTCCTCTGTAGCAGCAACATACTCTACCTATATAGTGAATAAAGCATTAATCTTCTGTAACCTAGAAACTCAGCTCACAGTTGCCCCACCAACAATACAGACATAACCTATAGTACTCTATTTAGCATCAATATCTCCTACCAAATTTGAGTCAACATAGCCCTGTAAATTAGTAGTAGAGCCCCCAAAGCATAGACACTTATTGGATGTTCCTCTCAAATATCTAAGAATCCATTTGATTGCATTCCAATGCTCAATTCTTGGATGACTCATATACCTACTAACAACTCCCACTACATGTGCAATATCTAGCCTAGTACATACCATAGCATACATCAAGCTTCCTATAGCTGAAGCATAGAGTACCTTGGACATCTTATCCTCCTCTTCTTGTGTCTTGGGACACATGTCCTTAGTCAACTTCAAATGACTAGGTAAAGGTGTGCTGACAGCTTTAGCATTCTCCATAGAGAAATGTTGCAACATCTTCTCTACATAATTAGCATAAGATAGTGTCAATGTTTTATTCTTCCTATCTCTACAAATCTTCATACCAATGATTTATTTTGCTACCCCCAAATCCTTCATAGCAAATGCATGTGCTAATTGACTTTTAGCCCCTTCATATGATCCATGTTAGACCTAGCTACAAGCATATCATCAACATATAAACATAAAATAATGTAGCTATCATCATCCAACCTCTTAAAATAAACACAGTAATTTGAAAGACACCTGTTATATCCATGCTCATGCATAAACCTGTAAAATTTTAGATACCACTGGTAAGGTGCTTGCTTCAAGCCATATAAACTTTTCTTCAATTTGCACACTAAGTTCTCCTTACCTTTGACCTCAAATCCCTATGCTGAGCCATATATATTTCTTCATCCAAATCACCATGAAGGAAGGAAGGTTGTTTTAACATCAAGCTACTCTAAATGCAAATCTTCAGTAGCCACAAGACTTAAAATAGTATGAATAGAAGTCATTATAGCAATAAGAGAAAAAATATCATCAAAATCAATTCCTTTTTTCTGTGCAAATCTTTTCACAACTAACCTAGCTTTAAATCTTTTCTTACCTCCTTCCTCTTCTTTCAACCTATAAACCCACTTATTTTGTAAAGCCTTTTTACCTACAAGCAACTTGCACAAATCTCATGTCTTATTCTTTAGCAAAGAGTCCATTTCATCTTTCATTGTAGACTCCCACTGAATCTTAGTATCCACCTGTACAACTTCATCATAACACTCAGGTTCACCAACATTAGTAAGTAAAATTGAATACAAAGAGGGAGAAAATCTTTCTGAAGGTCTAATTTGCCTTGTTGACCATCCAACATTTATTTGTGTGTGTGGTATTTTTTTTTTCTATTGTTGCACATCATGAGGAATGGCTAGAACATCATCTTTTGAAGTATCATCTAGCACTACATAATCATCTTCTTTCTTCTCATGTTGCTGCAACATATCTTTGTACAATACTTTCTCATTGAATATGACATCCCTGCTTTTTACAATTTTATGATATTCAAAATCTCAAAGCCTATAACCAAATTCATTAATGCTATATCCAAAAAATATACATTTCTTTGACTTATCTTCCAGCTTGGTTCTATTTTCAAAATCTATGTGAGCAAAAGCTTCAAAACTGAAGGTCTTGAGAAAAGAATAACTTACCTTCTTACTAATCCATGTTTCCTCTAGAATACCACAACCCAAGGAGTAGAGAGACCTCTATTAATAAAATATACAATAGTATTGATAGCCTCCATCCACATGTGTAAGGGCAACCCAACATGCAACCTCATGCTCCTTATGTGCTCCATTATAGTCTCGTTCATGCGTTCAGCCACTCCATTTTCCTATGGAGTCCTTGGAACAATTTTTTGTCTACAAATATCATTAGTGGAAAAATAATCTTAAAATTCATGACTACAATAGTCACCACCATTATTAGATATGAGACATTTTAATTTCTTACTAGTCTCATTTTCAACCAAGCATTTCCAGTTCTTAAAAGTTTGAAATACATTAGATTTATGTCTAAGGAAATAAACCCATACTTTTCTAGTTTTTTCATCAATAAATGTAACATAATAATGAGAGCCTCCAAGGGAGGATACCCAACCCGGTACCCATACATCAGTATGCACAAGCTCTAATTTCTCCTTTTTGTTTTCCTTTCTAGTCTTGATAAAACTTACTCTCTTTTGTTTTCCATACATGCAACTTTCATAGAAATCCATATTGACACATTTTACACCTGGTAAAACTTTCTTTGAATGAATTACTTTCATACTTTTCTCACTTATGTGCCCAAGTTTGTTGTGGCACAACACTGTATCAGAATCTACAACAAGTATTTGTTCTCCCTACTCAACTGCAACAATTGTTCTTGAACATTTATTTTCCTCTGAAATAGTTAAAGTAGAAGAAACAATATGACCTGTACAAAGATATAAGGTGCCTACTTTCACACCTTTTTCTATTACAAGGGAACCTTTTGAAACCTTCAAATTTTTTTCATTAAAAGTAACTACACAACCCTCATCACCAAGATTTCGTACTAAAATTAAATTCTTACTCAGCCTTGGAACATGTCTTACCTCATGTAGTAGCCAATGATTCCCATTCTTCAACTTAATCTTAATTTTTTCCTTTCCAAAAATTTGATAGGGTTCATTATCCCCCAAATAAACAAGCCCAAAATTCCCTTGGACATAATCAATGAAATAACCTCTATGAGGTGTAGCATGGAATGAAGCACCAGAATCTAAAATCCATGAGTCATCAACACTTTCTAAAGATAGAAGCAAAGAATCCTCATTAGATTTGTTACTTACCACATTTGCCTCCTTGTCTCCATCTGGTTTATCTCCTTCATTTGTCTTTTGATTCCAACAATATTTCTTTTTGTGCTCTATTTTCCCACAATACCAGCAGTCATTTGGTCCTCTTGATTGAGACTTGCTACCTTTTGACTTTCCTCTTGATTTTTCATGATTTCCAAAATTACTTCCTCTCTCAGTCATTCTACCCCTACTTTGTGCATTCAAAGCACTTCCTAATGTAGATCCACCTGAGGATTTCCTATGAGTTTCCTCACTCAAAATAACACTGACCACATCATCATATTTTAGGGTACCAGATCCAGGAACAGAATTACTCACAACCATTACCAAGCCATTCCAGCTTTGAAGCAAAGAACACAAAATCAAGAGAGCCCTAATTTTTTCATCAAAATTGAGACCGATAGAAGATAAATAACTAGTAATAGTATTAAACTCATTTAAATGATCTTTAATAGATCCACCTTCTGCCATTTTCATATTAAATAAACGCTTCATGAGAAATACATTGTTTGAAGTGGAGGGCTTTTCATACAGTGTTGCTAGGGTTTTTATCAATCTTATGTTGTCTTGGCTTTTGTAATATTAAATGCCACTAATGGTGCTAGACATAATTGAATGCTTCCAAGTGCCTTTTTGTCCAAAACATCCCATTCATCATTTGACATAGATCCCTGATTCTTGGCTTTTCCTTCTAGTGGCTTCCATAAATCCTTCTAATAAAGATAATCTTCCATTTGCATCTTCTATAATTGGAAGTTCTACCCATTAAACCTATCAACCCTCAGCTTACCCTCATCTACCATTGCTCCCACTTGACTGTGAGACTCCCACTCAACCGTGAGACTTTCTTGCAAAGGATAACTGAAAAAAACAACCTCGCTCTAATACCACTTGTTAGGATTAAACCATGGACATAAATAACAATTACATGGAAATATAACTAATAACAAAAAATAATAGGTCACACAAAAAAGAACACAAGGCACGAATATTTAACATGGTTCACCCAATCCCTAGGCTACGTCCACCAAATAGCAAGTCTAATATTATTACGATCCAGTGATTATAACCTATTTACAATCCATAATCCCTTACAGCTCAATACCACCCCAAGAACCAACTTTGCATCACACTATGAAACTATCCCTAACCCTAAGCCCTTTTATACAAGTATTAAACTACTTTAGAGTTAATTACATGTCGGCCCAAAATTTCAATAAAATAGGGTCCAAAAAAATAGTTCACAAAGAAGTTATGAAGTATGTATAGTACTTTCCTGATCAGTCACCACAAACTAACACTTTGGAGAGGTTCCTCTAATAGTAGTGTAAGAGGTGTTTTATATGATCTTATATAGTTATTCTGTATAAATAATTAAAAGTAGATATTCCAAAATATTTATTCAATATATGATGTTTATGGAAAAAGTGTTTTGATGAGAAAGTAAATTGATGTAAGAATTTTTTTTTTAAATGTAGGCACTCCTTATGTTTCCTCATTGCTTAGGAGTTTGTTATTATCTAGTTTCACATTAACGTAGAGTTCTTTCAGTATAAAAGTAGATTATGATTCTTTGATATGAGTTTTTAACATGTCTTTAAATTCCTTATATTGATTCAAAGAGTCATTTTATTCTCATTCATAATAGCAAATCCAAGTTTGATTTAAGAATTCATAAAAAATATTGGAAATTAGACATGCGAGTAAGTGCACCAAGTTGTGGTGCCAAAAACATGACACACAAAAGCAATTTTTTAAATTCCAAAAGTGCATACATGCTATAGTGCATATATGGGCTACAAACTCATGGCCCCTTTCATTGTATTTTGTTAAACATTCATTCTCCTCAACAGCATGCATGTGGGTTGCAAAACTTAAAGAATTTTTTCACCACCTCCTCAAAATGCCTCCTCATCACCCAAGATCAAGATTAGGATCATCTACTGTGCTTTCTACTCTTGTTTTTGCATTGTTTTATATATTTTTTCATTTTTTTGTAAATCTTTACATCGTTTTGTTGGTTTTTTCAGTTTTGCTTCAAATTTGTTTGTTTATTTAGATTGTAATTGGTTTCTTATCAAGAAATGTGAATAATGAACTACCAAATCCCCAACCAGATCAAAAAAATCAAAATAAAAACCCTCCACAAGATCCAAATCGAAACCCTCCACAAGATGAAAATCAAAACCCTCCACAAGAAGACCAAGAAATTCACAACCTCCATTGATTGGAAGACCCCTTCTTGGAACCCAAGACAACATAATGAATGAAATAGAAAGAAGGAAACATTAATTAGAAGCACTCATTGGTATGTTGAAAGCTTGTGGAAAAACCAATCCAATGAGAGCATAATTGGTATCCTCCCTTGAGTCCATTATGACCCATATAGCTTTTGTTAGTGGTTAGTTGGATATTTGGCATGTTAAGAGGGATGAAAAAAGAAGATATTATGCAAAAAAATTATCCTACAAAGATGTTTAAAAAAAAGAAATCTAGCAAAAGCTAGCATTTGTGCATTATTTAAAAAGCATGGAGAACAAGACACTACTAAACAAGAAACTAAAAGGTTCCCTATCCATTGGTGCATACATGATGATATTAGAAATAATTTTTGGGATAGATGGTGGATGGTCTTTGATGATCCTCCCCACAATAATCATGAGGTTTTAATGTATTTTTTAAATAAATTGTATTATGAATTTGTCCTTGGGGAGATTCTTAATTATTTTGATATATTAGAATCTCAAGGTAGAGGTAGGGGGTCATCATTTGACAAGTCGGAGGCATGTTATGACCCTAATGTAGTTAGGGCACCTATTGTCAAGCCATAGGGTAAGTATGTGATTATTCCTTTAGTTGTGAAGGAACATGTAGAGACCATCACTCTAGGGACTATTAATGCTTTGACGCAGACCCTCATTCATTGCATAGTCTATTAGTTGAGGATGAGCCTTTTGTGCATCACAGTCACATGTGCACATCATGTGGATCATTATGCATGTTTGGCAATCATGTTGGAGATAGTGTGGATGATGGGATAGTCACTGATGAGTTCTTGAGTGACACATTTGGCATTGACACATAGGTAAATTACAATTATAATAAACTTATTTGATCACATTTCGTATCTATAGTGAATGACTAATTAATTAGCATGTATTGACATTGTTCAAAATTTAGGGTAAGAGTATTGATGGCCCTAGTATAGATGGCCTGAGAATGTTTGAGCACTCAATAGGATGAGAGAAGCTTGGAGCTACGGTTTACCTAGCCAATCAAAGCTAAAAAAATAGATAGTTGAATTTCACAATGAACAATGAGAGAGATTCAACAATCAACAACTTTGTACTAGCCAACACTACAAGTCCTAGCATCCCCTGAGATGGGATCACAAAATCAAAATAGAATAAGATCTCCAAAAAGAAAGAGAGGTTATTTTTGGTCTCTGCAACATGGTCTTATAGCACATAGAATCACTTCCATACCTAGCATAAGCTCTGAGATATGCCCCATCAAAGATTGCTAGCCTATGGAATTTAATGACTTTTAGGGATGATTTGGTTTGACATGCTCGAGAATGTTCAAGTGCTCATTAGGATGGGAGGAGCTTGGGGATCGTGTTTACCCAAACACTTAGAGCTAATATAACAAACAATTTGATCCCTCAACGAAAGGTGAGAGAGATTCGACAGTTGGCAACTTTGTACTAGCCAACACTACAAGTTTTATCATCACCCAAGATGGGGTCGCAAAATCAAAATGGAATAAGATCTCCAAAAAGTGAGATAGTTTATTGTAGGTCTCTGCAACATGGTCCTATAACACCTAGAATTTCATCCACACCTCGCATAAGCTCTGAGATATGCCCTTTCAAAGATCGCTGCCCTATGGCATTTGGTGACTCTTAGGGACAATTTGGTTTGACCTACTTGATAATGTTTGAGCCCTCAATGGGATTTTAGGAGCTTGGGGCTAGTGTTTACCCAACCACTCGGAGCTAATAGAATGGAGGGAGTTTTGATAGTTGACAACTTTGTACTGGCCAACACTACAAGTTTTAGCATCACCCGAGATGGGCTCACAAAATCAAAACAAAATAAGATCTCCAAAGAGAGAAAGAAGTTATTGTAGATTTCTACAACACGGTCCTATACCACCTAGAATAATATCTATACCTCACATGAGCTCCAAGAGATGCCTCATTAAATATCACTGTCATATGGCATTTAGTAGCTCTTAGGGATGATTCGGTTTGACATGCTTGAGAATGTTTGAGTGCTCAATGAGATAGGATGAGATTGGGAATATGGTTTACTCAGCCACCCAAAGCTAACTAAATAAATAGTTTGATCCACAATGAATGGTTAGGGAGATTGGGAAGTTTCCAACTTTGTACGGGTCAACACTAAAAGTTTTAGCATCATCAAAGATGGGTTCACAAATTAAAATGGAATAAAATCTCCAAAAAGTGAGAGAGGTTATTGTAGTTCTCTTCAAAATGGTCCTATAGCACCTAGAATAACATCCATAGCTCGCATGAGCTATGAGATATGCTTTGTGAAAGATCAATGCCCTATAGCATTTAGTGACTCTTAGAAATGATTCGGTTTGATGTGGTTGAGAATGTTTGAGTTTTCAACGAGATTGGGCCTAGGTTTTACCTAGCCACTTGAAGCTAACAAAAAAGATAGTCTGATCTCATGAAAAATAGTGAGTGAGATTTGACAGTTGGAAACTTTGTACTGGCCAATACTACAAGTTTAAGCATCACTTGAGATGGGGTCACAAAATAAAAATAAAATAATATCTCTAAAAAGAGAGATAGAGGTTATTGTAGGTCTCCTCAAAATGGTCTCACAACACCTAGAACACATTCATACCTCACACGAGTGTTGAGATGCCCTGTCAAATATTGCTGCCCTATGGAATTTAGTGACTCTTAGGGATGATTTGGTTTGGCATGCCTAAGAACATTTGAGTGCTCAATGGGATATAAAGAGCTTGGGGATAGCCACCTAGAGCAAACAAAACAAACAGTTCAATTCCATGATGAATGGTTAGGGAGATTTAGCAATTGGAAACTTTGTACTTGCCAATACTACAAGTTTCAACATCACTTGAGATGGGGTCATAAAATCAAAACCAAATAAGATCTCCATAAAGAGAGAGAGATTGTTGTAGGTCTTTGCAACATAGTCCTATAGCATCTAGAATCACATCCATACCTCGCATGAGCTCCGAGATATGCCTTGTCAAAGATCTGTACCCTATGGCATTTAGTGACTCTTACGGATGATTCAGTTCAGCATGCTTGAGAACATTTGAGAACTCAATAGGATAACAATATTGGGGCCAAGGTTTAACTAGCCACTTGGAGCTAATGGAATAGATCGTTTGATCCCACGATGAACGGTGATGAAGATTCAATAGTTGGCAACTTTGTACTGGTCAACACTACAAGTTTCAACATCACCCGAGATGGGGTTACAAAATCAAAATAGAGTAAGATCTCCAAAAGAGAGAGTTTATCATAGGTCTCTACAACATGGTCCTATAGCACCTAGAATCACATCCATACCTCACACGAGCTTTGAGATATGGCCCGTCAAAGATCACTACCCTATGGCATTTAGTGACTCTTAGGGATGATTCGGTTCGACATGCTCAAGAATGTTCAAGTGCTCAATGGGATGGGAGGAGCTTGGGGCTAGGGTTTACCTAGCCACCTAGAACTAATAGAATAGATAGTTTGATTCCATGACAAATGGTGAAGGAGATTTGGTAGTCGGCAACTTTTTACTAGCCAACACTACAAGTTTCAGCATCACCTAAGATGGGGTTACAAAATAAAAATGGAATAAGATCTCTAAAAAGAGAGAGATTATTGTAGGTCTCCACAACACAGTCGTATAGCACCTAGAATCACATCAATATCTCACACAAGCTCTAAGATATGCTCTATGAAAGATCATTGCCCTATGACATCTAGTGACTCTTAGGGACGATTCGGTTCAGCATGCCTGAGAATGTTCAAGCGCTCAATAGGATGGGAGGAGCTTGGGGCTAGGGTTTACCTAGCCACCTAGAGCTAAAAAAATAGATAGTTCAATCCTATGATGAGTGGTGAGAGAGATATGAGCAAGATATGTATGCATAGGCCACTTTGTGCAATATATGAGCAAAAGTTGCTAATTAGGAAAAATTGAGTTTTTTTGAGATTTTGGTCAAGATAGCTCAGGATTAGGTGTTTTTAGTTGTTTTTTAATAGTTTGTAACCTTTTCCATGTCCTAGAAGTGAAATCTAGTGACTATCTTTTTAATATAGTTACCAACAGTTGGCTTGACTCCCCTTGCCTTCTCATTCCTATGAAGGAAAGCTTAATATATAGAGGAGTATATAGAGAGGAATTATAGTTACATCTATTAAATATACAAAGGAAGATGTAGAAAAATTTCTCAATAGAGAGATTGATCTAAGAGAAAAGGACATTTTATAAGAAAATGGTTATCTTGGTGCCATCTAGGGTATGCCACTTACTTAGGATGAAGAGACAAAACCTACAAGTATTGGGAAAGAGTGCACATGTACACATACACAAATTTTTTAGATAGAGAAGTAAAAAGTGCTATTGAATTATCCACAAAGAAATGTTAAGTGAAGCCTCAAATTGGCTCATTAATAGGCAAGAAACTAGTCACGCACTTCATTCTACTACCAAAGATGTTTCAATTAGAAATGCATATTCATCAATGACCTTGAATTTAAAGGACTTGGGAAGCCAGGATACTCAAGCTAGGCATGATCCCTCAAATTTCTCATTGAAATATATTAATCATCTTTAAAAAATAACAAAAAGCTCATTGCCACCTTTAAATGGAGATATGAGCTTAAATGGAGATTGTCAGTTCCCAAACATGTCCCAGTCAAGTAGATGACCAAGATGTTGTTTGAATAAAGGGGATACTAGTTTATTAAGGTATCTTTATGATCCCACTTGCATTTAGTTACTTTTTTTGAGTGGCTAGCCAGCTACTTTGGTGTGGGATTTTTGTAACATATAATGTCTTCATACAAGTACATGCCATTTTTGTAAACATTTTCTATTGTAAAGGATTAGTGAACAATATCTGTAATGCCCATTTTTGGGACTAAACAATATAACTATTAAAATCAAAAAGCTTCCATGAGCTTTTCTAATGGATATTATGTGCAATATCATTTTTCTAATTTTGATTTAATCAATAATACTGTATACATATGTAAGAATAATCTAGTTCATATATATCTCTAGTTCTTAATTGTCTGACTATTATGAATAACTTATTGTCTTTGGTTCGAAAAAAATATTTTTTGTATACAATACTCAATATTGGTATTCCTTTATATTTTTTATTGGTTAATGTTCATATATGCATATAGATCCTTCAATGATGTTCCTTTTCTTTATTGGATGCACTTGCTTCAGATTCTCAAAATGACTATTTATTACCTATTGGAGTGTTGTGTTTCTTTGGTGTCTCATCAAGAGTAGCATCTCTTCAATGCATCCCCTACTCTCTCTCTCTCTCTCTCTGTGTCCCCTCCCCCGCTCTCTCCCTATTCAATCTAATGAACCAACTGGATCTGCTCTAAATTTTAATGTCTTATTATGTGGTTTTCCACCATAATTTATGAAGTGGACATTTGATGTGACAAAAAGGTTTGAATAATGAAGAATATTTCTCTCTATTTGCTAATCCTCAAATAGCCACAAGTTAGGGTTCTTCATAGAATATCATCTAAGCCATGTGTGAATTATAACCACCACACCGATATGGTACTCTAAACCTTCACCGTCTATAACCAAGTGATCCAATTTTTGTTTGGCTTGGATGCAATGACACAAATAATAGTCTATCCCTTTTTCAATGTCTTTAGGTGCAGTAACAACAAAAACATGGCCTGAAGTGATAAATATACAAAATGTGGTCATTAATTCCAAAAATACTAAGGTAAAAGTTATAAAGTTACATATTGAAGTTACAAAGATATATATGGGTATGTATAGGATCATAGTGTGCCGAAAAGTGGTGATGTGAAAAAAATAGAATTTGAAAATATCTAAAAGCGTTCCAAAATCCGCTCTAACTTTTTTCCACCCATCCTAATACCAAAGCAAAAATGTAGGCCCAAGCCTTATCATACAAGACTCTTCACATTTGATATCATGCACTAGTAGTTGCAATTTACTTTGAATATCTCCCATTTAATGGCTATGATAGGGTTGGTATTATTTCAAACATTTGGTTTGCATTGTTTGAATGTCTTGTCACACCCTACAAAATTTGAAGGTGTCAACAGTCGCTTTATTGAAGCATCTCCAAGGAGTTGACATTTAAGGAGATTGATCTCTTTTCTTTAGTTATTAATAACATGGTGTTCAACACATGACACTACTCTATTATGTCTATTCTCAAATAACGAGATTGTGGACACAATCTCAGGGGTTTCTTAGCTATGAAAAATGACTGCATGTATCTAAAGATACACCATTTGAACATTTTGGTATCAATCTTAATCTACAAAATTGCCTTTTCTACCAGTGTCTTTCTTCATTTTCTAGAAGCCCTTATTCTCATCTTCTATATAATCCATGATTTTGAGAAAGATCTTAGATTAATTCATCATCTAAGACATCTTTAGTGTTAGATTCAAATAGATCATGTGACAACTCATCTTTTTATTTATGACTTGAGAGTCATCTTTGCGATTTCTATGTGGCAGATGAAGACAAATGTGTTACAACTATTGACATTTTGTCATATGGTTTATAGATACACTTAATCCATTATACCATAATCTTCATGGGCATTCTCCCAAACCATTCTTTCTTTGTGCTTTTCCAAGATGTGCAAGCCACTTGAATCATCTTTCACAAATTGTTGTCCAATTGATACAGTTGTTCTCTATGACTTGATAAAAAAAGCATTTGAACCCAACCAAATATTTTATTTTTTCTTCCCATTAATCTTAGACATTCCCATTTATTTCACTAATAAGGCATAGTTTCATTCACTATCATTTAATGTTTAGAATAAATTTGTACTTTACATGGTATAGTGACACAATAGAGGATTGGACTTTGGATCCCCTATTTTTGAGAACTTAATTGCATTCAAAAGGAAATTTGAAATGCTATTCAATAAAAAGCTAGGTCGGTGAAGAAAACATGAAAAAATCATATTTATGTCCACAAAACTAATCCAGTTAATTGAAATGCAAGGTAAAAACACTAATCCAATACAATAATGACTTTCAATTCTAATCCATTCAAATACAAATCTAATTTTTGCTTTTCAAATTCTTACTCTAAAATAGAAAGGAAAATAATAACAAAAAAGTCATGATGTCTTGGATTTATAACTCTCCTCACAGTTGTAATATTATGATCATCTGCTAGAGAACCCTAAGTCTCAAACTAATGTTCAAATATGGAGTTGGACTTGAGGCACTCAATAACATGCAATAAAATTTTTTCACATGAAAAAAATAAATATGACGTTGCTTAGTAATAGATGAAAAAATTTATATTATATTATACTTACTTCAATTACCATATCCACATTTCTATAATTTTCATAGCTAAGAACTCCTTGTACTATTGAAAAAGTCTTCTAAAATTTCTCCTAGCTCATTTACCTTTCTTTACATGGCTCTAAAGTTTACTGCAAGCAATCCAACTAAACTAAGAATCAAGTTAGAGAAAAAATATACAAATGATGAATGAAAACCATGAAATCACAGAGCATGTGAGTTAACCATCTTGTATATGAGGATAATGGATTGAGCTAGTCAAAGGGACTACCATCAAATGCATAATTATCCATACACCCAAAGCACATTATTGAGTATAAAGTTTTAAAACCCATGAGACTTAATTATAGGATTTAAATATTAAGAAAACTCATGAAGAGGAATATATAACAATATTTCAAGTGAGATATATACTAGAAAAGAACAATATTGGTTGAACAAGAATATTGACAAGTCATTGAAGAATATTTTTATCTGGAAACATAGGTAGAAGAAGCCAATAGAGTACATTTTTAAAATATAGGTAGAAGAAGACAATAGAGTAAATTAATTAAGGGATGTAACTAAAAGTCATGGGACAAAGATTAAATGTAGACATGGCATAGCATACATAAAGATAGTTTGAGCTTCACTTGGTTGTGAGAATACTTGAATATTCTCTACTTAACAAGGCCAACCAAGTGAAGGTGGAAGCTCATTTGCACCCACCCACCCCTCAACCCGGTCCCTTATTAAAATGACTTTAAATTCCCTATTAACATCTAATTACATATTTCATTCATTTATTCATCCATTTGCAAACTATAACATTCAGTCATTATAATCACATAACATTCATTAATATGACATAAAATTCATAACATTCATCAATAATTGATGAACACATCAATCATTATAATTACATAACATTGAATAACATGAAATAAAACTCATTAATAAGAAACATTCATTGATGATTTATCAACACATTCATTAAGACAATATTCTTGCATCATCAAACAAGGTTTATAACAATAATTTCTTTTTTGGTTTTTTCTTTGATTTTTAAAGGTAAATGCTAATAGGAAAATAAATATCTTTGGCATTCTCCTCATGTTGTGGCTATGATATTATGATATGATGCCTCCTCATATTTTTTGGAGCATGAGACTGTTGTGCCAAAGGGGGTCTGCTGCAATGACAAAAAACACGATTTCAATTCACAACAAGTTTTTATTAATGTTAGAAGTATTTCATTAATAAAAAATCATAACAAGGATTTTTATTTACTTGAAACTACCACATCATCTACAATCATATTTTTTTCAGCCCCAACCTCAACATGCTCAACACTAACATCATGGTCCACTCCATCACCATGATGTTCTACATGGTCTAAAATATTAAAATATGGTTACACCAATTACAATTTAAGATGTTAAATTTTATTAACAATTACATAATTAATTTTCAATAGAAAAAAGAATACCTCCATTACTGTGATGCAAATCAAGGCCTTTGTCATGTGTTGGATCTGTGCTAAGATTAGAAGGCTGCAGTGAAATTTCATGTGCATTGTTATGATTGTTTGAAATTAACATCAAATAGATTATTTCTCAAGTATTCAATTTGAGTTATTATTCACTAGGCCTATTTACTTGTGTGTGAACCAATGCACCAAAATCTTCTCTTTGGTCACTAGAATCTATGTGGTGGCATGAAACCATGAGTTTATAACCTTTCTTGAAGCCAATTTGTTTGTCATCTTCCATGGGCACTAGATTAAATTCAAAGCCCTACATTTTTTATCAATCTCGTCAATATCGAATGTATTTCTTTATTAAAAAAAATATTTGTAATAATTGTTTTATTAATATCAAATCCCTAAATTTTTTATTAATATCTTTTTGGGGGGGATAATGTTGTTAGGAATTATTGTAAACTTTAGGGAGTAATTATAAGTGTATAAGTTGTCTAGTACCGAAGGTAGTTGGAACACGATGGTTGAGTCGCAACCATTTGTACATCCACCTAAGAAAAATTAGGAATCTATCAAAAGTAAATTTTATTATACTATATTGACATGAACATTAATGAAAGCAATAGTACAATCTTAAGAAACTCAATAGATTACATTCTTTACATTTTTTTTATGCACTAAACCTATTTACCCATGATGATAAACATTCATTGTCCACCATTTTCATGTCTTCATAGTTCTCTTTGAAACTTCCAACCCTATCTTTTTTAACATGTGCATCTCCATCATAGACATATTTAATCTTTTCCCAAACTTTATGTGTAATACTAAGACCATGAATGTCAACAAATTAGGCATTAGATGAGAACTTGCAATTGCATTCAAGGATAGTATGGTCTATGTCTTCACCTTTAACTGGCCAACAACTATCCTATTAGGTCACCTATATTAGTTCTCAACACATGTCCCATATTGTGGCCCCATTCCTATGATGTAGATCTCCACCCTATCACAATATATAGAGAAGTTTTCCTTAGAAATCTTTGGACCTTCTTTTTTTATCATCCTAATCATTACCTCAAGCTATTGGGCTTTCCACCAAGAGGACTCGTGATATTTAATATAATTAATTAAGGTCCAATATTACTAAGACCAAGGGGTAAAAGTAATCTATTAGAAAAAAATTAACCAATTATTAATTAAATATCAACCAAAACTGATCTTAATCATCAAACCATTCACTAGATGGATGCAATGTAAACTTGTGAAACTATTGATAAGATAACAAGCAAAATTTCCACATAAGTAACACATGAACACCAAAACATTTCATGTGGAATCTCTTAGTCAAAAGAAAAAACCATGGTGGAAAGTAGCACTCACAAGTATTTCAAAATACTCTTTTGAAATATGCCTAGTTAAGAGCTTAGTCATGCCAAGAGCTTACAACAATGCTTTATTAGAAGTGTCCCCTATTTGGAGTTGTGTGGTTAAATTATTTACCTCTAGCCTTGTGAGGAGCTTTACCCTATTAGGAATAATTTTTTCAAAGCATTCCAAACTCAAGATAATGAGCCTCCTAGTTAAGGGGATTGCACTTTAGACCTATTAGGATCTCCTTCACCTTGTTCAATGTGACCTAGTTGAGAGATTTATATTTGAGAACTTTCTAGGATTTAAAAACATAAGTGATATTAGAACAAAACTAGTCAATTTCTTGTACACATCTAATTCAACATATTAGATCTACATCTAATTGCAATAATTCATCTATCAACATGGCCCCACATACCATTCATGATCATCACACTTACAACTAAAGCATCATTTTATATAAATAGACATTTCAATTTTCATGACTATCACTTTATTTTCCTAAATGTGTTACATTTGAATTTAAACTTAGGACTACCATAACATCTTGCTAAACCCTAATCTGTTCTTTACCAAATCTACATGATCACCAATTTGAACTACATATCAATTCAATAAAGAACATTTGTCCTTATGCACTTTTGTTTTCTAATAAGCATGCCTAGCTTCAATAAATTTGATCACAATGACCAATGTATGACCAATACATCATAACCCATTAGTCTCACACATAACCACATTATAACATATCTTTACACCCATAAAGATATACCAAAGTCAGCCTAAATCCTATTAGGTTCAATTTGAAACTATACCAAGTTTCTTACATTTTGTCTTGGATAACCTTTTTCCAATCCAAAACATTTGATATATAGTTTCTAGATTTGATTTTTTAGGCATTTTTACATCAACATTTTGGATCACACCACATGAGACATCATTAGGATGCAATAGAGAAATATATGAAAGAGAAGAAATGACTAAAAGTATGGATCCAAAACTTGTCTTCTATAATTCCCCACCAGGGAATGCAAAAAGAAATAAACCTAAAGTTTCACTATGTTTACCAAACATTTTTAAAAAATAGATAATAAACAATAATAGATAAAATAGTGGAAGCAATTAACATACACATATGCATAAGCATTACACAAATAAATTACATCTCCTAAGGGTTCCATGACGTTGAATCACATGTATAAGTTTATTAATATTAAATGATACATAACAAATCCACATCATAGATAAACCACACGTATAGATCCATTTAAAGAATATACAATTACATAGGTTGCCACTTGACATAACTAGAATGCACAATCATCTGATGTATAGGTCACAAGGTATGGAAATCTCAAAGAATATACATCAAAGATAAAATTACATCATTTCATAAGATCTCTAATAATCAAATACAGTACAAAAAAAATATAACCGTTAACCAAATATACAATATTAGAAAGAAATGAACAATTGCATAGGTACATCTGACAATGACATCCAATGATCAGATCTCAATAAGAAAAATGCACTACCACCAAACCTCATGAAACCTAAATGGTCCACTCCCACCATACTGAGGAGATAGCCCCAAGTCCCAAACATATAACAATCCACAAGTCATAACCAACATCTAGGTCAAGGAAATCTTGATAGTAAACTATCTCAAAGGTTATCAAGACACAAGTATCATCTAATAATAGAGGCAACAAGACATGTAGGAAATATACTATATAAGTGGGCAAGTTTCATCACATGAGAGAACTCTAAGGTTACCCTAGTAGGCTCTCTAGACTCTGGCCCCCTTGTGTCTCTATGCGGCACTAGTATCCTTTCGTATAGGCAAGGCGTACTAATGAAGAAATGTCACAACCAAGCATCCTCTCTTCCTAGCCCATACTAGCGCTCAAGGCATGGGTAAGGAAAAAAACTAACTCTTACTAATTTGTTTTGAACTCATTTAATTAAATGTTATCACTTATTAAAATAATGGATTACCTAGGCAGCCACTTAGGGCTTCGGCCTCCATTGCAAGCTACTTCCCAATGTACACATAGATTACCTACCCTAGGCTCATAAAATTATAAATCATAGAATCAAAGTTTTTATCTCAGTCATTTACAAGCAATTGGAAAGCACCTATAGATAAAACACAATAATCACCTTAGTCCTATACAAGCAACTAAAAAGCACCTAAAGATAAATCATAACAATCACCTTAGTCCTATGAAAGAAATTGGGAAACACCACAAAACAAATCACACTAATCACCTCAACCCTATACAAGCAATTGGAAAGCACCAAAAGATAACCGATTGAAAACTTAAAGCTTACAACAAGAAAGTCATAATCATCACCTGAGCTCTATACAAGCAACTAGAAAGCACTAACAAACATCAGATCACATCTAATCATAGAACATAAGTGACACTAAAAGATCATATACATAACATCATCACAAAACAAAATCCCCAAGCCTCTAGTAAACATCTTGATTGGTCAAAGTATTAAGTCAAACTCAAACCCAACATCAGTAAACCACACATCACATAAAGTACAAAACAATATAACTTTCATAACTCAATAGGTTTTGAAAACACAATAGTTCAATTTTCACTATAGGTTTTCAAGTTCTGATTTTCTTTTTAAGTCTCAGATTTAAATAAAGTTTACAAATTTCTCTTTAACAAATAAATGATTATTTAATTAAATCATTAATGGATTTAAAAATGAATAATCCAATTATATCTTGTTGGTTTAAATCAAAACTCAATTTCTCCAAATCAATAATAAGAATGACTTTTCCCCAAATCAATTCCCAATTCAATTCAAATATAATTCTTGAATAAAAATAAATCCCATCTAGGTTGATAAACCAAACATAAATTCTTGAAACAAGGGTTTCAATATCATCGAACAATAATTTAATCAACAAGGGTTTCTACTAGAGCTACTTCTAAAAACAAATCCACAAAAAGGACATAGAAGAAAAAGAAATTAAAGAACGAAGACTACTATGCAAAACCCACAAGATCCTACCTCGATCTGATGCTAAAATAATGAACATATGGAACTCACAAGCAATTCTCCTTCTTTCGAAAATCATCTTCTCAAAAATTGGCTCCTCCAAATCTTAGTATGGAGAAATGATCTCTAATTCCCTAATAAAGAGATTTCCCCAAATTAGGGCTTTGATTTTGCAATTAGGCAAAACCCTTTTCCTTTATTATTATTTTAATTTCATGGACAAACTTTTGCAATTTAATTAAAATAATCTTTGTTAAATTAATTTCTTCTCTCTCTCTCTCTCTCTCTCTCTCACACATTATATCTTGAGATATTTTAAATAATATATTTATTAATTCATCTAATAATATTATTTAGAGTTTAATAAATAAAATAAAACTCCTACATAAATTATTATTAAATTAAATGAATGTAAATGTGCCAAAATTATAACTTTAATAAAATCTTATAAATTAAATTCTTTTATTTAATTAATTTCTCGATTAATTAAATTTTTATTATTATTATAAAAATTTCATAAAAGTAAACCATTAAATTATCTTTTAATTTGATTTAATTATAATTGAAAATCACAATAGACCACAAATCCAAATATGAAAAATCAACTGAAGGACAAAGCACATAATCAAACTCTAGGGTCAAAATCATGAATTCACATCAAATGATGAACTTAGATGGGCAAAAAACTCAGATACTTGCCCTACTTTCTCAACACAATTAACTCATTATACAAATTAATCACACACTTGATTTGTATCCTTAATAGCCTAGTTCACAATACTTTTTGATAAATAGTAAATAGTCAATCTTCAGGTTGACATCAATGGCAACATAATAATTGATCAATCAACCATCAAATATGCAATATAATATCTCTACAATACAACTTGCATCAACTATCCAACAAAATGGTAAACTTCTATCTTTTTAACTATGATGTTGGACTAGTAGTTTGTATACATGTGGCCTACGCTCAAGATAACCAATGTGTGATTCGTGATGTGATCCTTGTGAAAATTTATAAGTTGTTTCAACTAATGATTGGTAACTATGAATATGGAACTAACAACTAATGATGATGAGTATTTTTAATTATGATTGGACTAAGCTTAAGTATTACACTTACTTAATAGTCATGGTTAAAGAGAGATTTGAGATCTCGTCAAGTGGAGAGGGTAAGCTCCCTCTAACTATGAATTACAAATCCGTTGACTTCATATTCAAGAGGATATATAGGTAGGGTCACTAGGAGTGATCGTCAAGACTTAGATCTGGGTATACTAATGAACCTAGTTATGAAAACTATTGAGTATGTCATGAGTAAACATAAAATGTGATATTGAGTTGTTGTTATCATAGTAAGCATATGAGATTTAAAATCATAATACTTAAATAAAATAGAATATGATTGGTTGAATAAATTGATGATTGATTTTCTAAAATTAATAACAACATCTGAAGGTAACTTCATCACAACTTAGCAAATAATCATTTACTAGATAAGCTTACACGTGACACACTACATATTGTTATTGTAGAAAAACTTTTTATTTCAAAAAATCATGAGCTATACTTTGAATTTTGGACAACTTATGTGCTGAACACTATATTTTATTTTCTACTTATATAACTATGCTTTTATCTCTAAATTGAAAAAACAAAATCTTCTCCATTTTTACTTTTTATTTTTTATTGGCAAAAGTGGATGAGCCACTAGATAAATATTTATATTAAATAAAAAACTAGTTCAAGAGCTCAATTGGGAAAGAACCAGAAAGAAACCTAGCATTGTCGCAATATTTACAATTGACTAACATCGATATTTACAATTTGACTATATCGATTAACAACACAAACACCATCAAAATTTAAAATTTGTCGAATTTAACATATTCATCACAGCAGGCATGGAGGACTCAAATTCAATCAAGATAAGATTTTCAACAATCTGTAAGACATGCCTGAAGTGTGGAAAAAATAACCCAAAAAGACAAAATGATATCGTTGTATTATATATGTATTATTTTCTATTAAAACATGACTTGGTTCTAAAACTATATTATATGACATTTTCATATTTACTTTTAAATATATGTATACTTTTTTATGGTGACATGAACTAACTCTAATTTTTTAATATTTTAAACTCTTTTTTTAACACAGAGGTATCCTTGCGACCCAACCTAGCGCTTAGAAGAGGCAAGCTGAGGCGAGACTAATTCTCATTTTATGTATCATAAAGATATACATATGATCTCAATTATGCACTCTCCTATAATAGATATTCAACTTTTGACACTATATTAATTAAATTGTCAATAAAATTGGACACAAGTTAAATTCATTGATTTTTCATATAGAATTAGAAAAAAAAATTGCCTACAATATTTTCATTTATATTTGCCAATAGTGGCATGTTGTGATGGTTAAGTTGTTGAGTTGTTATCCTTTCCATCAAGGTTCAAATCTAATGGAGATGAGGTTCCCTCATTTGTGGCCTCACTGGTTCAAGTGTTTACCCCTCTTTTAAAAAAAACATTTTCATTTATATTTACAATATATTTATTGTGTAAACTAACTATATATATGTAAAGTTTTAAAAACCTATTAATAAAAATAAAAAATAATTAAACTATCTCCTATTTACATTTAATATTTATTTTTTAAAGGCATTAATAACAAATATTAGACTAGTTAAACATTCTTAAGTTGAATAAATGATATAATATATTGATCAAAGTAATGAATTTATCAATATGTCATATAATTAATATTTTCTCTAAATCTAGAAAAGCTAATCTTTGAACTGCAAAATATACACTAATCTTTGAACTACAAAATATACATAGTTAAATCAAGATACTGAATTTTGTTTTAATTATTTTTAATTTATTATAGAGCAATGGAAATATGTTATTTCTTATTTCTTCATTTAAATCATTTAGATGTTGTAATATTTTTGAAGCATTTATTTATAGAATATTTTCATTTCATTGTAATATCTTCAAAAATTAATCATTATATTTTTCCTTTTTCTTTTAAATATATATGTATAATTTTGATCGGTAAACAGCCGTAGCCATGATTAAAAATTAAAAGTAGAAGTAGTCCACCATTTTGATGAGAACTGGTAGGAAAGAACGGGGAAAGAAAACCTCCAATCTTGCCTGGAAGTGAAGTCCTATATTATACATTGATAAAAGGGGCATACCCCAGTTTATTGCATCATAATGAAGTCAAAAGACAATGTCTATATCTTTTAGGTGAAGCTCAAAATAATTTAAAAGAATGGCTACCAAGTCCCTGGTTACAAAGCAACACAAATAACCAACAAATATGTTAAGGGTTAGAAGACAATGATAAATCCATCATCACCTAGACAAGATTTTTCTTTTAAATATTATTACATATTGAACATTTACTAAAGAAAATTGAAGGAATAGAATAGAAACTGAATCTAATTACACTTTTGAATATCTATATCTACTCCTAAATTCTTCATAATGTTCTCTCACTCCTAAATTCCTCATAATGTTCTCTCATTTTGTATTTTGATCAGTTGAAATTCTTTAGAAAATATAAAATTAATGGGTCAGTGCAAGAAGTTGGGTCTCTCTTTTGGCCAAAAAGTGGAAGTGTTTTTCCTATTTTTGAAAAAATTTGTCAATTGATGTCAAAATTTGAGGCATTTAGAGAATGAATATAAAAAAAACTTTAGAAATAAAAATTTAGTGTTCGAAATCTAGTTTTTGAATATATAATTTATTTGTGTACCCATATGATAATTTTTTTTTTAGTATGGGTCTTTATAAACCACTTTTTCAAAATACCTATTTCAGGACCATAACACGCTTGTGTACAGACACCAAAATTTGACACAAATAAATGAATTTTCATAAGTCCTTTTAAACAGAGTTACCTAATATACCTAAGATTGATGACAATATTTTTCCTTAATTTTTTATTGAATAATTTTATTATTATTAATTATTAATTGGCTATAAAAGAAAATTTTAAAACCACTCGTGTACAGACACCATAATTTGATCAAAACTTTACTTTTTTCAAATCTTATCTTTTTTTACCTCACAATAATTATATGTAGATTGATGACATATAAATTAATTTAAGAAAAAATATAAAATAAAAAAGTTATTAAAGTTTTAGTGAATGTCACTTTTTAACATTTAAGAGATAGTTTTGATTAATAAATAATAGAAAACTAACAAATAAAATAATAATATTATAAAATTTACATTTTTGATAGTAGAACAATAAGACCTATAATGGGTTTTTGTTTCATTCAAAAATTCAATAGGGACAACCCTATAAAAATTACGACAATCTCTAAAATTGTCAATTAAATGCCTTAGAAAAAAATGGTTACAAAGGCATGGCTTGGTGGGACCAAGCCTATACCATGCCTTTCTCCAACGCAAAACCCGATGCAAAATGAGTGGCATTCCCAAACTCCTACCTAGCTTTCAGAAATTGGGCACCTGATTTGTAAGCGAAAATCGAGTGCCCAATTCCCTATTTAGCCATTGCCCAATTTTTCACCAATCGGGTACCCGATTGCTTAAAAATCAGGCACCCAATTTTTAAGCAATAGGGTACCCATTTCTAAAGTACCTGTTGTGCCCCAAAAGCTACCTGACAAGCTGACTTTCAATGATTAAAATAATTGAAGTACAATTTCAGATTTGCAGCAGCGACTTCTATCACACATATTCTATTTTTTTGTCCTCTTCTACAATTTTTAGGCGATCAATTCAAATTCAAAATAGGTGTAAACATGGGATCAAAACAAAAAAGAAAGAATAAAATGAAAGTTTTGAAAGATGAGGAGATTGCAACAAATAAGAGAATGAAGTACAACATCAACGAGAGAGAAGACAAAGAATTGAAGACTTGAACAATGTTTCAAAGGCAAAAGACATTGAGGATGTCACAATGGATGAAGAGGCCAAAGAAGAGAACCCAATGCAAGAAAATTTAGGTGCACACTTTAATCAAACACTTAATATAGGTGTGTCTCCAAACCCTCAAATTTTTTCTCATGATGAAATAGGTGATTTTTTAGAAGCAAGTTACGATTTGAACAATTTACATTTTCTTCATAAGAATAATTTGTCAACACAAAAAACTTCAATTGAAATGCATGCTCCTAAAGAAATGCCAAGAAATTTTGAAATTGAAATTGAAATCCCAAATACGAGTGAAAACAAAATATCAATTGAAAATAAAAATTGCATGCATGTAGACATAAAAACACCAACTACTGAACAAGCATATCAGAATGATAGTAAAGTGTCTAAGCATAATTTTTATTTTTGTAATGATGTGTTAGATAATCTTGAGGGATTGGTTTCATGGAGACAAATTAGGACACATGCAAACAGATTATATAGACTTTTTTTTTTATAATAAGAAATTTGGGTTTCAATGTCAGTTGATGTTGCAACTAATTAAAATGTCTAAAATGTGAAAAGTAATGAGAAAGTTAGGAATGTATGTGAAACCAAAAAATAAAAATGAGTCTTTAAAACAAGTTGTATCTAATGTTGCTAGTGCCTTTGATGTTATTGGAAAGATAATTCACTCTAAAGATAAGAATGCGACACGACGAGCAATAACAACAACTTCAGTTAACAAATCAACAACTAAAAAAAAATTGATTAGCAACATAAGTGGATATCTTAATGTCAATCGTAAGACTTTAGAAAGAGCTATAAAGAGAAGGGTTAACTTTGAATGTGATCCAACAAATATTTTGTGGACTTCTAGTGGTAGACTCCCAAGATGTGATATGAAACTTACTAGTGAAGTCAAAAGTTTGGTTGAAATTTTTTGGCATGATAATACAAGTGTAGACACCTAAATTTGATTACACTATTTTAGTAATCCTATTTAGTTATCTAAAAAGGGCATTATTAATTAAATTTCTATTTAATTAATCCTTTGTCATCCCCTAGTTGATTAATTTAATTAATCATCTATAGTCCTAATTGATAAATCAAATAATATATTATTTATCAATTAAATCCTATTCTTCTATCTAATTCCAAAAATCCCCATTTATTAAATAAATCTATTTGATAAATGAAATCCTCAAATTCAAAAACCCCTAACTTATCCCTAATCCTCCATTTAGCCTAATCCACCCCATCCACCCATACTAACCAAGCTTAGCCACTAACTCACTCACCCTCATTAATGCCATCCACTTGCACATCTCTAACATCTCTAATCTAATCTTAAACCCAAGCCTAATCCACCCCCTAATGTTGTCACATTCCTTAAACAAGTTTAAGACTTTCCTAAACGAAACCAAAGTCTCCCCTCAAAAATCCCAACCACCAAGTCATGAGTGCTCTTACAAGCCATAAAAGACTCTTACAAGCCCACTTATGACTCTTACATCCATCTTCCACACTCTTCCATCTTCCACACTCATTCCTCTTACATCCCTCTTACATACTCAACCCCACTCATCATGCCTTTAACCAACACCTTACCCTATCCTCTCACACTCATCCTCCTTGTGACAAGTGTCACCTTCCCATTGGTGCTAAACAAGCACAATCCATGTGCTCCCCTTTGAGTGCATCTTAGCCCTCCTTAAGCCTTCATCCATCCTTGCATCTAAGCCCTCCATCCCTCTACCCCTTAGCCTATAAATTGAATCCCATCCCAAGCCATTTCATCAACAATCTTTGAGCTAAAGTTACCATGCTATTTTGAGAACCAAAGCCATCAATATTACCCTTATAATGCCAAATTGAGAGCTCACAAAGCTACCAATTTGCCATTACCCATCTCCATTGAAGCAACTTTTGAGCATCTTGAGCATACATCCACAGCAAAAGGACACATCTACATAATCAAGAAAGCATGGATTGTTTTCTCTTGTGAGGTTTGCACTTCTTGTTTGCTTTCTTTGTCTAAGCATATATGTGAATTTAGTTTTTGGTTTGTGAATGTTTACTTTATTTGTTAATGTTCTTTGCACACTGATTCTAGTTCTACAACAAGAGTATCACCTAATTCAAGAGATGTTCTTAAATTGAGATTTGGGTAAAAAATATGTGATCCACATCCTAAACACCTTTTGGACATGACTCAAACTGAATTTTTAAAAAAATTTGTAGATGGTAAGGTATTAACGATTACCATTATATGTAGAATACTCTACATATAATTGAACACAGATGTCGAGCGGCAGTGGTGGAAAGGAATCAAGTAGGAAAGGTAATTTCAAACATGCGAGATCTGTGCCAGGCCTAAGATTTGTGTCTGTAGGTGACTTTGTAGGTCTAGGAGATGCTAATGATGGAGATACATTGGAGGACCCAGGTGGAGGTGGGATTTTGGAGGACTTGGGTGGAGGGCCCAAACCCATTAAAAAATGGTCGAGCCTTTTTGGAGTTCGACCCATTGGTAAATCTTGCTTTCCCCTAGTTAAAGATACATCTGCAAGAGATAAAGGTAATTTTTCTATTGAAATCCTCGACTAGATCATTGATAAAAACATTTCAAGCATGGATTCTACTCTGGTTGGTCAGTTTATTGGGGCTAGACCTAACATTGACGATGTAAGGACTTTTGTGTAGAAGAAATGCAGTCTAAAAGGTCAAGTTGATGTCTTTGCGATGACTAAAGGATGTCTCTCATTTTTTTTTCCTATGATGAGGAACAACGAGACATTCTTTGTTACAGCTATTGGGTGATGGGGAGGCATACCTTAGTCCTCCAGAAATGGTCTCCTAATCTCTATGCTATGGATGACTTTGCTATTCAAGCCCCAGTGTGGGTTTGTTTACCTGACCTCCCTCTCGACTTCTAGGTGGAAGATGTGTTTCAGGGGATCGCCCAAACCTTTGGTGAGCTTCTTTCTTTAGATCTAGTTATGATTTCTAGGAAAAGAATGAGCTATGCTAGATTCTATGTTGGAGTTACTAAAGGAGTGGATATTCTTGAATCAATCTCATTAAAATCCAAGTTGGGTATATGGGATCAATGTATTGAGTTTGAGTCTTTCCCCTTTGTTTGCTTTCATTGTAAGAAAGTTGGGCATTGGGCTAAAAAATGCCCCTCTTTGAGAGAGAAATCCAAGATGGTAAAAAATTATGGTAGTAGAAGGAGGTGGCAAGGGATGCTAGACCTCTGGTTTGCAAAGGGGTTACTCTAGATGGGAACACTATTTCTATGGATCTAAGCAAGGATGCAGGGTCTACTAAGGCTATTGGGGTACCAGCCAAGATCATGGATGCTAGTGTCTTGTTGGTTGGCCATTCTATGAATGATTCTTCTATGATTTTTGAGAAAGGTACTGAGAGTTGGGTTTCTCCAGATGGGAACACTTCTTCCCAAGTTCTAAGTAAGGATGTAGGGACTGCAAAGGCTATCGAAGAATTTGCCATGGTCATGGATGCTAGTGTTTTGCAGACTAGTCATTCAGTGAAGGATTCTTCTGTCAACCCTCTTAGGAAAGTTCCTATGGAAGCCTTGGAGAAAGACCAAGAGTGTCTTGTACAACAACAACTCTGTGACAATCCAGAGATGACCCTAGTTGGTCAAGATGTTTCAACTATGATTGGTGGGAATCATTCTTTTGTGGCAGCCCATATGTTCTAGGTTCTCCTTTAGACTCCCCTATGAAGGATATGGCTAAGAAAGGAAATTTTGTTGGTGGAGTAGTTGAGGACTTGTCTCTTTTTGAGGAAGATCAGTGGGAGGAGGAATTTTCTAATGCTAAATGGTCCATGGTTGGGAAAAAAAAAACAACAAAGGAAAATACAAAAATAGGAAGAATGAAGGGGAGAAGGTAGAGCAGGTACCTCATAAGCCTATGAAGAGAGGCCTTAAGCCAAAAGGGGACATGAATTGTTCAAAAGATAAGCCTCTCAGAATATCTCATAAGCATGGGGATTTTGGTTCCTCCCTTTCACCGATTGGCAGACCTTTAACCAGTAGAGGAGAATAGCTGAGACCATTAGAAGCATAGAAGATGGTAGTCAGAGAACTATTTTGGAAACAAGTTTTTTTTTTTTAACCATGAAGATTATCTCATGGAATATTGGAGGATTAAACAACCCTCATAAAAAATATATTTTGAAGAATTTGATCAGAGATAATAGGTCGGATATTTTGGTGATTCAAGAAACCAAAATGCTCAAAGAAAAGGTGGAGAATCTCTCAATGTTTCAGTGTGGGAAGATTATTGGGAATGACTCGATAGGAGCTTTAGGAGGTTTGGCTATTTTTTGGTCTAGTAGGTGGATTCAAGGGGAAATCATCTCTCAAAACTCAAATTTTATGAATGTTAGATTCATCAATTCCAAAGATAATTTTTGTTGGATCCTCACAAATGGTTATGCTCCTAATACTAAATGGGGTAGGAAGGCATTATGGACTAAAATTTCAAATCAGAGCAAGTCTTTTGAGGAGGAAAATTGGATTGTTATTGGGGATTTCAATACTCCACTTAAAGAACACAAAAAATGGGGAGGGAGCCAGACCCTGTTAAATAACAAGATTGACTTAATGCAGTTTATTAATCAGCACTCTCTTCATGATATTGATTTACATGGTATTGAGTACACCTAGACAAATAGAAGGGCATGTAATGATCTTATTTAGGTCAGATTGGATAGTGCTCTCATCAATATTAACTGACTCCTTTCTTATAAATGTAACCTTAGTGCTCAAGTTAGGGTGGGTTCTGATCATTACCCCATCTTTTTGGTTGCTGAAAAGATTAATTATCACAAGAACTTCCCTTTCAAATTTGAAAAAATGTGGACCCATCATCCAGATTTAGAGACCCTTATCATGGATTGGTGGGACATTCAAGTTGATGGTACAACAATGTTCAAAGTTGCTGCAAAACTCAAGAATGTCAAGAAAAAGATTAAAATTTGGAACAAAAATACTTTTGGTAATATCTTTAAGAATAAAAATAAGATTATTGAGGAGTGTAAAGATATTCAAGACAAGATTCAAATGGAGGGTTATGTTACCTTTTCAAGGGAAGATGAAAGTGGTAAAATGGTTGAATTGCATGATGTTATAGCCAAAGAGGAAACGTTTTGGAGGCAGCGCTCTAGAAAGGTCTTCCTTGAGGAAGGTGATCATAACACTAAGTTTTTCCATGTGTCAACTCTCAAGCACAAGATGGCTAACAGAATTTGCAGACTTAAAATGGATGAGGGATCTACATAAGATGAAGAGACCATAAAAAGGAAGGTTGTGGGCTTCTTCAAATCTTTGTTGTAAGAATCCAATTTGGATCTGGACAAACATGATTCTTTTCTTGAATGCATCCCTTCTTGTGTCTCAGCAAACCAAAATTCTTTTCTCACCTCTATTCCCTCAAATGTTGAGATTTCTCAGGTTGTCTTTTCTTTTGAATGAGACAAAGCTCCTGGTCTAGATGGTTTCTTGCCCTTTTTCTTTCATAAGTACTGGCATATTGTTGGATTTGATGTTTGCAATGGGGTGAAGGAATTTTTTGGATCTAGGAAAATCCTTAAAGAGTTGAATAACACATTCCTTGCTCTCATTCCTAAAAAGTTCCTTTCTCTGTGCTCGTGAATGGTTCTCCTTCCTCTTTCTTCAAGGCTTCTAGGGGTTTAAGAAAAGGTGACCCTATTTCCCCTATTCTTCTTATTATTTTAGCTGAGTGTTTGGGAAGATTTATAGATGGTTTGGTTCTTAAAGGTGACTTTGTGGGTCTTTATCCTTCCTCCTCGGCTTTAGTCTGAACCCATCAATAATTTTTTGTTGATTCTATTGTTATGGGAGAAGCTTTGGTGAAGAATGCTAGGATTTTGAAGAAGGCTTTGGTGGATAATGACTTAGCTACTGGTCAACTTATTAATTGGAATAAGAGTCTGATTTACTTCATGAATGTTAATATGGAAAGGCAATTGAAGATCAAAAATATTATTGGCTGTGAGATTGGCTCCTTTCCAAGCTCCTATTTGGGTTTACCTATGGGTTTATCCACTCCTAATAGTTTCTGGCATTCTTTGATAGATAAAATTCACTTGAAACTTGAAGGTTGGAATGAATCTTTACTCAATCGGGCTGGTAAGGTGGTTGTTTTTAAATATATTTTGCAAAGTGCCCTACTGTATGCTTTGAGTCTTTTCAAAATTCCTAGAAAATTTTCCCTTACTATTGAAAAGATTCAAAAAAAAAATTTATGGATGGGTATGGAGAATGAAAAAAGATTCCCTCTTATTTCTTGGGAAAATGTTTGCATGCCATATAAGAAGGGAGGTCTTGGGCTTCGTAGAGTTTCTTCCATGAATGATTTCTTAATGGCTAAACTGTTATGGAGATGGCATAATGAGGATGGGGCATGGAAGAATATCTAGAATGATAAATAAAACTTTGATAACCTTGACCTCTACCATTACCTTAATAGTAATGTGGCTCAAGGAGGGTCAATGATCTGGAAAAATTCTCAGCAGCTCAAAAACATCGTAAGAAAAGGGATAAAATGGAAGGTTAGAAATGGAAGAAAAGTTCTGAAGATGTTTGGTTTTTGGATCACCCCCTATGTGATGACCCAAGATGGAATAGGTATATGGACTTGTGTAAGACCTAGTTTGGTTCTCTAGTGGCAGACTATTGGATGGACAATGGATGGGTGGATCTTTTTAGACTTGACCCCAATTTGGCTAAACTCAGAAAGAGCCTTAATGCCTTTTTTTTAAATCAAAAGGAGGATGAAATTATATGGGGAAAAGAATCTAATGGTGTTTTTTCTATTGCCTCAGCCTATATTGACTCTTTTGATAACCATGATGAACCCTATTGGGCTAAAGTGTGGATGAAGGGTATGATACCCAAGGTTAACATTTTCTTTTGGACCCTACTGCAAAACAAAGTACTTACTCTGGATAACCTTAAAAAGCATGGGATTTTTATTATTAATAGATGTGTACTTTGTAAGAATGATGGGTAATCTATTGATCATATTACCTTACATTGTCCTTTTTCTGTGAATATTTGGGATTCTATATTTCATCTATTAAAGGTTGAATTGGTTTTCCCTTCCAATCTTCAGCTCTTCTTTAATAGTTGGAAGGCTCCTTCAAAACATTCCTTGATTGGTAAACTATAGGATTTCATTCTGTCGTATGTTGCTTGGGGTATCTAGAAAGAACATAATGATAGAATCTTCAGAGATGTTGAATCCAATCTGGTTTAGGTCTTCCACAAAATAAAGACTCTTTTGATTGAGAACATTAAAAATATAGCCCTTGATCAACAACCTTGTAATGATTGGGAATCTATTGTTCTTCTCAACTAGAATTTGAAGGTTGAGATTTTGAGTGACTAGAGGCTCAATCCTAGGGCACAAGATAGTTGGGATTGCCCTCCTGATGATTGATACAAGATTAACTTTGATGGAGCTTCAAAAAGTAACCTCGAAATTACAAGATGTGGTATTGTGATAAGGAATATCAAAGGGGACAATGTTGGAAGCTTATCTATTCCAATTGGTACCCAAACAAATCACATTGTTGAAGCCTCGGTTGCTCTCCATGGTCTTCTGTATGCTAAAAAGTTGAACTTGAAAAGGATCTGGTTAGAAGGGGATTCACTCAACATTATAAATTGTTTGAATAAAAAAACTACACATCATGGACAATTAGTAATATAATTTATGAGTCTATCCAAATCATTAATTCTTTTGAATTATGTGTTATTTCCCATAACTTTAGAGAGGCTAATGGGACGGTTGACTAGGAAGCAAATGTGGCATGTAGAAATGATCAAATTATTATTTGGGATACTCATGAACCCTTACTACTAGAGGCTCGACTTCTATTCCATAATGATAAATGGAGGTCATCTCAAAAGGTTTTCTAATAATGAATATGTCAGTATAGGAGTATGATACTGAGCTATGTGACCATAGGTTTTGTACTTTAATTCCCAATGATTTATGTAATATCTCACATAGATTCTGGGTCTATTTCACCTCGATGTTGTTTGCTATCATTTGTGAGGCCCTCTTTACTTGGGAGTTACAGACAAAGTTCTCTATGATTTTTGGTGTTTTGCAAATAGGAGGTAAGAAGAGACGAGTTGAACCAAGAAGTTGCATGCAATGGATGAAGAAGGAAGAGGTGTGGGAGATATTGAGAAGGGGTAATTTCATTGGGTTTATGGAGAGATTGAATGGACGCAATCTTTCCATCACGCAACAATTTCTCAAAACTTGGAAAGAGGGCTCGATTATGGTGGGTAACTAGCGCATGGAGATCACTAAGGAGGTGATTGCTGAGGCTACAGGCTTGGAGCTTGAGGGTCTCAATTTCTACAGGGAGAAAAAGTTATCTAACAGAGTTGTGGATGATTTTTTGGACTCTAAGATTGAGAAGGTTTGCCTGGTTAAAATTGGTAAGTCCTTCATCAACCTAGCTTCAATAATCCACCCATGGTGGTTCGTCATGTTTGTTATCATGGAATATTTAATGTTGGATGGGACATTTACTAAATGTTATGGTTACCACTTCATACTGGCCAACCATTTTAGGCATAATGTGAAAATTAATTTCCCCTATTATCTGAAGTAGTCTCTCACTATCTCTATCCAAGCTTTACAAAAAGACCCAAATGGTTAACATGTCTGCCATGAGGGTCTTATGGTGCTTATATTGAATAATTTTAAGGCCAAAATAATAGTGAGGAGCAGGGGTCAAATTAAAGATGTTGACTATGAAATGGAAGGGAGTGCCTAGGTGAATGGTTATGACTCCAAAACCCAAGATGAGGCTGATGGGGATGAGGTTTATGTGGTAAAGGGAACTGGCAATAGATCTAAGAAGAAAAGGAAAGCCGCAAGTCACTCTAAATCTGATATGGAGAGCGATTTTGTGGAGGATTTGCTAAGGGTTTATAAGAAGAAATATGAGATAAAGGGGAAGAGGGTTAAGGATAGTCCAGGGAAGAGGGCTTCGTCCCCTTTTGAAGATGAGGATACCCCAACCTAATGCTTGGAAAAGAAAAGATACCCATCCAAGAACCTTGATAAGGAGTTAGGAGATCAAGGGGAGTTGAGTGATGAGGACTCCGAGGAACATGGGATTCATGAGGGTTGGGAGAATACACATGAAGGTACCCCTAAGCCTGTGATAGGGATGTATGGTAACCTAGGTGTTATTCTGAAGGAAATTGGGGTCATGAAGAGCCAAATTCAAACACTTGGCAGTGACGTGCAAGAACTAGGGAAGGTTGTCATACATGTTAGTAAAAATACACATGGTGAGTGCACCCTTGGCCAACATATTGATAGGCTCATGGAAGTGGTTGGCAGTGATGAGGATGTTAAAAATCTTATGTAGAAGATTCCACAACTAGAGGCTAAGAACAAGGCTATTGATAGAGATTTCAATGTGAATCAGGAGAAGGTTACTATGATGTAAGCCAAGATGTGCAACCTTGAGAAGTTAATTAATCAAAATGGCTGACAATGTGTCTACCCTATTGAAGAAACTAGACATGGATAAAGGCTAGGACTCTCCTTTGCTGGTTGATAGAAAAGGTCCCATCAAACACACTAGGGCCCATTCTAAAAAGATTGATGATACAACCAAGAAGGATGAGGTGAAGGCTATGGCAGAAAACATGCAGATGCTAGCTGATTAGGCTCTAGACTTGAGTAAGGCCACATAGCTAGTTCTCTTCTATCTTTTGTGTTGTCCTTTTGCCTTCCTAATGTTGTTTCTTTGCTATTTTTTTTAGTAGTTTTGTTTGTGATGTCTTGTGTTTCTTTTTGGAGGTCTATTTTGTTTTTGTTCCTAAATGCTCTATCTTTTTTGAGACTGTCCTTTTGTAATAAGGTTTTGGGTCCTTAAAACCTATTTTTACTTAATCAAAACTATTACCATTAGTCAAAGATCTTTTGAAAAGTGTAAACCATGGTATGTAAGAGTTAACAAGGAAAGAATCACATGTGTTTGTAAAACCCATGTTCAATTTCATTGCCATTATGATGTAGTTCGATCTATAAGTGGTACCATGCATAGTAAAGAAATGTTGCAGGAATGTGGTATAAAAATACCACCTCAAACTATAAAGGATTTCATATTAGTTTTGTTTTGTAAGTCACCTAATGATCAATACTTTCTTTCCAATGCATGTCTTTCTGGTACATGTGATATGTGTGGCAATCTTTCTTTGTTAGATGAATGTTTACATGAAAATGCTTTGACTACTTTTGGACAAGAATTAGTTGATGTAAAGAGATTCAAAACTGTTGAATATTTATTGAAGGATGAGAAGACTAGAAGAAGGTGTGATCTAGTTACAGATAAAGTTAGTTGTCATGCATTTATGGATGAGTTTAAGAGTGTGATCATACCAAAATATATTAAACACTCTCAATATGGTAAATGGCTTGATGGACAATTTTGCATATGTAAGAATACATTTCCAATTGGTACTATACTTTTAGTTGTTGACTTTATAGAGAACTACGCACTTGTACCACAAGATGAGATACAACCACAATATTACGATTCAGTGCAAGTAACAATTTATGTTCATATAGTTTATAGGCATGCACCTGATAGTACAAAAGAGGATCAAAAAATATTGAGAGAGTACCATTTCTATATGATTGATAATAAACATCATTCATCTGATTTTGTCCAATATTGTTTCAAGGCCTTTTATGAGAATTTAAAAGAGAGACAAATTCAAATGACACAACATTGGATATGGTTAGATAATTGTATAGGACAATTCAAGAATGCTAGAATGTTCTATTGGTTGAGTAGGACACATAGGCAAACTAATATCCAACATGTGTGGAGTTTTTTTGAGGCTAGACATGGTAAAGGAGAACATGATGGTACTGGTGCATATGTGAAGAGAGACCTTAGTAGAGAGCAATTAAAATTTGAGGAAAAAGACAAATTAAAAAATGCACATGAGATTGTGGAATGGTGTAACAAATATTTAGACATAGGATCAAGTGATAACTCTACAATCAAACATTTCTTCTACCTAGTTGGAGAGAAGAATATCCTTTCAAGATATGATTGTGATACAATTAGTGGGTCAGCTAAATTTTATTCATTTAGGAGTTCAAATTCTAACACTTGGACTATATGGACTAGAGAACTTGTTTGTTTTTGTCTTTTTTTTTCTTGTAGGTGAATGGGAAGAATGCGAGCATACATAATGGATTGAAGATTGGCAACAAAAATCATTAGCAGCTACTGACACACATTTTCAAGATGATACAATAAATGAAGACCATAATGTTACTTTTGCATTAGAAGACTATGGTCATATTTTAGACCTCATATAACTTGGTATGCACAATTTAATTAGATTTTGTTGTGATCTCATGTTTCAATTTATATAATCTGCATATGTACACTCATGTGATTAAAGTGTTTACGCACTTTATCTTATCTTGTAGGAAATGTTTATGCTATTATTGCACCTAGTGATAATGATGAACAGACTAAGTATTGGCTAGCTAGATGTGTGGAACCTAAGAAAAAATTGGCATGTCATCAAGTAGATGATGATGGTTTTGAGTATCCAATTGGGTCTATCATTGTAGCTAGCACTTGGCTACGTAGATACCTAACAAGAAGAAATGGTTTGCCAACATTTGAAGACTACCAAACCGAAAAGAAGATTTTACACTATTCTCATTTGGTTGTGGTAACAAATATCAAATTAGAAAGATACAAAGGGAGAACTGCGAATAAGGTATTATGGATAATTTCAATGGATGAGCACGAGACAATCATAGATGCATTGCAAAAGAGAGAGGATGCATATGGTATAGTAGGATGACTACATTTAAATCAAACACATGTAAGTTTTTTCTTCATTGTATTATTTTTATATATATGTACCATGCATAATTTAATTACATGTATGTTTGTGTTGTTAATACCAATTCAGAGAACTTATATATACCTCTTATTTAAGTGTCAATTACAATTTACGTAAATTTAAATGTTAAAGTGGATCAAACATCAATATCTTGTGCAATTTCACATAGTGAGTACATAAAAATTACACATATATTTATATTGTTCAGATACCTTGAATATTAATTTATGTATTTATTGACATGTGTTTTCATTTTACAATTTTATTTTATAGGACCTCATTTGAAGAGATGTGTTCAACCAATTTTATGTTTTGAGTTCACTTCTATAAATATATCATTGACATTGTCTTACATATATTGTGAAATATGTTGTACAAACTAATTCAAAAATAAGAGTTTACTTCTATTTGAAAGTTAAAGGTATGCACTTGATAAATTATAAATTAATTGTCAATTTAAGTAATGACCTCCTATTTTGTTCCATACTTTTACATTCAAGCATGTTTAAATTAATGTTTGTTTGAAGTTTCAAATTATTGCTAATTGTAATATTAAAAACAAGTCACTTGTACATGATCATTTAAAGATCATTACTCATTGTATTCATTGTATTTATTATATCTTACATTACCAAACAACACATTAAGATCACTTATGATACATTTTTAGGTACATTATCCATACATGTGTTTTTTAAGAGGACATGGGAGTTCTAATAGGTCATAATAATTGCTATATGTTCTAATAAGTCTTAATATGTTTACTAGCACATAATAGGTATTATTAGGTGATAATGAGTCTTACATTACCAAACAACACATTAAGATCACTTATGATACATTGTTAGGTATGTTATCCATACATGTGTGTCTTAAGGGGACATAGGAGTCCTAATAGGTCCTTATGTCTATTATAGGTTATGATAGCTATTCATATGTTTACTAGCACATAATAGGTCTTATTAGGTAATAATGACTCTTACATTACCAAACAACACATTAAGATCACTTATGATACATTGTTAGGTATGTTATCCATACATGTGTGTCTTAAGGGGAGATAGGAGTCCTGATAGGTCATAATAATTTCTATACATTCTAATAAGTCTTAATATGTTTACTAGCACATAATATGTATTATTAGGTGATAATGAGTCTTACATTACCAAAGAACGCATTAAGATCACAAATGATACATTATTAGGTACGTTATCCATACATGTGTGTCTTAAGGGGACATAGGAGTCCTAATAGGTTATTATGTCTATTATAGGTTATGATAGCTATTCATATGTTTACTAGTACATAATAAGTCTTATTAGGTAATAATGGATCTTACATTACCAAACAACACAATAAGATCACTTATGATACATTGTTAGCTACGTTATCCATACATGTGTGTCTTAAGGGGACATAGGAGTCCTAATAGGTCATTATGTCTATTATAGGTTATGATAGGTATTCATACATTTACTAGCACATAATAGGTCTTATTAGGTAATAATGAGTTTTATATTACCAAACAACACATTAAGATCACTTATGATACATTGTTAGGTACGTTATCCATACATGTGTGTCTTAAGGGGACATGGGAGTCCTAATAGGTCATTATGTCTATTATAGGTTATGATAGCTATTCATATGTTTACCAACACATAATAGGTATTTTTAGGTGATAATGAGTCTTACATTACCAAACAACACATTAAGATAATGTATGATACATTTTTAGGTACGTTACCAATACATTTTTTAATCTAGTAGGTCAATTTTATTTGTATGAATCTCAATGCATAAATTTGATGTGATATTTATCCAATAATCTTTTTTATATTGGTACTAATGCTCTATAGATAGTTAAAATTATTGCTCATCTTGCATATATACTTACAAAATGTGTCATATGTTCATGAATAAAATATGTCAAAATAAGGAAAATGGTTTGAATATACTTAAGACATGATGAAACATAATAATATATACTACATACAAAAGCATGATAAGAATTCATAAAAAAAATAGTACATGATCTAACATACATCATAACATGATCTATGAAGTGAAAAAATACATGGTCCAACATGTAGTTTTAACTATCCTAAGACAAATTGTATACATCATAAACAATATACATCATAAAAACACAATCTACAGTTGCCAACAAGACCTAATCTATCTTATCAAATGTCCTCTTTACTCCACGTGAAGAGGACTCAGATGGATCATCATGTGTAATATAAGCTATCTCGTCATGTCGGACACCCTGTGAGGTAGATGGATCACCCTGTGTAACATGAGGCACATCTCATCATGTACATTCTTAATTGAAATGGGTTTCAAAATATAGCTTGCAAATAAATTAAATATTTACTATATAATAAAATAAATAACACCATGAGATGGGTGTCCCTCAATAACGGGAGGAGGCGCATTGTCAAAACTACCAAATGCAGCAGTGGTGAGGTCCTGTAATTTATAATACATACATTTTTAAAATTTGATTTTAGAGCATAATGAACTATACATTATCTACAAAAATCACAATACTGACCTCAAATGACAATGTAGGTACCTCCATCTAGCTAAGTCTTGTGCTCTCAGCAACATTCACGGTGACATAGTCCTAAAATTATGGATACATAAATTTGTTTAGTTAAAAGTAAATACACATGAATAATTACAAAGTACATAATTTGTACACTACATTTTTTATACACTATAAATTTAACATGTGTATATATATATATATATATATATATATATATATCATACCTGAGTGGTAGCTAATGTCACAGATGTGTCTACAGGTATCCTAGCATGATAATCATAAGATGGAGTCGAAAATAGACTATACCAAGGCCTGTATGGATGAGTATGATATGGCTTTTGTTTGTAAAAATAAAACACATAAAATATATACACATCATGAGTCAAAATTGTTCAAATTATAAGTTAATAACCATGTATATACATAAAAAATAGTACAAATTATTTGTCTTCAATCAAAAGTTCATACCACATGTATTTGAGGCTGTGCCTCAGTGGTAAATGGAGTAGGACCTGTACTAACATTAATCTGTATAGATGCAAACAATCCCTACAAAATTAGATAAAAAGAACATATGAGCACATGTTATTAAATTTTAGTTTGAATGTAAATTTTTATAGTATAATTCAAAGTGCATACCATATAAGGGATGCCAATGAGTATATTGCCTCCTCGGAAGAACGTTATCATCCATCCTCCATTATTTCAAAAGTAAAAATTAATATGGTTAATAAAATTACACATGTATGTAGAAAGTAAATAATTATGTGTACTTTATATTTATATTAAAATTAAAATTTTACCTGCTACTCTTGACTCTCTCTAGGCTCTCCCTACTGCATGAGGTCAACAAATGATGACATGTCTATCTAGTCACTACCATCACCATGGACAGCATATACATCATCATCAAAATCTGCACCCTCAGCATAATGGCTATCATGTGCTGCATCAAGATCGCTCTAGGGGCCTGTGCATATGCCTCCACAACTAGTACAAACATGTCCAAGTGGAGGAGCATGTGCCACCTGTGTCCACTATTGTAGTAAATTGCCCAAAAGGGCACTCAAATGGGTAAGAGTAGATGAAACTGCTCGATGATAGTGAGGAGCAGGCACAACAGGATGTCAATCATGCCTTGCTTGCTATTTGCAAGATGTAGTAGGTGAGGGGGGTTGCTTCTCATGTAACACCCTGCCAAGGGATCCAAAAGAATTAACCTAAAATTTTACTAAGTTTTCCAAACAATTTTTTTTTTTTTAAACATGAAAGATAAACTATTCGCATCCAACACATAGTAGCGGAAATAATAACATACAATCAATTGTAAGCATACATAACAGGTTACATTCCTTAAGGATCCCAAGATGTTGAGTCACATTTAATTTAATTAATACTAAGTCTAACAACTACCACATCCACATGAAAGAATAAATAGAAAGTCCAATGTCCATATTACACATTTGTTCTGAATGCCTATTCGAAATGCTCAATCATCCACTGCACATGCCACAGGGTATGAAAGGCTTAAAGGAATATACATATGTAAAAATAAAGATACATCATCCTCATCAAATCCATGATACAAGTGCAATGAAGTAAATGAAACCATGTCATACATGATACATCAGCATAAAAGATATAAACATCCATCATAAAGGATAACCATAAATCATCAAACATAATTAACTAAGTGCACCGTTCCTCCTAATCGTAAATAGCATCATTAGACCATCGTGGCCCTTAGTTATCCCTCTATGCATAACATTCCAAATCATCGAGGAGATCATCGGTATTATCATAGTAGGAATGTCACACTTAAAACATACTACTACATATGCATGAAGAAATCTAACATGCAAGATAAAGCATAAGATAAAATCATCTAACATATGCAAATCATCAATATAAGAAACATACTAGTAAATCATCAATACAATGCTTTTATTAATAAAGGGAAGCAATTAATAAATTTTATGAAGTGATTATATCACTGTGGCACTATAATAAACAAAAAGCGTTGTGCAGCCCCCGTACCCTGTCATAGGGCCTGCGACAGCGGTACGAGCGACCGCCGGCCGTAGTCTTTAAAGGTGATGGGGGCAGGGGGTGGGTAAACCCACCCCTCCCCAATATAATTATTTTTTAATAATCTTTCTTTTAAAAAAAATGTTTCCTCAATGCGAATTTTATAAAATGTTTTTATACTATGCGATTTGAATTTTATTAATAAAATTTCTCACTGCAATTTCCACAAATATATACATATATATATATATATATATATACATATATGCATATATATGTATATATGTATATGTATACATGCAATTTGTTATCAAATATTATTGCAATTTTATGTGTGTGTGTGTGTGTGTGTGTGTGTGTGTGTGTGTGTGTGCGTGCAGATTTTATATATTTAAAAAGAGAACACATATATAACTTTAAAAAAAAAAGGGCTCTCTAATTCTTTAAATTAAGAATTTTCCTTTAAAACAATGGTTCTCTAAATTTACCCATTAATTCCTTAAAACAGGTTTGTCCATATACATCTGAAAACCCTAGCCTCCTAGTTTCCTCAGATCTACACATATAAGGTTCTCTCAAATAGAATTTTAACTACCCATGACAAAATGCATACAACCAAGATATTCAACACATGAAATCCCCAAAAAGCATTCAGAAGACACGAAGAAGACAAGAAGTGCAAGAAGCGGAAATAATATAGGCAGAATCACAAGTGTCTACCTAGACACTGATGCTAAAAAACTTCTCCTCAAAATCCGTAGAGTAAGCTCCTTCCTTCTCTAACTTCCCTGGGTCCTCCAAACATGCTCTCCAAATGCTCTCCCTAAGCTTCTAAGAGTGCCTGAATATAAAGAACTCTCAGGAAGCACCTAGAATGTCTCTAGAAACAACCAGAAGGTGTTTACAACTAAGCATGAGTCTTTTTCAACCTTCTAGATGAGTCACAAGGTTGTAGACACCATGTGCTTAATTTGTGCGCTAACTCTTGTGTTGTTGACAACACGTGCATAATTAGAGTGCAAACTCCTGTGTTGTCAATATGACAACTCACGAGAGTTTGCATACTCCTATGTGAATGAATATTAAAATAATGCACACTAATTAATTTAATATTCACTTTACTCGTGTCAATTTAATTTATTAATTTTTTTTAAATCCCATACACTCACTTTAATAACTCCACTTGTTTTATCTTAATATATTTATAGTTTAATCACATGCACACATCATGCAATCTAGAATCTTTTAATAATTTTAATATCTTTTCCACTTTTAAATTCATTTTCGAAACTTAATTGATAAAATATTTATTAACTTAAATAAATATTTTCACATTGCAACTTTAAAATTATAACTTTTATCTTCAAATTCAATTATTTTATTTAATTAATTTCCCAATTAATTAAATAAAATAAATATTAAAATATCATATTAATTTTCCATTTAATTAAACCATTAATTAAATCTTTTAATTAGGCTTAATTAATAGAAAATACACTAAAGACTCATAAAGTAAAATACGAAAAATGCATTATAGCAAAACACATACAAAATCAAACCAAAAGAGTTAATATCATGAATTACATCATCCGACGTATTTGAAGGGTACTCAACTCAAATACTTGTCCTAATTTCCAATTAGGACAAATGGCTTAAAGGGTTGGGATTTGGACTTGAGAATTTATCTCCCCCTCTTACCATTGAGATAATGTGATAGGTTACACTCATCCTTACAATTTAGGGAAGTTGATACCCGGTACCTACAACTTGCATAAAATTCACACATGTACATACACAATATATACTAAGCTAAACAACCAATGGCAAGAAGTGGTGCATCATGTAGATCTCGACTAGCAGGTGACTACGACTCACTTCCTTAACCACATCAAAAATGTTGTACAAATAGAAGAAAAAACATGCACACCATACACATGCAAGTATGGGGTAAGTATCTATAAGAAAACACATATGATAATAAATCATCTAACTAATCATCATCAATAACTAGAAATAATGTAATAATCATTATGCATACATGAAATGCAGAGTCTAAACAATCACATCACATATCAACTGAATCCATAGCACAATATCTGATAATCTCAAAACAATGCTACTAATTATCACCAACAAAACTAGTCTAATAGAGTTCGACAATGATAACAAAAACGCAACCTAGGGGCAGACACTACATCTCATGTTGGATAGCCTCTATATCATGCATGAGGTCATTAAGGTTATGCCTCTTGGTCTCATGGAGCTCATCTGTAGTGGGTGGTGGAGGTGGGGGTGGAGGTGGAGGTGGAGGTGGAGGCGAGGGTGTGGGAGGGGGAGTGGGTGGCAGTGGGTCCATCAAATATAATCTGCATATATGTTTAAACAAAATAAACATGACAAAATTACTATTTAATAAAATTTAAATGTAAAATTTATCAACCAGATCTATATAAATGTGCATATTTTTATTAAAATCATATCAATTAAATAAATAAAGTTAAACACTTAAGTCAAATTAAACATTAAATACCAAATTTTTAAGTCTAATCATAAAATAATACTCTAAAAAACTATATATAGGTTAGTTCAAGGTTTCTTTTCTTAAAATAGGAGCCACCAAGCTAATTTTTCTTTCATGTACACTTATTTTGTGACACTGGGGGATTGTATGAACTCATTATGGATTATATTTTCATCTTAGGATGAAATTGTTGGGTGATGCGACGTGCTCCCCTACCCACAGGTGGTTAATTATATGGTGTTCCATGTTCACTGACAGTCATGGCTTTTGGTGCAACGAAAAATGGGCCCAACAATTGGTATCAGAGCCTGGTTTTGGCTTGGTCATGGGTTCAAATCTCCCCGGTGCCCTTTCGACCCGTGTAAGCACCTGGTATGCACGTCGAGGGGGAGATTGTTGGGTGATGCAACACGCTCCCTTGCCCATAGGTGGTTAATTATGTGGTGTTCCATGTTCACTAACAGTCATGGCTTTTGGTGCAATGACAAACGGGCCCAACAGAAACAAAGTTAAGATTATGGCAAGGTTATGGTTTACAATTTTGTTATGTTAACAATTTTCATAATGGCTAAGCTTAAGATTATTATATTGATTATGGTCCTTTAATGTTAGGGAACTTACCTAGGATTATGGTTTTAGTTAGAATTATATTTAGGTTTCGGATATTTATTATGGTCCTATTGTTTATAGGATATATAATAGATGGCATTAGGATGAGAGTTAAGGTTACAATTAGAATGAAAGCTTAGAGATAGAATTATGATTTGATTAAAAATTATTTATGATTGTAGTTTGAGTCCTAAATATTATCCACTTTTTAATGCAAACTATAAGTGTAGATCATGTCAGGTGATGAACTAATACATGAACCATATCCCTAACCATATAATAATCCTAATTCTAATCATAATCCATAATTCATTACCTTATGAAGCTTTGGCTATCCATTTTATTTCCAGAGTAATCCCTTGAACTTTCTTAAAGTTTTCCTTCCAATTTACTAATCTCCTTTCTTTATGTGAACTACTCCTGGTAACACGATTCTTCATATTTCCTTTTCCATGTGACCACAAAATGTTCCTAATAGATTTATATAGAAGACCAAACTGATTTAAATAAGATAATTAGAGTTCCAGTTATTGAGTTTTCCAAAGATTTTCTTGTTGATATAAAGACACATTTCATTTATATGTTAGGGTTTACTACAAATGGAATCCCTAGTTACCTAACCACTTAATTATGACATCTCTATCCAATACCATATTTACTATGCAAGGTAAGGGACTCAATATTTACACCCAATAAGATAGATGTAGAGACATAAATCTTACTACTCGATACAAAGAAAAGAGGTCCAATTTGATAATTAAATGACTCGTGTTGCACTATTCTAGCTTAAAAAGAATACAAATATTATCAACAAACTATACGTTAGATACTTATTAATTATTTGGAGAGTAGATCCTCTAACTTTTAGAGACAACTAGTTATCTCTAAGGAGATAATATAATGAGTCAACAACAATAAAAAATAAAGAGGATGCAAGAGGACACCCTTTCATAATTGATCTAGAGAGTCCTAAAAATTATGATCTAACCCCATTTATTTCTCTACTAAAACCTTAACACCAATGATAAGAGAGGACACCATTTGACATAATATTGGATGGAATCATGGGCTTGCAACATCATCATAGTGAAACTCCATTCCACCCTTTTGTAGACATTTTCATAATCAATTACTTGAGCATGCCTACACTCTATGCTAGAAATGTTTCCCAATCCAAAGTCTTCCAATAGGTTATCAAGTTCTCCAATATGTATAAATATCCTTAACAAAACACTTTTGTGTAGGGTTAATGATCTTGGGTAGGATATCTTCTTGTCTAGAGGCTAAGACCTTGGCAATAATTTTGTATGATATGTATTTAGTAGTGTCCTATCTCTAATTTATAATGGGATTATTATCTCCCCTTGGGGATCAATTTTATGAGCCCTCCATTGATTACTTGACCTAGGGATTTCTCATTACTAATTTTTTGGATGGAGGAGCTAATTTATGATAGAAATGGGTTTATCAAGGAATAATGCATCTTCGTTAGGAATAATGATTCTCATTTTATCCCTATCTTCTAAATCATTTTTCTATCATCATCTTCTAACCAAAAAAATTGATAGTAAAATTAGGAAAAAGATCTTACTATATATCACTAGGGGGTGAGTATTTCTTTTTATAGAATAAGGCAATATTTTCTTATGTGGCCTTCTATTCTGCAAAGGTAATAAATATTTAGGCTACCTATATAGGAAAATACCTGAAACAAATAGGGGAATCTCCAGTCTCCAAAAAAAAACTTTTAGGAACTTCCAACCCAAGATAAATTGAAATTAGTCCACCCTAACATTATCTAGTTAGGGATTGGGGTGTTAGAGTGCTTCAATACCCTCCTAATTAGATATTACATGATGAATACTCACTTAGGATATAAAGGTTTAGGCATCCAGTGGAAAGAAAAGTTATTCACTTCTTTAGATATTTCTTAGGCATCCAAGGGTGTAGTCCAAGCTCCTACTCACACTGATGTTCCACCTGCACCTCTTGATGGTGAGGGAGGGTTATTTAATTAGATGTCTAATTCATTCAAGTCTCTTCTAATTTTTTTTATGATGTATCATTTTGAGACCTTGATATCAATGTTTAATTAGTTTTAGGATTAGGGTTCAATTTGGTTTACTGTTTGATTAGGTTTACATGATTAGGTTTCAATTAGGACAAGAGTTAATAAATTGAATTAATTTTTCAAGTGCTAAATTTGGTTTTAGATATAAAATTATAGTTAGAGCTTTTAGATTAAAAAACAACATTAATTCAAAAAAGTTAGGTTTTAATTTTTTTTAAATTGTTGAATGTATTATTGAGTTCTAGTTTAGGGTGATTTGGTTTAGTCTTAAGGTCAATGTTTAACTTGGTTCAATCTTAGGGTAACTGTTCAATTTGGTTAATGGTTGGGGAAAGGATTCAAGGTTAAATTCAAGGTTTGTACCATTAAGTTGGGATATATAATTAGGTTTATGATCATGGTTTAATTTAATTTGGTTTATAAGTATAATATTAATTAGTTAAGGGCCAGGGTTACCTTTCAATCTAGTTTGATATATTCAATTTGGTTTAGGGTTACCTAGGGGTTTGTTTATTTTAGTGTTAAATATTAAGATATAATGCTTTGATATCACTCATTTTTGATATTTTGATTATATCACCCCTATACATTGATAGTACATGTGATAAATCTTACAAATATTATTTGATCTCATTACATGTGTCATGATAAAAAAATTTAGTTTATGTACATGAGATGCTCCTATATAGTGTTTTTCTTTTCTTATAATACAATGTTATATATATAAATTTACCTAAGTACCCTTCTTGATTATCTATGATGGACATGTCCTAAATGACATATCTCTATATGATTCTTTTGATATGATATGCATGGATAATATATATAATGAAAATTTTAAATCCTTCCTATGCAATAAATGATGTAATTAGATATGTACAAATGTTTTTAGATTCACATGTAGATGACATGTAGATGTAGATATGATGCTTCTCTAGGATAATTTAGTTTATCATAAATAAGGTTACAATTTTAGGGTTTGACATTTATAAAATTAGTACTCAAGGTAAGATAGGAAAGTTATTTAATTATTTATATATTACTTGGTGTAGGTTTTAGCAAATTAAGATTAAGGTTAAGATGATAGTAAGGGTTGTGATTAGAGTTAAATTCAATACAAATTGATATTATAGTTAATCCTAAATGATGCCCAGTAAAGGGATCCAAAGAATTAATCAAAAGTTTTACTAAGCAAGCAATAACATACATACAATAATTTACATTTATAAAACACATAAGAGATTGCATTCCTTAATGAGCACATTTACATTTCATTTTTAAACAATTATAAGTACTAAAAGTAAAATAAATAACACATCCACATGAAAGAATATTGACTACTTCAGTTCAATCCATTTAAATAATATACACATTTGTTCCGAATGCCACTTGGCAAATTAATTCGAAATGCACAATCATCCACTGTACATGTCACCAGATATGAAAGGCTGAAAGAATATACATTTATAAAATAGTTTACATCATCCATTTTCGATCCATGAAACAAAGTACAATACAATTTGAGTAAAATCATTAAATACTAATTTTTTTGTTTGGATCCCTTGGTGGGGTGTTACGTGATTAAGTACTTAGTTATATATGTTTAGGGTTTTATTGTACATAACTATATGGTTAGGTCGAGATTATAGTTTAAACAATGAATTTAGGTTGAGGTCATAGTTTAAACAAGGTCGAGGTTATATTTATTTGTAATTACATGTTTAAACAATGAATTTACATCTAATCTACTCATTCAACATTGTAATAAATACATAAATTAAATACATTTCAAAACATCTAAAATAATAATTTTTTAAATAAAGATTTACAAAACTATATTTTAATTAACAAATAAAAAAATTTAAACATGTACTCATTAACAATGTAAATTTACAATTTTATGTATATTAAAATTGAAAAAAATAAATAAATTAACATACATATAAAATTGAAAATTGAAAAAAATTAAGTAAAATAGTATAAAACATATTAAAATACCTAGTATATCGAAGACTAGCAGCAGGGGGTGGTCAGTAGAGCTGAAAATCAGGCTCTCGTATGCATCTCTAACCGAGCTCCCATTTTTGAAGTCATGAAAATGACTTCAAAAATACCAAAAAATGGGTCTATAAAAGATTTTCGAATTAGGTACCCGATTTTCAAAAAATTAGGTACCCAATTTCAAAGCAATCAGGTACTCAATTCTAAAAGCAATCTAGTGCCTGATATTTGAGCACCTCAAGCACTCGATCCGCTATCAAATATCGGGTACCCAATTTTTAAATTTTAGCTCAGGTGCCTAAAGCTTGATTTTGGAAATAGGTACCTAATTTTAGAAAAATTGGGTACCCATTTTTGAGAAGTACAATTTCGCAGATTTGACTTTCGCAGAATTGTGACCCAACTTCTTGCGGTCACACTAATACATGACAAAATACTCGTTAAATCAATCATAATTAAATTGGAATGTACTCATGAAACAAACACAACCATATTATTTCATTAGATTCCATTTCAAAATTTTAGATTCAAAAGCTCTTCGTTATCTTCATCATTCTCCTTTTTATAATACTTAAATCATATAAAAAAATCAAATAAAAAAATAACATTGAGATTTTGAAATATTTTATTTAAAAGAAACATTTAGAGAACTCATTAGATTTCAAAAAGAATGTAAATGCAACCACTTTTCTCTCATAAATATTTTCATTTCATGTTCAATTTTTTAATTCTAAAATAAGAGATAAAAAATAGTTTAATAAAATCTAATCTGTATTTAAAATTAAATCATTCATTATTTGATTAAGTATCAGTATATTAGATTTGACCAATGAACCTCAATCTCCAATGTGAACCTTAGGTTATTTATGAACATAAATGTCAACAACCTCCAAAACAACAGTATTATGTTGATTTATCATATCATTTGTCACTAATATTTAAAAGTAACATTACATATTAGTATTTGAATGGCTCACTGGTTTAGATTAATCTAAGATTTTCCAAAGATTAATAGTCTCATGCAAATGCAAATCAAATTTAAAATGGTTCATTATTCTAGATTGAATTTCATAGTTATCAAAATTTAATAGTGACATTCAAGAGGTTGCAAGCTTTGGGTTTAACCATGGAGGAAACTCCATAGTTAAGCGCACTCAAGCTAGAGTAGTATTGGGATGGGTGACTTCCTAGGAAGTCCTAGTGCTTCACCCCTATGAGCATCACCTAGATCCAATGAGTGCTAAGTGTTCCATTTATTCTCATGAGAGATGGATTCATGTTGAATCACTACTCATGAAACATGGGTCAATGAGTTTGACTCAAAATCACACAGGTAAATCCTGATAGCAATATCACAAAGTGACATTCAGGTTAGAACAACTAACTAGTTCAAAAATGAAATTAATAGTCAAAGAAGTGATAACAGGTGCCACATAGTGGCTTCGTACTTGCCTTTAGTTTTTTTATAAATATAATTTTAATTATTTATTAAATATCTCAATTAATAAAAAAAATTAGATAATTATAGTTTTCTATGATATTAATTATAATTATAATTATAATTTTATTTATACATAATATGTTATATTGCATATATCATGTAATATTGTTATATTATAAACAAATGCCACGTAGTGGCATGTACTTGTCGTAGAATGTATTGTAATAGAAATAGTAATTAAATATTATAATAATGAATCAATAGAGTAAATGTATTATAAAAAGATACATGTATGATAAAATTAGTATTGAAATAAGTATTTCAAATCAACTAATCTAATTTGAATACTAAATTTTAGTTAAATAAATAATAATTTTATAAATAATCTCATCAAAATCCTCACTTTTATTTGTGGAAGTTAAAACCAAACAATAATCTAGTAATAAGTTCAAAGCTACCTTGAAATCAATGGAATTAATAAAGTGGTAGTACATTTCCGAGCACACTCTTAGCATCATTGAATTATATCTACATTCTAATCAATGCTAGTAGAAAGCTATCATTTGATAAAGAAAGTGGACTATGGAATTGCTAATAAATTTGAATTGTTAGAAGATTCTATTAATTTTTAAATACAAAATAGGCACTCTTAATTTTCCACTATTTCATTTGAGTTCCACTCTTCTCTAATTTTTTTATTGAAACTAAATAGGGAAACAATCTTTAAGTTTATTTGTTTCCTTCAATATATATTATTAAGTCGATAGGCTTATATGTGGGAACTTTGTTCCTGGTTTTTGCAATTTTTGGTCGGCAAATTGTCAGCCTCACCGAAAGTTTTTTGCAATTTGTCAGCCAAAAAGAGATACCCACTCAAAAAAAAATTCTATTCTCGCCCTTTTATTTCTTTCCTTTAACTTTCCCTCTTGCAGTGCATAGGCATTGTTTTTTCCTTTTTCTACTACTGTTTGGAGCTTTCATTTTGTTTTTTCCTTTTGCAACAGTTGTTTGGCGCTTTTTAAATTCACTTCCCAAATTTTATATAGTGGTGGTAATGGAAATAGTTTGAAGGATTTCAGGCTATAGTTTGAAGGATTTCAAACTATGTTGTTCATTCTTACTCTTTCTGGTAAGTTTTTCTCCATTATATATATGAATGCTATTAAAGATTTTTATTTCTAAATTCTTCATCACTAAGATTTAAGAATTTATTTACACCAAACTTGTAACCTTTCCCAAATTTATTTTCATATTTATTGTTGTAATGCAATTTCTCCTTCAAAGTTTAAATTCCATTGCTTCTCTAAGCAATCTTTGTAAAGTTTACCATGCTCACCTACTTGCATGATCTTTGTCACTTGCACCTAGGGCATCAATTTCAGGCAACTTGGGGAGCTCCATTTCGTTCAAGAAAGGCTATGAATTTTTTCTAATGACATTGTTAAGAAGAGAATTTCAAGTGTTTTCTCTAGTTGTGTTTTTCCTTCTCTTTGTTTATGGTTTGTGTTACTTAGAACTTGAAATATCATAAACTTCAATTTAATAATCATCAGCTATACTAATACACAAAGTTTCTCTTTTGTAGGCATATGCACTTTCTCTATATTATGTAGTTGTTGCATTTTTTTATATAGTTGGAAATACAAGATATAATTGATATTTTAATTTATCACAATGTAGAGGTTGTAAATGGATTGCATTAGATTGAATTAGTGTAAGATTCACAAATCTTATAATTATTATTTTTAATCATTATGTATCAAGATTAATAGGTTGTAAAAAAGTAGAACTAGAGATAATATTTAATATTTAGTAGATTAGATTATTTTTACACATTTATATGATTAATTTATTTTATTCATAATTTAAATTTAAAAAGAGCAGATATTTTTAGAATGAAAACAAGTATAGAAAGTGATTTTTAAATTTTTTTTTTCATAATTTAAATTAAAAAACAATAAAAACAAGTATAGAAAGATTATTTATTAGTACTTGTTCGTAGGCTAAGTACTATTGTATCAATTTCTGAATCCTATCTGTTAAGTGGTTTTTAAAAATAATGTCTCCAACTAATGTCTACCAATTAAAATTACATATCTCTTTTTATGTGCAATAATTTAATTTTTTGTTATAGTATACATGCATTTTTGTTAAGTTAAAAATTTATGATTATTTGATTAGCTATGACACTTTGATGGACTCTATTTTATTAGGAGTGAAAGACATGCCTTGAAGCACCAAGTCGTTTAGATTTATAATCATAATGTTTTGTTTCATTAAAAAATTAATTCTAAAAATAGAATATTTAAGAAAAATATTATATTCAAATAGAATATAATTAAATAATATTATAAGATATTGTAACTTATTTTAAAATATTAAAATAATTTTATAGTTTATATTTAAATATATAAATTTAATTAAAAAATTATATCAATAATTTATATTTATTATAATGCGACAAGTACTTAGCCACTACGTGACAATTGTTTATTATGTAGTAACTTTATTTTGAAAAATAAATAAATTTCTAAAACTATTTAAAAGTATAGAAAGTTTTTATTAAATAAGATATTGTAACTTAATTTTAAAATTTTAAAAAAATTTATAGAGTTTATATTTAAATATTCAATTTAATTAAAAATTATATCAATAATATATATTTATTATAATGCGACAAGTAATTAGCCACTACGTCACACTTGTTTATTATGTAGTAACTTCATTTTGAAAAATAAATAAATTTCTAAAACTACTTAAAAGTACATAAAGTTTCTATTAAAATTTACATTGTATTTAAAAACTAACTCAATTTTGAAAAAACAAAATCTAAAATATATTTAAAAGTAAAGAAAGTTTCTATTAAATTCTACATTATACTTAAAAACTATTTACTAGTCAATATCTTTTTAATAAAATAAAATATATTTCAAAAACATGTTTAAAAGTATACAAATATTAAAATCTACATTATACTTTAAAACTATTCATGAGTCAATTTTTTAAATTAAAATATTTAGAATATAAATATTTAAATATGTAAAAAAAAATAGAAATATTTTACTGTGTAGGAAAGTTTAGAAAGTTTATATTAAAATCTAGATTATGACTTTTTACAAAGCTTAAAAATAGTTTTATAAAATTATTAATGTTTCTATTTATTATATAACAATTTTATTTTTTAAAGATGTAAATAATATATAGAAAAAATCTAATAAAATTAATAATTAAAGTAACAAAAAACTAAACAATTTTTATTTTTTACAAAATAACTATATAGATTTTATTATCTTGTTACTCTAAACTTAATATATACACATTAAAAAAAAAAATTCCAAACATCCTAATTCTAATGAATCTAATTTATTTGATAATTACATTTAAATTGTCAATTATTGGTTGCATAGCCACTTTACACTTTCTAGCTATCACTTACAATGTAATAATACATTATACTAAACATATCACCTCTATCGGCTTCTCGTTGCACGTACAAAAACGTGCAACTGCTAGTTTTATTCTAGTTTTAGAACTTCAAAAGTCTAAAAAAAACCTATTTCAATATAGAATTGTAAATTTATATGTAAATTAACTTTACATATATTTTCCAATCAAACAACTTAAGAAAGAACTAGATCCAAAATCAATTAATTCCACTATTACTTAAACTAGCAGTTTCACATTTTTGTACATGCAATGAGAAGCTGATAGAGGTGATATATTTAGTGTAATGCATTGTCATTACATTGATAAAAATAGTGGACATGAATAATTTTGAACTCCATTACCTTAAAATAGAAATGAAGAGTAAGAAAGATTGTGTAACATTATAAACTCTAAGCGATAGTTGACTTGAAGAAATTGCTGATATATTGGCATTTGAAAATGGAAAAGCAAGGTATTTATTGGAATCAAGTTATTTATGTATTGTGCATAGAGTATCATTAAAATTAATTTAATCAATGGTAAATAAAGCACAATGTGTTTTTATACATGTGAACGAGCTGATTGAATTTTAGCCGATTTGAATATTACGTGCAAATAAAATGATAAAATTATTAATATGTATTTATTTTTGAGTAGTAGAAAACATGAATTTATGCATGTATTCTATTCATAATAAATGAGTAACTAAATTTACATATAAAAGAATGTAATACCTCACAATTTGACACATTAGTCTTAATAAAACACTGTTAAATCTTAATTCACAAATCGATTTTTTTCCATTTTTAGTTACTTTAATTCTTAATTTTAATAGATCTTTTTTTTACATATTTTAAAATTAAAATTGCTAAATAGAAAATAGAAACATTAATAATTATATATATATTAAATGCATGTTTAAATGATTAAATCTAGATTTTAATATAATCTTTCTATACTTTTATACATAAGAAAATTTTCTATTTTTTGCATACAATTAAATATTTTTATTAAAAGCTTATTGACCCATGAATAGCTTTTAAGTGTAATCTATATAATAATAGAAACTTTCTAAAAAAATTAATATGTTTTAGATTTTTTTTGAATTTGATTTACTAAATAATAATTAGAAACATTTCAATCTAAATTTTAATAAATTATTACTATATTTACATGTTTAAGAAGTACTTCTTTTTTTTTAATTCAAATTACGAAATAAAAAATAAGAAATAAAAATATTAATAATTTTAAATGTTTATTTTTTTAAACAATTGTAACTATCAATAGTAATTATTGATGTCATTTATATCAACAATTTTCTTCTAATGAATTTCCATAAACACTAGTAGAAATATGAAAGGTTATGGTCTAATTGTACAATCTTACAATCTATTAATCTTCTTACATAATGGGTGAACCTTTCAAAAAAATAATAACATTTGTGAAATAATCTCACTAATACAAACCTAATGTAATCCATTTTCATTTTAAATCTGATCTAAAATGTATGAATTACATCTAAGATCAAATTTAAATTTTGGTTAATCTTGGATTGAAGTCACAATTTTTAGATCAAAAGTTTTAAAAAGTTGGAGCATCCATTTCCTTATTTAGAAATTCAATCATAGACCTCTAACATCTTATATATTTTATAGTTGAGTCATGAGATAGTACAATCATTTTTTGAAGTATAAATAATAAGCTGCCCCACTAATCAAAGTGAGTAAGATGCATTGAGAAGCCTCTAAAAAGATACTAGAGTAGCAGAGCAAAAATGAGGAATGAGTGATCCCTCTAGAAAAAATCCTCTACATTATGATAAATTAATCTCAACTATATCCTATATTTTCAACTATATGCAAACTAATAAAATGCAACAATGAAACAATATAGAGCATATCTTAAGAGATTTATGCATGTTTTATGGTTATCAGATCTGGCCAATCTTCTCAAGCAAGAAAACTACAATCGATGACCCTACAACCACTACATATTGCACCTTTCTCATTTCTCTCTCTACATTTAATATTAACTCCTCTAGGTTAATCTCAACATACTATTAATTAAGAAACACAAAACACAATAAGCAATTACCTTCTCCCCCTAAATATTCTTATTGAAAAATTTGAGGAATATAGACCCCATACTGATTGCATTGTATACTTGAGTTTATGAAAAAAATGTTTCTTTGTCTTCTCTTGTGTTGGTTGCATTTATAACAAAACATGATTGAGTTAAACAAAAAAGGAATTATTAATTTATTTATGTGATGAAGCAAATCCAACAGAAATAGAAAAAGAAGATGGAATTTGATTTATTTCCATAATTTTAATTTTTTTTCTATAATTTATGTGGGAGAAGAATAGAAAGAAATAAATAGAAATATGGGAGAATAGAAAGAAATAAATAAACATGATTGAGTTAAACAAAAAAGAAATTATTAATTTATTTATGTGATGAAGCAAATCCAACAGAAATAGAAAAAGAAGATGGAATTTGATTTATTTCCATAATTTTAATTTTTTTTCTATAATTTATGTGGGAGAAGAATAGAAAGAAATAAATAGAAATATGGGAGAATAGAAAGAAATAAATAAACATGATTGAGTTAAACAAAAAAGGAATTATTAATTTATTTATGTGATGAAGCAAATCCAACAGAAATAGAAAAAGAAGATGGAATTTGATTTATTTCCATAAATTTTTTTTTTTTTTTTCTATAATTTATGTGGGAGAAGAATAGAAAGAAATAAATAGAAATATGAGAGAATAGAAAGAAATAAATAGAAATATGGGAGAATAGAAAGAAATAAATAAACATGATTGAGTTAAACAAAAAAGGAATTATTAATTTATTTATGTGATGAAGCAAATCCAATAGAAATAGAAAAAGAAGATGGAATTTGATTTATTTCCATAATTTTAATTTTTTTTCTATAATTTATGTGGGAGAAGAATAGAAAGAAATAAATAGAAATATGGGAGAATAGAAAGAAATAAATAGAAATATGGGAAACATATCAAATAGTATAGCAAGTTCAATAAGTGGGATCGGCAAGATGGAAATTTGTATGGATCATCAAGTGAGATGGGCGCAATTCAAATGTATCAACATCCTCCAATAGGATCATATCTCGGTGCTGCTTTTTCTCAAGATTTCTATGCTGCTGTGATTTATATATAGGTAGATGGAGTGATACAATCAGAGAAAGATCGAAGGGAAATCCTCTCTACTAATTTCAACAGTGAGATGGGCATGATCGATCTAGCACTTGAAGATCAAATTCAAATGGAAGAAGATCAATGGGAAATCTCCTCTGCAGTGGATACCAATTTTAACAATTTGATGGGCATGATCGATCCAATACAAATGGAAGAAGATGCATGGGAAATCTCCTCTGCAGTGGATACTAATTTCAACAATCTGAGGGGCATGATCGATCTAGTTGAAGATCAAATGCAGATCGATCCAATTGAAGATCAAATACAGATCGATCCAGTTGAAGATCAAATGCAGATGCTGCAATATGGCTCTCAAGATCAAAGGGAAATTCCCTCTGGTAATCTCAAGACTAAGAGTCATGAGATGGGCCCAGTTCAAGATCAAATGCAAATGCTAATGCAAGATCAAATGGTGCATGCAAATCCAGGCAGCAATGAAGAGATCATCTTGGAAGGAAATCCAAGCAGTGTAACTATAGACATGGAAATCGATGGAGAACTATCATTTTTCATCTTGGAGGGAAATCCAAGCAGTGTAACTATAGACATGGAAATCGATGGAGAACTATCATTTTTCATTGATCTTCTTGAAATGGAAATGAGCCACAACGATGAATCTTCTAATTTCTTCAATATTAGTATGAATATGAATATGAATATGTTGGATCATCGAGCTATTCAGCCATTAGATATAAGCTTTTCTCAAATGGAAATCTCAGAGACAGATCTAAGTTGTGCAATTGCAGACATGGATGAAGACTTGCCATTTCTGGTTGAACTTCCTGAAATAGAAATGGACCAGAATGATGAATCACCGGATTCCTTCAACATCACTACGGATATGTTGGATCATTTAACAATTCCAGAAGATATAAGCTTCCCTCAAATGGAACATCATTTGGGGTCAGCTTCATGTTGTTATTAAAAAACAAGACATTCAAGTCTTGAACTGTAAGCATTTGACTCATGTTTTTATTGAAAAACAAGATATTCAGACATTCTTTCTTCTCATTGGTTTTGTGATTTTTCTTTTTAGTGTTTCATTTAATTCCATTTGATCTTTTGTCTCTTCCTTGACAAGATTAATATTAATCTTTTTTCTTTTAGTTCATTTATTAATTCTTTAACTACACTACTAAACCATCACACTATCCAATTGTGTATAAGAAAATTAAAATATTTTACACTATTTAAGAAATAAATAAGAAAATTATTATCTATTTATATTTAATGTTTAAAAAATATTTAAATAGAAATAAATTTTAATTATTGAAAACACTTTTTTTAATAATAAATGTAATGAGAAAGCTTAGTTTTTTCAAAATTTATAGAAGAAATATATTACTATGAGAGTGGAGAAAAAATGCAAAGGGAAGAGGACATGGAAGATAAGAAAATACAATTATAAAGATATATGAGGTATTTAAATGTAGAATTAATGTCAAACTTTATAATTAATTATTTGATTAATTTATAATTCAAATAAATTAAACTTGAGACATAGATTCATCCCAATAATGAGGTAATGGACAAATTGAAAAATAAAATAAAATATTTTACTATACTATGAAACTTTAGAATATTAAAGTCAAAAATATTAAAAGATAACATATAAATGGAGTTGATTGCTCATGCAATTATTTATAATCAATATAAGTGGTTTAAATACTATACCAAAAATTGACTATACTGATATTATTCCTCCTTTGCTTTTCCCATATGATCATGCCCATATAGATTTTGATCTTCTTTAACAATCAAAAGATACTATGAAGAGTTTGTCCAATGATGTGGATTCATGCTCCAATATGAAGCAGGAGAAAGGAATAAGATTGAATGAAAGCTCTGTCATTAGTAATGGATAGTAGGCATAAATGGAAAGTTTGAAACATGTTCTTCATAGGCATGCATGTGAGCTCTAACATCACTTTACTTATCATTCATAGGTTCAACCTACTATCCATTCCAGAAAGTCACTTGCTAGGGGGATTTTATTTAAATCTTCATAGTGTTTGGGCCCAAGAACACAACTTTTATGGCAAAAAAATAGTGTCTATGAATCATGCTCCATACGAAATTAAAATTCCCACCTCAAATGCAACAAGAAAATATGATGCAGGGATCAGTTGGAGATCATGTGGTTGAATATTTTTAACTAAACCTAATAGTTGTAGAGGTCCATGGACAATTGAAAGGACAAAAATTACACAAATCTATCAGCTTAACCTTTGTACCCTTCAAAAGGTGCAAGTGCTAGTATTTATATTCATACATTCATTCATTATCAGAAGATGTTTGCATGACTTATGTTATCAATGTGTAACTTTCAAGTCAATTTAATGGACCTATGTTTGATGAGTAATGGTCAAAAATAACTAGTCTTTCATAAGAATGAATAGAATGCTTAACATTCATTGCATCTAGGTGATGCTTAAAAAGATGAAGCAAGAGAATTTTCCTCCAAGGTAACCCTTTCCATTACTACTCCAACTCGAGCATACCTCACCATGAAGTTTTCTTCCAGATTAAACCTACTTTTCTTGCAACCCATTGTTGATTCGTATTTTTCCACTAATCATCATTAGCCACATTGAAACACATTGTGATTTTATTGTTATTTAGTAATATCAAGATGTATTCATTTGTGTAAAAATGCATGAGAAAGGATGACCTCAAAATCATAAGCATTACAAGAAGAATTGAAAGATATTTCCACTTTGAACACTAAAATAAATTGTAATTTTCATTATGTTGCTAAATTGATTTGCAATTGTCAAATAGTTAATAGCTTTTAGTGTTAAAATCCACACAAGATGGTGTGTGTGTGTGTGTGTGTGTGTGTGTGTGTGTGTGTGTGTGTGTGTGTGTGTGTGTGTGTGTGTGTGTGTGTGTGTGTACTTCATAAGATAATTTTAACTAAGGATATAATTGTAATTGAGGAAACTCACAAATGTGTATGGCCTAATAGGATTATGGAATAAGCTAACTGATTATTTGAGAGGGTGTAAAGAGGTTCATGTTTTGTTTGAGCATTGTTATAGGAAGATGCAAATTTATTTTTCATTTTGTAATGCATGGATTTTGAGTTTGGGAAAACTCATGGTGCCCAATGTTCTCATGATGTTAGTTTCATAACACTATTCCCAAAAGATATAATACTAAAAAAGAAAAAAAATTCTATCTAGAAATGGTACAAAGATGATATATTTTTCAATAGTTCACTAAAGTCATAAGATTTGAAATCTTTCTAAAGAGATATAATTTATGTATATAAAATTATATATAGAGTTGTTTAAATCCCAAAAAATAGGGTAAAATTGTTAAACATGAATGCTTGATGTTTTTGCATGGGAGAGTTTGTCAATATGTCAAAGATATGATTGAGTTCTCATGTGTTTCATTCATGATTTTGCTTGCCATTGATGTCAACATATCAAATTTCTTGACAGTTTAGTCAAAGTTATAGGGTAAGATTCAATATTTGTGGTTAGAGAGTTATGTAATGCACACTTAGAAGAGAATTCAAGAATGTGTTTATGATGCTATGTCTATGTTCATAAAAAGAGATATGAAGATTTTCATGAGTTACATAAGCTTTTGTGAAGATTGTTCTTAGAGAAAATTTATGGTAAGTGAGTACTAGTATTTGTGTTGTATCTTTTTGGTCAATACAACATTTGGGGTCAAATTGCGATGACAATTTGTCATAGTGGTGTAGTTTGTGGTGATTTTCAATTTTCAATTTTTTTGCAATTATCTCGATGTCATTGTAATACTGATGTTGGCATCATAATTGTGACACTTGTGTGAGGATTAACTAAAAAAAGAAAAGAAAGTCTGACATAAATCACTCCCCATTTGTTTTGATTGTGGATAATTGCATGCAAAAGAGTGTGGAGGGATTTGAAAGAGGGTGGAGGTCTCTTAATGTTGTCATGCCCTTGTGATCTCTATATTTCATTATCATGCACTTACTCTGCGATTTAATTTGCATGTCCTTTCTTTACGATTTTGTTGTCATTTTGTGCCCTTTCTCTGTGATTCTATTGTCATGTTGTGCACTTGTGATCTCTATGCAATTTTCTTCAAGGGCTATCTAAATGTTCTTTTCTTTTCCTTCTAAACATCTGGTAAGTGCACCAAGATGTAGTGCCAAAAGGGGGGTATAAGTCGACACCTTTTTTCTAAAATCAGCAATTTTTGAACTTCAACAAGAATTTGAAGATAGTTACGCTCAAAATTTTAAGATATGACAAAAAAAAAGTAGTGGTCCTTTGAATCTAGTTTCTAAACTACTAATTTTTTTCTCGAAATGGTTTACTTTTAGGTCCTCAAAAAAGGGGGCCATAGAAAGTGGTACTGTTTATTCTAAAAATATATAAGACGGTACAAAGTGTGGCCCCCTTAGAATTGTAACTTTTTTTTGAAAATTTTTAATCACTCTAGTCAAAAGTTACTTAACACTATGTAGTTTATCCTAGATTTTTTGGGTAATTTTATAATGTGTATTTTTTTTAATGAATTTTTTAACTAGACACGTCTCAAAATCGTGAAATATTTGTGTGCTCTCCCTTGAAATGATTGAAAATTAATCTAAAATCAAAACTTCTTCTTTTTTCAAATTGTGTAGAATGGAGTCTAGTTTCTAAAAAACTAAGTTGTTGCCAAATTCGATGAACTAGCTAAAATCTAAAGCCCAATTAGTACATGTTGGTTTTTGACGAAAAATGGACATACATTCAAAAGAAATTATAGATGAAAGGCTTGAAATAGTTCAAATAAAAAAAAATATATGGTTATATAGCTAACATAGAGACCTACAATGTCATGTAACCTGATCTTATAAATTCTCAACCAAAAGGAATCTTTTATGAGAGCACACAAGAAAAATCAAACATTTTTGGAATGCTTGCAGGAAAACACATCTCAGACCAATTTATAGACTCCAAACCTTTGGGTTGGATGCCCAAGAAAAACCAAGCCTTGGGCTTGGTAGAATGCAAAGGTTTGAATAGCATGTACACCCTATAGCATGTGCATTCTATAGTGTGCACACGCTATTTTAAATTTTTAATTTTGGGTCTTAATTGTGCATGCACACTTTAGTGTGCACACACTATTGAGACCTAAATAGTGCATAGAGAGGGAAGAAGAGAGGCATAGCAAGAGTAAGAGAGAGAGGGTGTGTGTGTGTGTGTGTGTGTGTGTGAGAGAGAGAGAGAGAGGGAGAGAGAGAGAGAGAGAAGTGAATGGGAGAGGGGAGAGAGAGAGTAGGGGTGGCAAAGAGAGACTACGGGATAGGAGAGAGAGATTGAGAGTAGAGGATGGGATAGAGAGGAAGTGAGAGAGTGAGAGAGTATGGGTGGTAGAGAGAGTTCAAGATGGAAGAGAGATTGAGAGTAGGAGATGGCAGAGAGAGTAGGCAATGGGAGAGGGAGCGAGAGAGGGAGAGAGAGAGAGGAGGAGAATGGGTGTGTGTGTGAGAGAGAGAGAGTAGGGCATCGGAGAGAGTGTGAGAGTGTGCGAGAGAGTAGGGGTGGTAGAGAGAGAAAGTAGGGGATGGGAGAGGGGAGAGAGAGTAGGGGATGGGGGAGAGAGTAGAGAGGGAGAGAGTGAGAGTAGGGGATGGGAGAGAGAGATTGAGAGTAGGGGATGGGAGAGGGAGAGAGAGTAGGTGTTAGGACACAGAGTGGGAGAGGGAGACTGAGAGAGAGGAGGATGGGAGTGCATGTGTGTGAAGGAGAGAGAGTAGGGGATGGGAGAGGGAGGGAGAGAGAGTAGCCTGAGAGAGAGTAGGGTATGGGAGAGAGAGTAGATAGTAGGCAGTGGGAGAGGGAGAGGGAGAGGGAGAGATAGGGGGATGGTAGTGTGTGTGAGAGATCTATAGAGTATGGGATGAGAGAGAGAAGAGAGAGGGGGGATGGGAGTGTGTGGGTGTGTGAAAGAGAGAGAGTAGGGGATGGGAGAGGGGGGAGAGAGAGTAGAGGTGGTGGGAGAGGGAGTGGGAGAGGTAGAGAGAAAGGGGGGATGGGAATGTGTGTAAGAGAAAGAGTAGGGAATGGGAGAGAGAGGAAGTGAGAGAGAGAGAGTAGGGGTGGCAGAGAGAGTACAGGATGGGAGAGAAAGATTGAGAGTAGGGGATGGGAGAGGGAGAGAAAGAGTAGGTGGTGGGACACAGAGTGGGAGAGGGAGACTAAGAGAGAGGAGGATGGGAGTGCATGTGTGTAAAGGAGAGAGAGTAGGGGATGGGAGAGGAGGGGAGAGAGAGAGTAGCCTGAGAGAGAGTAGGGTATGGGAGAGAGAGAGAGTAGGTGGTAGGAGAGGGAGTGGGAGAGGAAGAGAGTGATGGGGGATGAAATTGAATGTAAGAGAGAGAGAGAGAGAGAGAGAGAGAGAGAGAGAGAGAGAGAGAGAGAGAGAGAGAGAGAGAGAGAGAGAGAGTAGGGGATGGGAGAGAGTGTGAAAATGTGAGAGAAAGGGGTGGCAGAGAGAGAGTAGAGAGTGAGAGAGTGAGAGTGTGAGAGAATAGGTGGTGGGAGAGGGAGTGAGAAAGTGAGAGTGAGTGAGAGACATAGTAGGGGATGGGTGTGTGTGTGTGTGTGTGTGTGTGAAAAAGAGAGTAGGGGATGAGAGAGAGTTTGTGGTGGGAGAGGGAGTGGGAGAGGGAGAGAGAGAGAGAGAGAGGGTGATGGGAGTGTGTGTAAGAGAGAGTAGGGGATGGGAGAAAGTGTGAGAGTGTGAGAGAGAGTAGGGGACGGGAGAGTGAGTAGAGAGGGAGAGAGTGAGAGAGAGAGACAATAGGAGGTGAGAGAGGGGATGAGAGTTTGTGTGAGAGATCTAGAGAGTAAGGGATGGAAGAGGAGAGGGAAGGGGATGGGAGTGTGTGGGTGTGTGAAAGAGAGAGAGTAGGGGATGGGAGAGGGGAGAGAGAGAGATTAGGGGATGGGGTAAATAGAGTAGGCTATAGGAGAGGGAGTGGGAGAGGGAGAGAGAGAGAATGGGAATGTGTGTAAGAGAGAGAGTAGGGGATGGGAGAGAGTGTGAGAGTGTAAGAAAGAGTAGGGGTGGAAGAGAGAGAGTATGGGATGGGAGAGAGAGTGAGAGTAGGGGATGGGAGAGAGTGTGAGAGAGAGTAGGAGATGGGAGAGAGAGAGTGAGAGTAGGGGATGGGAGAGAGAGTAGAGAGGGAGAGAGAGAGACTGAGGGAGAGATAGTATATGGTGGGAGAGGGAGTGGAGGAGGGGGAGAGAGAGGGGGGATGGGAGTGTGTGTGAGGGATCTAGAGAGTAGGGGATGGGAGAGGAGAGAGGGGAATTAGAGTGTGTGTCTTCGAAAGAGAGAGAGTAGGGGATGTGAGAGGGGAGAGAGAGTAGCCTGAGAGAGAGAGAGTAGTGGATTGGAGAGAGAGAGAGTAGGTGGTGGGAGAGGGAGTGGGAGAGGGAGAGAGAGAGAAGGGGGATGGGACTGTGTGTAAGAGAGAGAGTACAGGATGAGAGACGGTGTGAGAGTGTGAGAGAGAGTAGGGGGTAGCAGAGAGAGAGAATGGGATGGGGGAGAGAGAGAGAGAGAGAGAGAGAGAGAGAGAGAGAGAGAGAGAGAGAGAGCAAGAGTAGGGGATGGAAGAAAGTGTTAGAGAGAGTAGGGGATGGGAGAGAGAGAGTGAGAGTAGGGGATGGGAGAGAGAGTGAGAGTAGGGGATGGGAGAGAGAGAGTAGAGAGGGAGAGAGTGAGATAGAGATAGTAGGTAGTGGGAGATGGAGTGGGAGAGGGGGAGAGAGGGGGGTTGGGAGTGTGTTTTTTTGAAAGAGAGAGAGTAGGGGATGGGAGAGGAGAGAGAGAGTAGCTCGAGAGAGAGAGAGAGAGTAATGGATGGGAGAGAAAGAGTAGGTGGTGGGAGAGGGAGAGGGAGATGGAGAGAAGGGGGGATGGGAGTGTGTGTAAGAGAGAGAGGAGGGGATGGGAGAGAGTGTGAGAGATAGTACAGGATGGAAGAGAGAGAGTGAGAGTGGGGGATAGGGGAGAGAGTGTAGAGAGGGAGAGAGGGGGAGGGGGAGGGGGAGGGGGGGGGGGGGAGAGAGAGAGAGAGAGAGAGAGAGAGAGAGAGAGAGAGAGAGAGAGAGAGAGAGAGAGAGAGTAGGGGATTAGAGAGGGGAGAGAAAGAGATTAGTAGATGGAGAGAGAGCAGGTGGTGGGAGAAGAGGTAGGAGAGGGAGAGAGAGGGGGGGTGAGAGTGTGTGTAAGAGAGAGTAGGAAATGGGAGAGAGTGTGAGAGAGTAGGGAGTGGAAAAGAGAGAACAAGATGGGAGAGAGAGAGTGAGAGTAGGGGATGGGAGAGAGATAGAGTAGGCAGTGGGAGAGGGAGAGCGAGAGAGAGAGAGAGAGAGGAGAATGAGAGTGTGTGAATGAGAGAGAGAGAGTAGTGGATGGGAGAGGAGAGGAAGAGAGAGAGTTCCACCAAGGTCATCTTCTTTTGATGTCTTTGCCTATATGTCTATTCCACTAAGGTCATTTGTTTTTGATTCTTTGTCTAGATCTTCGAGCATTGAATTTGATTCATGCAACAAAGATTGGATTTTTCTAAATGAGAAGTTTTAGTCATGGAGAATGGACTTGCTAGATTTAGTCTTATATCATGAAAGTGGAAAATGGTTATGGTAAAAAGGTGATGTTTTCGTCGCCCGAAGAGAAAAAGGACACTTCTAAAGTAAAATTTGAATGGATTTTCTACTACAGAGTATTTTTGAAATGATATGTGGTGAAAATTATTTTTGAAATGCCTGAAAATGATGATATTTGTACCAATTTTGAGCTTTCTCATTGTCTAATGTACCCTTGATCTTAGACCGGTGTAGTTCTACTATTTATTCATGTAATAAAGCAACACCAAGGAAATGAGAAATGTGGAGGGAATGGTGGATCTATTCACCAATTTTTGCAAGAGAGGAGTAAAGAATAAAAAATTGTTATGAAAGTTTGAGGGTTTTGAGAAGGATGTAGCGTTCATAGATTTGAGTCTAAGACAGAAGAAACTATGAGTCTAAAGTAGAACAAACTATTCATTTTAATTTTATTCTTATGTCATTGTAATTTTCAATGTTTATATGTTTTTCTTTTGTCTTAATTTGAATATAATTTTTATTAAGTTTTTACAATCCATCACCATCAAAGACTAGCTGATGTTTAACTATGTTGTAAATATGTATTTCATTTCCCTTCATAAATATTCAATCACACCTTTATAAGTGGTATTCAATGTCTATAAAAGTGTAATTAAAATTCCCCTTTGAAGAGAAATAATAAAATAATAAATATTTAGCCTTTTAAATCTTAAAGTGTGCTAGTTAGTGAGTAAAGACACTTTACACAAGCAATAAAAGGAAATATTTTAGTTTGTTGGTTAATTAATGGTTATCTAATATTAGATATAAGTAGGTATATAATTGATGTTTATTGGATTTACACTGAATCCCACCATAAGTTTTTGCTACAAGCATCATTTACATCAACAATAATTTTTCTCTAATGAGTCTTTCCCAAGAAGCTCCCTTTGTGTGAATTGTAACTCTGGTCTTTGAATTTTAGTAGGAATACATTAATGGCACAATTTGGCCAGACCTCCTCTCTATAACCCTAGAAGTAGACAAGTTTTTCTCACAATTTAAAGGTAGGAAAACATAGCATTCAAAATGTTTAGGATCAAATCCAAAGATTGAGATGCTGTCAACAATTGACGACAAGAATAAGTCACATTTTCTATTTGTCAATTTAAAATCTTGTCCACCAATGCAATTACTATTATGCATGAAGAAGAAGTTTGAATGATAGACAAGCATCTAGAATTGAAGGCGATGACAGGATACTCAGGGGATGCATGGGTTCCTAGAATGCTAATAAATTAGACACAAAATATATAAGGCTTTGGGAGGATTAGGGGAGTAATGCTTTGGAAATGCAATAGTTGAATTGAGAATCATAGTTAATCATAGGTAGCTTTTGATTCAAATGAAATGTGTTGGTTTGAATTCCTCTGGAAAGAGGCTTTGAAGGGTGATTTTGTTGTATGTTTAAAGGCACAATGACACTTTCTCACTCTACATATATTTTTCAAATGTGCTTTTTAGGTTTCAATCTCATATAAACCAATTTAGGAGTCCAGTTAATATTTTTAACCTATTCTATAGCCTATTACCATTACCTTTTTTAATGGAATAGAATGAAGAAAAAATATCGGTGGCATGTCAAAAGCTAATCTTAATCCGGTAGATTTTAGGATAATTTTCAAAAAATTTAAGGTCATCACACCCTTCCTTTCTTTAAAACATCGGACAAAGCCATTAGGATTTAAATCAAAGTGAGAATTGTTTAATGAAATGTAGGAATTGTAAAAGAAATAGGATCGATGAATATAACAAGTGAAGGAAACTCAGTGATAAGCAATGAAGGAAGGAAGTGATAAATATTAGTGGTTTGAGAAGGTGATTCAAGACTAGGATTTCAAGAAGAGAAATTTCACCTCCAAAAATAATTCATATAAAGGCATAGAATAATAAGTACTTGATATACTCATCAAATATAATATCTTAATGATTCTAGTGTATTACTCATTCCTTTCAAAAGTTTAGTTTGGATTCAATAGTCTTAGATATTAGATTTGATTCAATATTAAGAAAAAGTTTAAACCAATTACCACCATTTATAAATATTTTTGACTCAAAAGCTATTGTTTTTCATAATATGTTTACTTCATGGAGAATTTTGTTAGCTTCAATTTAGGCTTCCTTGAGATTTAATTCAATTGAAAGTTATAGTTTTATGCCTAACATATTCTCCAATAATATAATAGTTTCTAATAAAATGGATCACACTATAGAGTTGTAATCAAATTAGCTTTTTTTTTATTCTATGATTTTCTATCAATCAAAAAGGTGGTTAGATAACACATTGCTCTTAGTGAACAAATTCTTGAAGCAAAAAATATAAAAAACCATCAATATGCTCTATAATCATTAATATTGTAAAAATTTAGATAGAGATTTGATACCAAGTAAGAATTTGCCTAAGGCAATGGATAAAATACAAACATCTAGAACATCAATAGATGACACAAGAGAGATTGGAAAATGATATGATTAATTAATTGATTTTATAATGATAATTAATACATGAATAATGTTGAATTGATAAATTATAATGTAGAATGCTTGAATATATAGGAAATGTATGATAACTACGAGATATCCAAGTCATAAACTATCACATACACTAGGTGATATCACATGCTCACCAAAGGTGGATTATTCTCCAATGATAATGTGATAGTCACATTAAAGGTGAATTTCACACATAAAGTGGAATCAAATAATAACTAACATCAATATAGAAAATTATCTAGTAAAAGGTCATCCCTTTATAAGGATCAAAATTCACCAAGCTCTGCAAAATCATCTGGCAGAGGATGTGCAAGTAGCTGCAAGGCAGATCCTCGTAAACTTTCTTTCAACTAAGATTTGGGATTGTGTAATTAAAGATAGTATTTTGATACACACACACACACACACACACACACACACACACACACACACACACACACGTGTGTGTGGATTTTTCTTAGGTCATGAGAGATTCTACATGTGTTTTGTTAGAATTGTTGTTGATTGTTCTTAATCAGAATGCTCATCAAAGTTATTCAAAGAAGACTATAATTCCAATTGGTTAAATATTATACACGAAAGTTATGAGGTTTTAAAAAATATTTCTTGCTTTTCTATCTTGTCTCTCCATGTCATGTAGCTTTCAAACCACTATCACTATTTACAATGAAATTTAGTATATTTGAGTTGATAGCTTATTTGTGAGAACTTTGTTCCCTAAAATTAAAATTTTGGCTATTAAAATTAAAATTAATATTGTAAGAAAGAAAAAAATAGTATAAAAATTTTGAATTTGTTTATAATATTAATTTTAGTTATAAAAACTATCACGCGATTATTAAATATTATTCATATTATAATAGGTGTATGATTAGAAACCATAGTTACAAAAAAATATAATATCTAATAAAAATGATGTATTCTATAAGAATAAAGTTATCAAAATAATGAATGTTGAAACTTACATAAAAAATATATAAGTTATAGACTATCAATTTATAATAATTTGTTTTCATTTATGTCTTGAGCATTTTGTTACATCTATCAATAGAAATTATACCATATAATACCATTATTCACAATTTATCTCATGAGAAAACAAATATTTAAATTTCAAAAATCACTATATTTAGCTAAACTTGATAGAGTAGGTTGGAAATCTATTTAGAACATATTGATAGAGACAAATATTTCACGTCAAGCTAGTTCTAATATTTTAATAGAAACACATGACATGGCATCTTCTTTTACTCTATTTAAGTGAAACTAAATCTATAATTTTGAACTTTTATAGTTAGAATTTAATTAAAATATTTATGCTAAAAAAATAGTTACTAGTGATTGGTGTCAATTAATTGAATCTTTTTACAAGGTGAATGAAATAGTATATTTTCTATATTAAACAAAAGAGCATAGATGAAAACATAATTTTGTTTTAGATTAAGGTAAAAATAGGTTTTGAAGAGACCTATCAAAAGATATTCAAATCAGCACAACTATTTTATTACTAGTGATTGGTGTCAATTAATTGAGTCTTTTTAGAAGGTGAATGAAAAATTATATTGTTTATGTTAAATGAAAGAGCATAGATGAAAAAATAATTTTCTTTTAGATTAAGGCAAAAATAGGTTTTGAAGGGACCCAAAACCCTTAACAAAAAATCGCAAGGTATTCAAATCAAAATAATTTTATTATTCTATTTTAGTTTTGTTTAATTTGATTGTTACATCGAAAAAATCATAGAATTTACGTTATACTTTCAAGTACACCATTGAGAGATATGCTAAAATACAGAATCACTCATACAAAATTAAATTAAAAAAATAAAGGAATGTCACCTATTGGAAAACAAGATGTAGCTTTTTGCATCCATGAAATACTAATAAATTAATGTATCACTATTAACAAAAGACTTCAAGACTTAGCATACTAATGTTTTACTCTACACACAAAACACAAAAATATTTTTCAACTAGCAAAATATAACTATGTTTTTTTTCCCTTAATTTACTTCCACTTTACTAAAAAAACTACTTCTTCAGAAAGAGATGATGTAAATTTAGATCTTTTTCTTCTTCAATTATAATTTGTCATATCAAAATTCCAAAAAAGACTATTTGCTTCTACTATTGTGATGTTATGAAGCTCTTGTTGCTTTACTAGTTGTAAAATCCAATCCAAGTGGTGTAAAGAAGCTCTTATTGTTTCATTGATTTTAAAAACAATGTACAAAAATATTTGGGTAAGTATATTGTTTCTACATACCATGTTAATTTATTATGCATTTTGAATATCTATCTTTCTACACGTGTTGAATCATCTTTTGTTTTAAAAATCAATTTCTCTTATTCAAATCATTGTAAATGTTTTTTATTAGGAAAATAGGTTTTACGGGGATCCTGAAACCCAAAGTTTTACAGCAAAAAACAACTTAAAGCAGAAAAGACAGAAAAAAAGCTGCCTCAAAAGGCCAGAAACAAAAAGGCCCGAAGCCTGAGAAACAAAGGCCAGGAACAGAGCCTAGCGAGCAGACTAGTGTCCCTTCTTTTCCATTGCCTACAGGGTTTCTACAGCATCACTTTCCTTCTGGTTGGCCTCTTCCTCCTGGATCATGGGGAGGAAATGCATCTAGCCCCCTAACTTTCTTGGATTCCAGTCTCTTTCTAAGGATCTTCCCAGCTGGTTTCGTGCTCTGTACTCTGCTCCACGTTCCCCACAAGATCAGCATTGGTCAAATAGTCCCCCAGATTAACATTATTTTCATTCAAGGTATGGAGGGTATCCACAATCTATTTAGTCACAATCTAGTGGACGGAATCCAGCCTTTGGACCTTCTGCTTGAGCCGGGTGAGTCTATCCTCCTGATTGTCTCTGGGGTCCTGGCTTCTATCTTTTTCCTAGCTACCCACCTAGTCTTTACTACCTCTGGCCTCATGATCCTTGACATCCCCCCTGTTGTTGGTCTGGTTGGACCTGTCCTTCAGAGTCTCAATTTCCTGAAAAAGCCACTTAATGGAGCAGAAATTGTCAATCAGGTTGTTCTTTGCATTGTTGAGAAAGTTGAAACCCATTTCACGAACATTGTCAGAGAGAACCAGAAGAGTCGAGTCAAGGAGCTTGTCATAGTGGGTGCTACTGTCGAGATCCCCCAACACCTAGATTTTAGCAGGTTCTCTAACAATGCCCATACTGACCCTATCCACATTCAAATTGCTCCAGGCTCTTCTCTTATTTTTCCTGATGGCCTCCCCCCCCTTTTCAACCATGATTTCTGTCATCTCTTCTGGGGGCCAAATGGGGACCTCCAAGGGGGAGGTAGGCATAGTAGGGCTGGGGGGAAAATTGGCATGGTCACTGAGATGATCATGGGTTGGGGTCTAGTCCAATTTTCTTTTCTTGGGGTTATCCTGGGTTACCAAGGGGGTCACCTCCTTCTTGTCATTATCTTTCTCCTTTTTGTCTTCCAACTCACTTTCCTTCTCTGCCACCGAATCTGCCTCCTCCGACGCCGTATCTGACTCATCACTAGACTCCTTAGGATGAGGGGAAGGGGGGTTAGGGGGAGGGAACCTAGGGCTCTTCTTGCTAGGGAAGTGGGGAGAGGGATTGGCTTTTGGGGTTTCAGACTTGACGTATTTCACAACGCGCACTTCCCCTGAGTCTGAGCTGGCGGTGTCCTCCGAGGAGCCACCCGAAACCCCAATGGACTTGACTCTTGTTTGGGTTTTCAAAAACTCAAAAATGAGGTGCAGAAGACCTTCGTGAAGGGGGAGGTTCTTGATAGGACATTTCTTGTAACTCTCCATATTCTTAGTCATAGAAGTATAAATATAGAAAGGAAAGGAGATTTTCACTTTATGTCTAAAATGATTAAGCAGAACAAAATGATGGGTCCTGACTCTATCAAACCTAGGCTCCAAAGTGACATACTCTATGATGATCCTTAGAACATGCCCCCAGACCTTCTTGATGGACTCAATGTCATAGTAGGTGTCAATCTTTACCAGTTTTCTTTTCTCCTTGTCGTTCTTAATGAAAGCGTTGACAGCATTGGCGAACATCTTCTTATCCCTGAAGAAGTTCATGCCTTCCTAGGAGAAGCCTGTCACCCCCACAATGAGACCCTCTATAATTTGGTGGGAGACACCATCAATTTTGACCTTTCCATTGTGCCAGGTTTCAACCATAATCTTGGTAACCCCCGTGTCGAAACCATGGAGCCTCTCAATGAAGCTGGTTATGCCGCCCTTTTGGAGTTTTTTCCAAACCTTCCCTTTTTCTTTCTAGCTCTCCATTTCTCCCCATGGCTCTCTTCTAATCCTTTCTCCCACCATTTTGATATTATGCCTCTCTAACCCTAAACCCTTAACAGATTTGCAGAGCTCAAAGATGAAAAAATCGCTAAGGACAAGAGCTTTAATGCGCGTGTTATTGGGTTTAACTCTGGCTTTCTTCTGCTCGTGTAATCCATACATGTTATTATGAAATGGTGGGGGTTTTGCATAACTCCAAATGATTCCCTTTTTAAAACATGATTTAGCATGTCTCATCATCAAAAAAAAGATTTTGATTTGGTACCTTGAATTTGCTCCTTTTGGATGAGCTCCATAGCCGCTGCCGAAAAATGATTATTGTTTCCCCACATCATCATCGAATTGAATGTGACTGTTGCATTTACGAACCAATCAGCAACCACGTTAGCTTCATGGTAGACATGGCTAACGTGGTAATTTTTAAATTTTCTCAAGTCCATTTTTAGGTCCTCAATTATGCTTTCAATGATCCATGATGGTTTGGTTACTCCTAAAATACAATTTATTATATTTAAGGAGTCTCCTTCAAGCCACAGTTGTTCGATCCCTAAGTCCAGGGCCAGCTTAACAGTGAGTCTGGCCGCACTAGCTTCAGCCAAATGGTTAGTTTGGTGACCAATAGGGGAGGAGATAGCATCAATGCCCCCTCCCAAGCTTTTTCTTATGATTCCACCACATCCGGCGGGACCAGGGTTCCCCTTAGCTGCCCCATCGAAATTGGCTTTATGCCAATTTTCGGGGGGGAAGGACCAAGTAGCCTGCTATCTTCTTTTGATCCTATCTTCTTTCCTGGCCTTAAATTTCCCTCCATCCTTTATGTTTCCATCTCTAGTTGTGGAATAGTTTTCTTTCATGAGGCCATCAATTTTCTCTGCTTTAATACCCTCAGGAGCTTCTCTGTCTCTGAATATCTTGTTGTTGCTCTACTTCCAGATTCCCCAGCAAAAGTGTGGGATAATCCAAGAACTCAAAATTTGGGAGTTTAGGCCTTTATGGTTGCTACTCCACTATATGAATAATTCTTGGATACTGGCTAGCGGGCACCAGTAGAAGTTCATATTGGAAGTCAGAAGACTCCACACTCTAGAGGAAAAGGGGCAGTGAATGAAAATGTGATTAATCGTTTCCAAGTCATGCTTACAAAGGCAGCATCTGTTAGGAATAATTTGGCCTCTCTTGGCTAAATTATCCAAGGTAAGGATTTTGTCTTGCAAGAGGAGCCAAAAGAAAATGTTGATTTTGGGCGTTAATCCAAGGGTCCAGGCCTTGGCCCAAATAGGTTTCTCCCCTATGCCCACAAGGGAAAAATAGCCTAAGGCTATAGTATAATGACCTCCAGAAGAGTCTCCCCAGACTAAGGCATCGCCTATCTGGTTGATGTTGATAGCATTCAAAGAGGTCATCAAAGGCTAGAGATCTTGTGAAAGCTCCACCAGATTGTGCCATTCATTCCCATTTCTGTAGTTCCTAACCAACATACCATATCTGGCTATTGCCTAATCAGCCACCTGCCGAATGAAGGATGGTTATTGAGAGGTTCCTGAAAAAGCTAGCTGTCCTACCAAAAAAGAATTTTGTCTCCCATTCTAGCTTTCCATTTGGCCCTTGATTTAGCAAGGGGAAGGGCCTTCAAGATACCATTCCAAATGTTAGAACCCAATGGCAGCTCGACCCCCTGGAAAATGGAGGAGAGAGATAGGCCTCCTAGGTACTTCTCAGCCAAGATGTTATCTATATTTCCTCTTTGAATTTGATTCTTTGAATTATTTTCCATTTTCAAATTTTCTTAAAGTTATTTCAGTATATCGCAAAAATGTGCACATGCTATAACTTTTGGTTATGGCACACATATAGCCTGTCTATTTTCAATGCCTTTATTTAGATAGTTAGAATTTAGATCAAGTAAATTTGCATGGATAAAAAAAGGGAAATATGCAAACAACACCTTCAGATGCTTTTGGAGATTGCTACTACAATCTACTACAAATAAAGAGTAACTTCTTGAAGTGTAATGATTACTTGTATTTTTATTTTTTTTTGCATGGTTTCTTTTGCCTCAATATATTGCATTTATTTTCAAGTTGTTAAATTAATGATATTGATAATTTTATTTTTGTGAAATCATTTGCTCATATCTTTTCCAATTTGATGTTTTCTATATGTAGTCTAAGATTGGTCTAAGCCTTTTATGTCAACATTTAACTTCATTCATCAAATATGCATTGTTCTTATGATACTATATTTTAAAATTTTGTGGCCCATGAAAATTCCTTGCACAATGTTTTAAGATTGCACTTCCTTTCTACATTTGTTTATGATATTATATTTTAAAATTTTGTGGCCCATGAAAATTCCTTGCACAATGTTTTAAGATTGCACTTCCTTTCTACATTTGTTTTGGCTAAGAAAACTATAGTAGATTTCAGTTGAGAAGTTGTGCTTTTATATATGGCAACTAAAATATTCAAACACTTATATTTCTTGACAATTTTTGTTTCACTTTATCTTGCAGGCACTTTAGTGGACAGACTAAATCTAAAGGCTCACTTATCTCCACCATTGTAAGTCTAGTGCATAAACTGGTACTCAATTTTTCTTTTAAGAAGAAATATAGTTCAAATTTTTCAATTGGATTTGAAATAAACAAACAAAATTACATAATAAAATAGTCTAAGCATGAATATAAAAAATACATGCATGATGCTTTATTTAGAACCATAAGTATATTAAAGGAATGTAGATAGACACATAGGTACATAAATTCAAGATGGAAAACAATTCAATTCATTTGACATATATATCTCATAGAGACACAAAAAGTTTTTACTTCATAAACATAATTAGATCTATGGATTTACTTAATTTTTTCCCATATATCTGGCATCTTTTCCATATCTAAAGTAGGAAGAAGAAACATATTTGTCAATTAATTCTTTCTATTTATGGCCAATAACATATATAAACCATCATATTTATTTATAATCTATCTTTCCCTCTATCTTGTAGGGGCTAGAGCAAGTTTACTAAATCCAACGCCTTTCTCATCTCTACTATTCAAAGTCAGTTGCAATTGATGCAACTTACATCTACAAAATTTTAAACATCTTTGTTAGCTCCTTTCAACTATAGTTTGCACTTCCAAAGTTAGTGTTATTGAAACATATTTTTTCTATGTACATTTGACTTTACACAAGTGTAAAGTTATATTGACTAGAACCATCTTCTTTGACATCTCTACATTGTGCTTATGCCAAATTGCTTAGTACTAGTCTGTTGACTCTACTCCTATTGCTACTTTATTTTTTCTCCATCAATCTAATGGCCAATACATTTTTAGTGGTTTCAAGTACATTAGACTAGGCATTAGAAAATTGAATTATAGTACAAGTATACAAATCAAATGACAACTTACCGAATAAATCAATTGATGATGCCCTTGACATCAACCATTGTTTCCAAATCAAATTATTTAACTTCAAGGTTGGTGATTATCTATTTGATACAGTCCATGTCTTGCTTCATTGTCATTATACATCTAATGAACCTCGTAATTGACTTTTCAATGATTTCTTTCTTTCTCTTTAGAATGGTTTTGGTGAATCTTTAAGCTCTTTTCAAAATGAACTACACCCTTCATTGATTTATGATTTGCATTGATTAAATGACAAGTCCACATACTTGCGAAGAATGCATTTCTCAGCAATTGAAATCAACACTCTAGGTGAATCTGGCCTTTGGGATGACACATTTTGCATTCATTGGCTATCCCTCTAGCTAAACAAACCCATGTGCATTTTGTCATTAACACGCAAAAAAGCATACTTGCATGTCAATAAAGATGCACCTCAACCTACAATATCAATTCTTTTCCATGATACTAATTCATTGTATAAAATTGTTCTATAGAAGGTAAATATGGCATGAGAAATTGATGAAACAAAATTTGAAGAGCTTTATTTCTTAAAAGAAGATATTCCAATTGTTAAAAAGGTGAAAGAAATGCATGTTGATTAGTTGGTCTCAATTGGTCGTAGTCATAGCAAAGCCTCACTCCAAGAATTGTTAAAGGCTTGTAATTTGAGAAGATCAATACTCATAAATTGTCATAAAAAATTGTACACATAAAAAAAATTCTAGATATATCCATAACATGGATACAAAAGTTTATCAAAGATTTCAATTATAATTTGTTTGATAGTTCTTTTGCATTGTGTTCTACCAATCAAATCATTCAACAATTTTCTAAGTTAATGCAAAATATATCATAGAAAGAGGACATTGATAATATGATGTAGAAAAAAATAATGATATGTGATTTTCAGTCAAAAAGTTTAGATGTTGTTGATACTATTATATTATTACCTCTGTGAATGTGAAGCTCAAGTACCACTTGGGTCCTAACAAGAAAATGTTAAGAGAAGTTGTTGGTGCCTTTGCATGACACTATTCTATATTTTAAAAAAAATGTCAACACAATTAGTTTCATATGCCAATATATACTTTGTGCATACTCCAAATATGTAATTTATATTTCTATATGTAATGCAATTTCTAATTTCAAATTGGAGTCCTGGTATTAGTTTCATTTGTCCATCTGATTCTCAAAATCTAAATTTTAGAATAATTCTGACTCAAAATATTAAAGCTAATTTCCTCCATTTTGACTTATCATTATTTTTTTAATAGCTGTATTAAAGTTTTTTAAATTTTTATTTAGCTTTCTCTATATTTAAGTATCACTAAAAAAGAATGATTGATGAAATGAAGAGTTGTTCAAACTAACAACCTCAAATGGGATTCAATGGAAATAATATATGTATGTGTATTCTTTAGAGAACCACTCAGTCTCTTCTTAAAAAGAGACAAATATTGTATAATTTAGTTTTTATCTCAATCCATTTTTAACCCTTGTTTTTATCTATTGTCAAAATTGGAGCAAAACCTGTTGCCTCTTTTCAATCAATCAAAACTCAAGTAGAGTCTTTCACATCAAGAGGACATGGTAGATGACAAGGAAGAGGAAATAGCTGAGGAAGAGGAAGGAGTTATGAAAATTAAAGAAGCATCTAGTACAGATATTGTGAAAGGTATGGACACTATTAATCTGAACATCTAGAAAGAAAAAAATCTGATTTCAATAAGTCAAGAGCCAACTATATGGAAGAATATCTTGAAGATGGAACACACTCCACGTTATTTACAAGCAATTTGGAAAAATAACCTCAGAAGGATGGATGGTTTCTTGATAGTAGGTGCTCAAATCATATGATAGGTAAATCTAATCTCTTTGTCAAATTAGATGAATCTGTGAGAAAAGTAAATTTTGGTGATGATAAAGAGAGTGATGTTATGAGAAAAGGTACCCTTGTAGTGAAAACTAAGTAAGGAGAAATTACTTATATTCATGACACCTTGCATGTGCCCAAGTTACAACATAATCTTTTGAGAATATGCAACTTGTAGCAAAAAATTGTAAAGTTTTTTCTTTTTTAGGATAATTACTAATTTATTTTTTGATAAATCAGCTAACCACATCTTGTAGCAAAGACTTGTATGATAGAGAATAGATTGTTTCCTCTCACTTTGGTTTTTGCTAATATGCATGTGCTTAAGGCAACACAGTGATTCCTAGTTATCGCATCAAAGATATGGTCATTTGTATTTCTAGGGCTTAAGTTTGCTTTGTAAAAAAGGACATGATGAGAAGACTTCCCATGTGCTCTTGGTAAGCACATTGAGAAACTTTTATGGTGAACAAGTCGTGGAAGGAAAAAACTCCTCTAGAGCTTGTGCATTTTGACATTTGTAGCATTATGCAAGAGGAATCCTTGGGTAAGAGTATCTAATTTTTTACCTTTATTGCTGATTTCTCACACCACACATGGGTTTGTTTCCTTAAGCATAAATCTGAAGCGTTGGATGCTTCCAGCATTTTACAACTATGGTAGAAAAGGAAAGTGGGTATTCCATTAAAACACTCAGAACAACTAGAGGGGGAGAATTCATCTCCAAAGAGTTTTCAAATTTTTGTGACATGCATAGAATTCAAAGACAACTTATGACAACCTTTACCCCCCAACACAATGGTATTGTAGAAAGAAAGAATCATACCATTATTGAGATGGCACAAAATATATTAAAGTCTAAGAACCTTTCGAATTCTTTTTGGGGAGTTGCAGTGGCAACCACAATTTATATTTTGAATTGAATCCCAAGAAAAGTACTTCAGAATATCACTCCAAAGGAAGCCTGGAGTCAATATAAGCCGTCAATATCTCACTTTCATGTATTTAGTTGCTTTGCATATGTTCATGTTCCTATTCAAAAGAGGAAAAGGTTGGATGCCAAATCCCAACTTTGTATCTTTGTGGGATATTCTGATTCCATGAAAGGATATAAATTTTATGAACCTGACACAAAGCAATGGATTATTAGTCAAGATGTGGTTTTTGATGAAGGGCAAGTATGACAATGGAAGAAAGAAGTTCAACAATCTACACAATTCATGATGGCTAATGAAGATGTTTAAGTCCCTCCTCTTCACACAAGCTCAAGTGGAAGCTCAAGCCAAAGTCCACCAAGTTCATCAAGTTCCTCTTCAGGTGAAATTTCAAACTCACAATCGAGTCCAAGTTCCTCAATAAAGGTATGAACTTTAAATGAAATATATCAGAGCATTTCTATTGTGGATCTATTTAATAAATTTTCATTGTTAAGTTCCATTCAAATTGAACCTTTTGTGTATGAAGAAACTATGACAAAATCAATGTGGATTGATGCTATGAATGAAGAGATGCATGCTATTGAGAAAATTGATACATGGGAATTAGTTTCACTTCCAAAAGACAAATAGGTGATTGGTGTGAAATGGATTTACAAGATGAAGATGAATGTTGATGGTTATGTGAAAATACAAAAAGCTAGACTAGTTGCTAAAGGATTCACACAAATACGTCAAGTAGATTATTCAAAGACTTTTTCTCCAGTTGCCCAATTTCATACAATTAAAATTATATTATCTATTTCTACTTTAAAAAAGTTGCCAATCTATCAGATGGATGTAAAATCAAATTTTCTAAATAGTTATATTGATGAAGAGGTTTATGTGGATCAACCTATTGGCTATGAAATTTCAAGAAAAGAACACTTGTTTTACAAGCTAAAAAAAATACTCTATGGGTTGAAGCAAGCACCACCTGCTTGGTATGCATGAATTGATAGTTATTTCTTGATGAAAGGATTCATTCAAAGTCCTTTAAAGCCAATCCTCTATATCCAACATGTTGTAATGATATTTTAATTGTTTGTTTTTATGTTGATGATCTCATTTTTACACGTAATAGTCCATCTCTCATGGAGAAATTCAAAGAAGAAATGAAACAAGCATTTGAGATGTTAGATATGGGACTTATGCATTAGTTTCTTACGATAGAAGTGCAACAACTTGATGGTATATCCATTTCTCAAACCAAGTGTGTTGTTGATTTATTGAAACAATTCAAAAAGATGTCATGCACAGTAGTTGCTATAGTTGTAGCCCTTGGTGAAAATTTTTTAATCAAGGATGATCCTGTAAAGAAACTTGGTAACAAGGAATAATAACCATTTCTAAATAACTCATAATAGATCTAAAATAAACATTCAATTAAAAATCCACATACAAGAGAATAGACAACATACCCACAAAATTGTGACACAAGATATACCTTGGGAAACCCTCATTGAGGGAAAAACCCAGCCTCCAAAAGCATCCATCACTATGTATTATTTAGCAAAAATGCCATTGCAATACAACCATGGAAGCCTTCAAAGCCATGCGCACTACCAAGCAATCCATGTGAACAAGCTTGAATCCACACATCTCATGTCATGCTTCCAACCTTCACAAATGCTCCCTTGGCTAACCTATCAAGCCTTGTCCCACTTGACTCTTGCCTTTTCCTCTTCTTCTTGTCACACCAACAACTATTGTTGTGGCTACTTATATAGTAGCAAGTCCCACAAAACCACCAAGTGGTATTACATAAACCATGTGCTACCTAACCCATTGATCCCACATTTAATATTAGGATTTAATTCTTTCCCCTAATATTAAATAATTACATAAAATATTATCACAATGTTACAATACAACTCATCAAGTATATCCCATGGGAATATTTACATGTTTCACATTCATCTAAGTGCTCCTAGTTAAAATATTACATGATAAAATAAAATAATAAAATTTAAGTAATATTATGCAATGTGTGCAACACCCAATATCTCAAGAATCTTCCACGTGTTGTACACATTGCATAGGGTCAATCCATAGCCACATAAATGAACAAGGGAACAATCCCTCTCAGCACATCCACCATCATGGATCAAAGTATGCCAAGTGGTCCATCCTAGTATCCACAACAAAATCAAAGTATCCAACATCTCAAACATGAATGATCTCACCTCCTATTATGGCACTACCACTAGTCATAAATAGAAGCCATCAAAGAGAAATGCACCCAACCTGTTGCATTAGAAGATCATAAAATCATGTACCAACTAAAATGTCAAGCACAAAAAAACTTGATCCAAAGGTAATCACATGTATCTATAGTTGTCAAAATATATCCATAGCTGAAATAGTACTCATAGCAAGTGCCAAACCCATCCAACCATCCATACCCCAAAGGTATAACAAGTGAATCTCACATATCCAATCTGTAACCTACAATAAAAAGCCTCAAGAGCAATACCTGCCACATATATACCAAAAATATCCCACTACAAAAGATAATATCAAATCTATAACTAATCCATTCACAACATCTCAAATAAGTGAATCCATGTAGTCTCAAGGACATCCACAATACATAAACTGATATCCTGCAAGAACAACTCTCATAACAAGTCTCCAATAGTCTCCCAAGCTCTCCACAACTAACAGAGGAAAGAGATAAAAGAATAACCATTTCATCTCTGACATGACATATATGAGCACAAACCAGTTATCATAATCTCTAACCAATGTCAAATCCAATGTAAGTGAAATTGAACATCCAGGAAGATAACCAAGACCAAAGAAACCATGCAAATCATAACCTATATCACGTCCTTCTACACACACCTCTAGATGTAAACTATGCAAGTATAATCTCCTCCATAAAACCCCAACAAGAAACCAAAACAACACCCAAACCATACCATATAACTAATCATGGATGTAAGCCTCTCACAAGAAGATCAAACTCATAAATCCATTCCTAAACCAAGGAATATGCCTAATATAAAACCATCTCCCAAACTTAACCAGCATAACAACATATGTAAATGGAGATAACCAATGCTTAACCATCTCTCAAATGAACCCTCCAGAATGAACTCATGTACCATAGCTCAAGATCAATATCCATTAAAGATAAGCATAAATATAATGCAACTAAGAGAAACAACAGGCTATACCTCTCAAGTAGTAAACCACCGAGTAGACCAAGAGTGGGAATGAGAATGTCCATCAAGATATCCAAGTCTCCAATCAAGACTCATCTAAGAACAATCTCCTCTCAAGTCCATATCAAGTGACTACCCCTCGGACTTCCTAGTAAAACCATCAACCATTCCAATAAACACTTCTCTAATCCAAAAGAAATTAGCATCATCACTATCTCTAAGTCTTCATCAGCGCCTATAACCAATCAATCCATGCCAACTCCAAATGCAACGTAGCAATATCATATAGTATCTAGCTTATGATCAGTGTACTCAATACCAAGAAACTAAACCAAGATCAATGTAAAAGTTCCAACCATGGCCTTAGGAACATAAACTTGACAACTTGATCTAACCATCTCAAAAGAGACAACATGCTCCATATGAACATACTATAACATGTCACAACTCTAAACACGTATCAAGAGTATACCATGACATAATAATGAAACCATCCTTACACCAAGGATAACATGCCAAATGAAAGCATAAACCACACCTTTACCAAGAACCCCATAAGTCCTCAAGATGCAACCATCTCCATACACCATGAAGAAAACCATCTTCACATACCATGAACAACCAAGTGCACTATGAAAATGTCAAAGATGCTTCTACAACAATAGGATCTAAGACAAATCTCCAACATTTGCAAACACTCAATAAATATATCAATGCCAAAAAAAAACCTCTCACTCAACCGTGGTACCAAGTCACCTATGGCATCATAAAATCCATCTCTTACATGAAGCTCCTCTGGGTCTACACTCACACAACCAAAGTGTCAGCACCAAGTGAAACCAAGATTTCTAAACCAAAAACATACAAACCAAACTAGGAACTAATCCTACACTATCACCCCATCACTATCACAAGCTCTCACTAAACCATGTATCCAAGCTATCCATGATATCATGATAAAAATACCATCCTTTGTATATCCAATCATGTCTTGCCAAAATCCATGGCACCATGATCACATCACTGAACTAAGCATCTAGCTCTCAATATGTCCAACCTGTCAGCATAAAATAGTCAACTATAATCTTCCACTATGAATGTACCTGGTAACAACATCTCATCCCTTCTACATGAAGAAAAAATTAGCAAATCATGTGACTTGGGGAATAGACAACCCAAATCCAAGCCACCAATCTAAATATGTATCAATAATGAAAGATCAATGGGCAAAGACAACACATATCCAAGCCATAAATGCAACTTGTAAGCATAAACTGCTTACAACACTACACAACTTGTAGAACCAGCAAGTCATCATACATATATAAACCAAACACTGATAACTATATCATCATGAGACCAATCTAAAATATGAACTAAATATACAACGACATGAAAACTTAAATCTCCAATGCCATAAACTCACAATGTTACTATAGTCAAAATATATCTATACATTGTTTAGATCAATATATCACCAAATAAATCATACCAAATGTACACCAAATCTAAACCAATCTGTAGAGCTTTTTGTTGTCTACTCGAAGTTCAAAATCTGACTTTGTATGCCCAAGTTATGCCCTAATTTGTACTCAAAATAAAAAAACATCTGACTTTAGTGCTCTTAAAACTTGACAAAATATCAAAGTCATAGAACCAAACCTACACCAAATTGTAGTGCTCTAAATTAGCTTTCCAACTCCTATAAGAATTCTGAAATTTGATATCGTGAGAAAATGTTATGGCCATTTTACTAAGACAGTCTTTTTTACCATTTTCAATATGATTTTTTTTTTTTTTTTTGTGATGAAATTTTTCATAGGAATAAATTTGATGTCCATCATGGGCTAAAACTAAAAAAATCTTTCATTTCCTCTAAACATGGCCAAACTAGGGCATATTATTAATCAAAATTTATGGAAACATCAACCCGAATCTAATGGTGAGTTCTATTTTTACCCAGGAGATTATCTCTGCAAGCTACCCCTTAAAACCCTCATTTAAATGAAATATCTAAAAAAACCCTTTTGTCCAACAATTCCACATGCCCGGATCTTTTAACATCCCATCATAATAGAAAACATAAAAACCTCAGATTTGTAATAAAAACTCACATATCTTGCCCTTTCTTTTATCCTCTCATGCATTCCCATGGATTCAATCTAGGGTTACAATAATAAAACCATTGCTCTAATGCCACTTGTAAGGAAACTTGGCAACAAAGAATAATAATTGTTTCTACATAACCCACAATAGATCTGAAATAAACATTCAATTAAAAATCCACATGCAAGAGAATAGACAACATACCCAAAAAATTGTGACACAAGATATACCTTGGGAAACCCCCATTGAGAAAAAAACCTAGCCTCCAAAAGCATCCATCACCATGTATTATTTAGCAAAATAACCATTGCAATACAACCATGGAACCCTTCAAAGCTATAGCCACTACCAAGAAATCCATGTGAACAAGCATGAATCCACACATCCCATGCCATGCTTCCAACCTTCACAAATGTTCCCTTGGCTAACCTATCAAGCCTTGTCTTGCTCAACTCTTGCCTTTTCCTCTTCTTCTTGTCACACCAACAACTACCCTTGTGGCTGCTTATATAGTAGCAAGTCTCACAAAACCACCAAGTGGTATTACATAAACCATGTGCTACCTAACCCATTGACCCCACATTTAATATTGGGCATTTAATTTTTTCCTAATATTAAATAATTACATAAAATATTATCACAATGTTACAATACAACTCATCAAGTATATCCCATGGGAATCTTTACATGTTGCATGTCCATCTAGGTGCTCCTAGTTACAAAATTACATAATAAAATAAAATAATAAAATTTAAGCAATATTATGTAATGTGTGCAACACCAAATATTTCAATGGATCCAAGTCCCCATGTTGATCCTGCATTATATAGAAGTTTGGTTGGAAGCCTCATGTACCTTACTATAATGAGACCTGATATTGTGTATGTTGTGAGCTTCATCTCTCGGTTCATACAAGATCCACATAAGTCTCATTGGCTAGCTGCAAAAAGAATCTTATGGTATGTGAGTGGTACACACAATTTTGGTATTCATTATTCTCCCAATGATAAGTTTGAGTTGGTTGGTTATATAGATTCAGATTGGGCCAGTTCAATTGATGATAAAAAATTAACCTATGGTTATGTTTTCTCACTTGGTTCTGGGGTTGTTTCATGGAGTAGTAAGAAATAGGAAATTGTGGCTCTCTCTTCAGCAGAAGCAGAGTATATTGTAGCAACAATAGCCAGTTGTCAAGCGATATAGGTTTGAAGGATTCTGGAGAATTTGCATTTGGTTCAAGAACATCCTACAACTATTTTCTATGATAACAGTAGTGTCATTACAATGACCAAGAATCTAGTGTTGTATGCTAGATCGAAGCGCATTGAAATCTATCATCACTTCATTCAAGATTTAGTTTAGAATGGTATAGTGGAGTTATATTTTTGCCCAAATTCTGAGCAAGTTCTTGATATCTTCACCAAAGCTCTCACTACATCCAATTTTACTACCTTGAGAACTCAATTTGGTCTCATTCTCATTGTTCATGCAAGGGGAGATTGAAGACATGCACTTCACCGCTCGCATGCATTGTTCACATACACCATTCCATTGCATGCACATGTAGTGGTGATGCATTTTCAATGCATTGATAATGCATTAATTTAGATTGTTTTATTAATTTTGTACTTAATAAAATTGTATGTTGCAATTAGCTTCGTAGGCATCATTTTTACTTTTTTTCAATTAAATTTGCATAGAATGCAAAACTATTATTATCATTCAATTTCTTTGCATGTTATTATTTAGGATTTTTTATTGAAGTTTTCTATGTCTTCCTTGATCAGCATTGAAGGTTAAATTTTTTAGTTTTTCTATATAACAACCAGAGCAATCCAAAAAGCCTTGCAGAAAAAAAAAAAAAAAAAAAAAACCTCTATAATTTCAAATCGAAGACACATGCATGAGCTACAAACGAGTTTAATATAAGCTAGTTAAACATAATTTTGATCTTTAAATACATTTCCTGAATGCAAATATCCACTCACCATAGATGAGGGTTTGAAGCTCAACATTTTTGGTAGTGGAAAATTTAATTCAATTCAAAGCAGTGGTTATTATTGGTCTTTTCTCTTTAAATAGGCACGTTAGATCTTTCTTCATGGAGGCACAAATATGAGTGTCCACAGACTATTTGACAAATTTACAATGAAATTTGGGGGTAGAATTAGTGTATTGTGAATGACCACAAACTATTTGACATAATTTCTAATGGCCTTGAAGAAAAAAGACTTTACTTTTGTGGGAGGGTTCTTTGACCTCTTATTGCAGGCAGTTATAGGACTCAAAAATGATGCTAGGAATGCTAGCATTTCACATGGAGGAAACTCCATAGATGTAGTTAGTGGAGAGGATCCAATGCTTTCCTACCAGAGGTTGCATGACAACCTCATCAAGCTTGAGGCTAAGAACTCCCAGCTCCACAATATTGTGCTTAGTCTATCCACCTTGGTGTCAAAATTAAAGCAGCTTTTACATAGTTTTCCATCTATCTTCAATGCAAGAACAATGAGTATCAAATCTAATATAGAAACAACTATTGTGAGTTTGGAAGGTCTCAATAGCTAAAAAAATGGGCAATCTAATATAGTGGCTAAACATTCAATCTTAATGTTAGAGATAGAGGAAAAAGCTAAATCTTGGGCTTCCATTTGCAAAAACACAATCAATACTGCATTGCTTTTAGGGATTGAAAAACTAGTTTAGGGTACGATGAATGATGAGTAGGTGAGATAGACACGTGAGCTAAATTTACATGTTCATGGTCTCCCTCTGACTATTGATCCGTCCTCTATAGGAAATTCCTTTTTCAATGTTAAACTTGACATTCATGATATTTCACTTGACATATTTTGGACATGTCATGATGGAACTCCCATTATTAGGCTTCTCTCTTCACATGATAGGCTACAAGTTCTTAGAGTGAAAAGAAAACTATTTTATCTTTTATTTAAAATTTATTTAGATGAGGGTCTCACTAGAGCATAAGTGATTGAATTGAAATAGGCTAGGAACCTTGTAGTGGAGGTTAGACACAATGGTAAGTGGGTAGTCATCAAGAATCTTAGGGTAGTGATATGGGGTTCTCCACCTAGTTGGTGGGAATCAAGCCAAGCTACTAAGGCCAAATGAAAACCATGCCAGCATAACCTACAACCCCTTTTCAATCAAACAAAACTCAAGTAGATTCTTCTACATCAAGAGGACGTGGTAGAGGATGAGGAAGAGGAAAGAGTTCTGAGAACCGAAGAAGCATCCAGTATAGATATTGTGAAAGGTATGGACACTATTAATCTAAATATAGAAAGAAAATATCTTATTTGAATAAGTCAAGAGCCAAATATATGGAAGAATATCTTGAAGATGCAACACACTCTACATTCTTTACATGCAATTTTAAAAAAGAACCTCAAAATGATGTATGGTTTCTTGATAGTAGGTGCTCAAATCATATCACAGGTAAATCTAATCTCTTTGTCAAATTACATGAATCTATGAGAAGTCAAGTAAATTTTGGTGATGATAAAGAGGTTGATGTTATGGGAAAAGGTACCCTCACAGTGAAAACTAAGCAAGGAGAAATTAATTATATTCATGACACCTTGCATGTGCCCAAGTTATAATATAATCTTTTGAGTATTAGGCAACTTGTAGCGAAAAAAATATAAATTGTTTTTTAGGATAATTGTTGGTTTTTTTTGATAAATCAGCTAACCACCATCTTGTAACAAAGACTTATATGATAGAGAATAAATTGTTTCCTCTCACTTTGGTTTATGCTATTATGCATCCTCTTAAGGTAACTACAAATGATTCAATGCTATGGCATTAAACATATGGTCATTTGCATTTTTAGGGCTTAAGTTTGCTTCATAAAAAGGACTTGGTGAGAGGACTTCCTTCCTTTCAAGGAAACAAAAAATTTTGTTCAATGTGTGCTCTTGGTAAGAAACATCAAGAAAGTTTTCTAGTAAAAAATTCATGAAAGGAAAAATCTCCTCTAGAGCTTGTGCATTTTGACATTTGTAGTGCTATGCAAGAGGAATCCTTGGGTAAGAATATATGGTTTTTGACCTTTATTGATGATTTCTCATGCCACACATGGGTTTATTTCCTTAAGAATAAATCTAAAGCACTTGGATACTTCTAGCATTTTACAGTGATGCCACAAAAAAAAGTGGGTATTCCATTAAAATACTCAGAACAAATAGAGGGGGAGAATTCATCTCCAAAGATTTTACTGATATTTGTGAAATGCATAGCATTCAAAGATGGCTTATGTCAACCTTTACCCCCAAAAAAATGGAATTGTAAAAAGAAAGGATAGTACCATTATGGAGATGGCACGAAGTCTGTTAAAGTCTAAGAACCTTCCAAATTCTTTTTGGGGAGTTGCAGTGGAAAACACAATTTATATTTTAAATCAAAGCCCAACAATAGTGCCTCAAAATATCACTCCAATGGAAGCCTGGAGTAGACACAAGCCCTTAGTAGCTCACTTTTGTGTATCTGGTTGACCTGCATATGTTCATGTTCCTATTCAAAAAAGGAAAAGTTTGAATGCCAAATCCCAACTTTGTATCTTTGTGGGGATATTCTAATTCTACAAAAGGATATAAATTTTATGAACCTAATACAAAGAGATGGATTATTAGTCAAGATGAAGGGGGAGTATTGTAATGGAAGAAAGAAGTTCAATAATCTATGCCATTCATCATGAGTAATGAAGATGTTCAAGTCCCTCCTATCTCCACAAGCTCAAATGGAAGGTCAAGCCCAATTTCACCAAGTTCCTCTTTAGGTGAAAGTTCAAACTCATAAAGGTATGAACTTTAAATGAAATATATCAGAGGAGTTCTATTCTGGATCCATTTGCTAACTTTCAAGTTGAACCTTTTGTGTATGAAGAAGTTGCGATAGAACCAATGTGGATTGATGTTATGAATGAAGAGATGCATGCTATTGAGAAAAATGATACATGGGAATTAGTTCCACTTCCAAAAGAAAAATAGGTGATTGGTGTGAAATGGATTTACAAGGTGAAATAGGATGTTGATGGTCATGTGAAAAGACACAATGCTAGACTAGTTTCTAAGGGATTCACACAGATACCTCGAGCAGATTATTCAAAGACTTTTTCTCCTATTCCCTGGTTTGATACAATAAAAATTATATTGGCTATTCCTGCTCAAAACAAGAGGCTAGTCTATTAGATGGATGTGAAAATCAGAATTTTTAATTGGTCATATTGATGAAGAGGTTTATGTGGATCAACCTATTGGCTATGAAATTTTAGGAAAAGAACACTTGGTTTACAAGATGAAAGAAACACTCTATGGGTTAAAGAAAGCATGATGTGCTTCGCATGCACAAATTGATAGTTATTTCATGAAGAAAGGATTCATTCAAAGTCCTTTAGATCCAACCCTCTATAACCAACATTTTTGTAATGATATTCTAATTTTTTTCCTTTATGTTGATGATCTCACTTTTATAGGTAATAGTCCATTTCTCATGGAGAAATTCAAAGAAGAAACAAAACAAGCATTTCAGATGTCAAATATGGGACACATGCATTATTTTCTTGGGGTAGAAGTGTAGTAACAACTTGATGGTATATCCATTTCTCAAACCAAGTATGTTGTTGATTTATTGAAGTAGTTTAGAAAAATTTCATGCACAATAGTTTCTACCTCTATAGTCCTTGGTGAAAAGTTACTCAAGGATGATCCAAGTCCTCATGTTGATCCTACATTATATAGAAGTTTGGATGGGAGCCTCTTGTATATTACTACAATGAGACCTAATATTATGTATGTTGTGACCCTCATCTCTTGGTTCATGCAAGATCCACATGGGTCTCATCGATGAGCTGCAAAAAGAATTTAAAATCATGTGAGTGGTACACACAATTTTGTTATTCTTCAATTTCTCAATGATGAGTTTGAGTTGGTTTTTTATACAAATTTTAATTGGGTCATTTTAATGGATGATCATAAATTAACCTTTGGTTCTATTATTTCACTTGGTTTCAGGGTTTTTTCACAAAGTAGTAAGAAACATGCAATCATGGCTCTCTCTTTAGCAAAAGCAAAGTATATTGCAGTAACAACAGCCAGTTGTCAAGTGATATGAATTTGAAGGATTCTAGAGGATATGCATTTGGTTCAATAACAGCCTACAACCATTTTTAGTGATAATGCTAGTGCCTTTGCAACCACCAAGAATCTATTATTTCATGATAGATCAAAGCACATTGAAATTTGATCACTTCATTCAAGATTTGGTACAGAATGGTATAGTGGAGTTATACTTTGGCCCAAATTTTGAGCATGTTCCTAATATCTTCACCAGAGCTCTCACTACATCGAGTTTTACTACCTTAAGAACTCAACTCAGTCTCATTCCTATTGTTCATGCAAGGGGAGATTGAATGCATGCACTTCACTGCTCACATGTGTTGCTTGCATACACCATTCCATTGCATGCACATGTAGTGGTGATGCATTTCAATGCATTGACAATGCATTATATTAGATTTTTTTATTAATCTCATGCTTAATGAACTACATGTTGTAGTTAGCTTCATAGGCATCATTTTTTTAAAAAAAATTAATTAAGTTTGCATAGTATGCAAAACTGTTATTATTATTTAATCTCTTTGCATGTTATTGTTTAGGATTTTTTATTGAAGTTTTCTCTACCTTCCTTGATCAGCATTCAAGGTTAATTTTTTTTAATGTAACAAATAGAGCAATCGAGAAAGCCTTGCAGAAAAAAAAAAAAAAAAAAAAAAGTCTATAAATTCAAAATGAAGACACCTGCACGAGCTACAATAGAGCTTTAATATAAGCTAGCTGAACAATTTTTTTATCTTTAAACAAATTTCTTGCATGCAAATATCTAGTTGCCATAGACGAGGGTTTGAAGCTCGACATTTTTGGTAGTTGGAAATTTAATTCAATTCAAAATAGTGATTATTATGGTCTTTTCTCTTTAAATAAGCATTGTTGACCTGGTTGTTGATGCGTTGAATTTAGTTCTTCGAAGGATTTCTTCCCAGAGTTAGATCTTTCTTCATTGAGGCACAAACATGAGTGTGCACAAATTGTTTGACAAAAGGGTAAGAGCACCAAGTTGGGGTGCCAAAATGGGGGTATAAGTGAACACCTTTTTTCTGAAATCAGCAATTTCTAAACTTCAACAAGAATGTTAAGATAGTTACACTCAAAATTTTAAGATATGACAAAAACAAAAGTAGTAGTCCTTTGAATCTAGTTTCTAAACTACTAATTTTATTCAAAATGGTTTAGTTTTAGGTCCTAAAAAAAAGTGGTCCACAAAAAGTGGTACTGTTTATTTAGAAAAAAAACATAACATAGTACAAAGTGTGGCCCCCCTAGAATTTTAGCTTTTTTTTTGAAATTATTTAATTGCTTTGGTCAAAAGTTACCTGACACTATGTAGTTTATCCTAGTTTTTTTGAATAATTTTATAATGTGTATTTTTTAATGATTTTTTAATTGGACACATCTGAAAAACATGAAATATCTATGTGCTCCCCCTAGAAATGATTGAAAAATAATCTAAAGTCAAAACTTATTTCTTTCAAAGTGTGTAGAATGGAGTCTAGTTTTTTAAAAACTAAGTTGTTGCAAAATTTGATGAATGGGCTAAAATCTATAGCCCAACTAGTAGATGTTAGTTTTTGACAAAAAATGGGCATACATTCAAAATAATTTATAGTTGAAAGGCTTGAAATAGTTCAAACAAAAAAATAAATTATGTGGTTATTTAGATAACACAAAGACCTACAATGTCATATAACTTGATTTTATTGATGCTCAACCACGAGGAAACTTGAAGGAGAGCACATAAGAAAAATCAATCATTTTTTTTTATGTTTGCAGTAAAACACATCTCAGACTAGTTTAGAGACTCCAAACCTTTGGGTTGGATCCCCAAGAAAAAACCAAGCCTTAGGCTTGGTACAATGCAAAGCTTTAAATAGCATGTGCACACTATAGCATGTACATGCTATAGAACACATGCGCTATTTAAAGGTTTTTAAATTTGGGTCTTAATAGCACATGCACACTTTGGTTTGTACCTACTTTAGTGCGAACACACAGTTAAAACCTAAATTTCAATAGAGAGGGAAGGAGAGAGGTAGAGCGAGAGAGAGAGAGAGAGAGAGAGAGAGAGAGAGAGAGAGAGAGGGTAGGATGGGTGTGTGTGTGTGTGTGTGTGTCTATGAGAGAGAGAGAGAGAGAGCAAGGGATGGGGGAGACAAGAAGTGTGAGAGATAGAGGAGGGGGTGGGAGAGAAAGAGAGTAGGGGACTAGGGGGAGAGAGAGAAAGAGAGTGAGAGAGAGAGTACGTGATGGGATAGACCAAATGATAGTAGGGGATGGGAGAGAGAGAGTGAGAGTAGGGGATAGGAGGGGGAGAGAGAGAGAGAGAGAGAGAGAGAGAGAGAGTAGGCGGTGGGAGTGGGAGTGGGAGAGGGAGTGGGAGAGGGAGAGGGGGAGAGAGGGGGTATGGGAGTGTGTGTGAGAGAAAGAGGAGAAGAGAGAGTGGGGGATAGGAGTGAGTGTGTGTGAAAGAGAGAGAGTAGGGGATGGGAGAGGGGGGGGAGAGTAGCCTGAGAGAGAGAGAGAGAGAGTAGGGGATGGGAGAGAGAGTGTGAGAGAGATTAGGCAATGGGAGAGGGAGAGGGAGAGGGAGAGAGAGGTGGGGATGGGAGTGTGTGTAAGAGAGAGAGCAGGGGATGGGAGAGAGTTTGAGAATGTGAGAGAGAGTAGGGGTGGCAAAGATAGAGTAGAGGATGGGAGAGAGAGATTGAGAGTAGGGGATGGGAGGGATAGAGGGGGAGAGAGAGAGAGAGAGAGGGGGGGGGGGGGGGGATGGGAGTATGTGTGTGTAAAAGAGAGAGAGTAGGGGATGGGAGAGGGGGAGAGAGGGAGTAGGGGATGGGAGAGAGAGAGAGAGAGAGTAGGCAGTGGGAGAGGGAGTGGGAGATGGAGAGAGGGGGATAGGAGTGTGTGTAAGAGAGAGTAGTAGATGGGAAAGAGTGTGAGATAGAGTAGGGGTGACATAGAGAGAGTAGTGGATGTGTGTGTGAGAGAGAGAGAGATAGAGTGAGAGAGAGACAATAAGCAATGCAAGAGGGAGTGGGAAAGGGAGAGAGGGGGGGATGGAGTGTATGTAAGAGATATAGAGAGTAGGGGATGAGAAAGAGAGGGGGAATGGGAGTATTTTTCAATGAGAGAGAGAGAGTAGGGGATGGGAGAGAGAGTGTATGAGAGAGAGTATAGGTGGTGGGAGAGGGAGTGGGGAAGGGAGAGAGAGAGGAGGGTATGGGATTGTGTGTGAGAGATATAGAGAGTAGGGGATGGGAGAGGAGAGGGAGGGGTGATGGGAGTGTGTGTTTGTGAAAGAGAGAGAGTATCCCAAGAGAGATTAGGGGATGGGGGAGAGAGAGAGAGAGAGAGAGAGAGGGATGGGAGTGTGTTTAAGAGAGAGAATAGGGGATGGGAGAGAGTGTGAGACTATAAGAGAGAGATTAGGGGGTGGAAAAGAGATTACATGATTGGAGAGAGAGTGGGAGAGGGAGAGTGAGAGAGAGAGAAAGAGAGAGGAGGAGGAGGAGGAGGATGAGAGTGTGTCAGTGAGAGAGAGAGAGCAGGGGATGGGAGAGAGATTGTGTGTGAGAGATCTAGAGAGTAGGGGATGGGATACGAGAGGGAGGGGTGATGGGAGTGTGTGTTTGTGAAAGAGAGAGAGTAGCCCAAGAGAGAGAGTAGGGGATGGGGGAGAGAGAGAGAGAGAGGGATGGGAGTGTGTGTAAGAGAGAGAATAGGGGATGGGAGAGAGTGTGAGACTATAAGAGAGAGAGTAGGGGGTGGCAGAGAGATTACATGATTAGAGAGAGAGTGGGAGAGGGAGAGTGAGAGAGAGAGAGAGAGGAGGAGGATGAGAGTGTGTGAGTGAGAGAGAGAGAGAGCAAGGGATGGGAGAGAGATTGTGTGTGTGTGTGAGAGAGAGAGAGAGAAAGTAGGTGGTGGAAGAGGGAGTGGGAGAGGGAGAGAGGGTATGGGAGTGTGTGTGAGAGATCTAGAGAGTAGGGGATGGGAGAGGAGAGAGAGAGGGGGCATGGGAGTGTGTGTCTGTGAAAGAGAGAGTAGGGGATAGGAGAGGGGGAGTGAGAGGGGGGATAGGAGTGTGTGTATGAAAAAGAGAGAGAGTAGGAGATGAGAGAGGGGAGTGAGAGAGTAGGGTATGGGAGAGAGAGGGGGGATGGGAGTGTGTATATGAGAGGGAGAGTAGGGGATGGGAGAGAGTGTGAGAGTGTGAGAGAGAGTACAAGGTGGCAAGGAGAGTACGAGATGAGAGAGAGAGTGAGAGTAGGGGATGGGAGAGAGAGAGAGAGAGTAGATAGGGAGAGAGTGAGTGAGAGAGAGCAAGGGATGGGAGAGATAAAGTAGGAAATGGGAGAAGGAGAGTGAATGAGATAGAGTAGGCAATGATGGAGGGAGTGGGAGAGGGGTAGCGAGAGAGATAGGGAATGGGAGAGAGAGTGAGAGAGTAGGCGGTGAGAGAGGGAGTGGGAGAGAAAGATTTATTGAGAGAGAGAGAGTAGGGGATGGGAGAGAGAGTAGGAAATAGGAGAGGGAGTGGGAGGGGGAGGGGGGAGAGAGAGGGAGAGAGAGAGAGAGAGAGAGAGAGAGAGAGGGAGTGGGAGAGGGAGAGCGAGAGAGAGGGGGGATGGGAGTGTGTGTAAGAGAGAGAGAGAGAGTAGGGGATGGGAAAGAGAGAGTAGGCAGTTAGAGAGGGAAAGCAAGAGAGAGAGATAGGGGGATGGGAGAGTGTGTCTATGAGAGAGAGAGTAGGTAATGGGAGAGGAGATAGAGAGTGGGGGATGGGAGAGAGAGTGAGAGAGCAGGAAATGGAAGAGGGAGATCAAGAGAGAGAGTAGGGGATGGGAGAGAGTAGGTAATGGGAGAGGGAGTGGGAGAGGGAGATAGATAGAGAGAGAGAGAGTAGCGGTGGGAGAGGGAGTGTGAGAGGGAGAGCAAGAGAGAGGGGGAGGATGGGAGTGTGTGTAAGAAAGAGAGTAGGGGATGGGAGAGAGAGAGAGAGTAGGGGATGAGAGAGAGAGTAGGCAGTGGGAGAGGGAGATAGATAGAGAGAGTAGCCCGAGAGAGAGAGAGAGTAGGGGATGGGAGAGTGGAGAGAGAGAAAGAGAGTAAGGGATGGGAGAGGAGAGAGAGTGGGAGAGAGAGTAGGGGAAGGGAGAGAGTGAGAGAGAGTAGGTGGTTGTAGAGGGAGATAGAGAGAGTAGGGGAAGGGAGAGTAAGGGATGGGAGAGGAGAGAGAGTGAGAGAGTAGGAGATGGGGGAGAGAGAGTGAGAGAGAATGAGAGAGAGAGTAGGGGATGGGAGAGAGAGTGGGAAGTGGGAGAGGGAGATAGAGAGAGTAGGGGATGGGAGAGGGGATGGAGAGTGACATAGATAGAGTAGGGAATGGGAGAGGAGAGAGAGCAAGAGAGAGTAGGGGATGGGAGAGAAGAGAGAGTGAGAGAGAGTAGGGGATGGGAGAGAGAGAGTGGGAGAGTAGGCAGTAGGAGAGGAAGATATATAGAGAGAGAAAGTAAGGGATGGGAGAGGAGAGAGAGTAAGGGATGGAAGATGAGAGAGAGTGAGAGAGAGTAGGAGATGGGAGAGGAGAGAGAGTGAGAGAGAATAGGGAGAGAGAGAGAGCAAGGGATGGGAGATGGTGAGATAGAGAGAGAGTATTTTTCACATATTGCGAACGCACTATATGAAAACATCAAAAAATGGTCATAACACAAGTTTGGGTCCTTGCTGATCCATATTCTGCTTTTTTTCTCTTGTGTACTCTTTTGTTCCGATAGAAAACATAGGTTTCAAGCTGTTGGAAGTTATAAAACATTATATGAAGGCTTTTTAAATATTCTTTCATTCTATTTGAAGCTGGCAAACACCAAATTCAATCACTGTGTAAGAATTTTCCTTAGGGAAAAATCAACCAAGATCAAGGAACTCAAGCACAAGCACAATAGTAGACCAAAAAGTATGATCAATATGAGAATGAATATCTCAAAACATGTCATAGACACTAGGAGTGCATGTATATAAAGGCCTCTAAGATGCATCTAGAATGGTTCTAGAAAGAACTAGGAAATAAGCATGAAAACTAAGCACATGTTCACCATTGTGTATGAATATATGCGCATCAATGAGAGGATAAGTATGACAAGGTGTACCACATGTAGGGATGATGTAGAAACCATGTGCTCAAATAAAGTTCTAACTCCTATGTTGTAGACACCATGTGCATAATTAGAGTGGTAACTCTTGTGTTGTCAACATGATAACTCACAAGAGTACACATACTCCTAGGTGACTAACTAATAAATAATTAAATAATGCATTAAACTAAGTAAACTTAACTAAAGTGTAAATATTAAATACTTACCCTGAAGTGCAACTTAGGGGCATGCATTTAAACTCAAAAAATCTAGGCTTAAATGCAAAATGGGTTCCGGCTACTAGGCCATGTTAGGTACCCATGTACATAATGAAATACAATCTCTCATAAAGTAATCAAGATGGATGGATGGATCGAGTAATCAAGAACCCCCCCCCCACCCCCCCCTCGATTATGACATACATCAAGTATATATGATAGAGAATTAGGAGAAGGACAAAACCCCATAAGAGGAAAAAGTCCCCCCCACCCCCATAAAAGAGAAGAAGAAGGAGACAAGGTAGTCCCCTCCCCCCACCCCCCCCAAAAGTAGTGTGTTGATCGATGAGAGTTGCTCCAATGTAGAAGTTGATCAATGAGAATTGAATGATGTTCCTCCCCTTTGGAAGAAACAATGGTAGAGGTATAGGTGAGATGCTTTCCCTATTTGTAGAAATAATCTAGAAGATGAATGGTATCTTTGAAACCTGCTCAACTATCTGTGTGTCAATGTTGATGGTTGCTCCTTCCAACTCTATGAAAAAGAAGGAATGCAGATCTAGCTAGGATGAATGTAGAACCTATCCAAAAGAACCATCTATCTCCCCAAATGATAAAGATACCTCCTACAACTATTTTTCATAAGGATCCACAATCATATCAACTTGTAAAGATTGATCATGTAGAGAATGATTAGGAAGGTCAGAGTGAGCCCTCGTAACAACTGAAGAAGATTCATCTTCATCAAAGAGAATATGTATATCATCAATAATTTCTTCCAAATCTACTATGTGTGACTCCACAAAAAAACCTAAAATATATGACAAGAAGTCATCAATGAATGTTGGAGCTAGAAGGCAAGGTGTGCCCTATTGTGTTGGATCTATCGCTATGGCAATATATGAAGAATTCACCTCAACAAAGAGAAGATGAATATCATCAATGGTGTCTCCCAAATCTTCAATGCAAGACTCCATGAATAGACCTACAATGTCTAGAAGGAAGTTTTCCCATAAAGTTGAAGTAGGAAGACATGGTAAATCCTACCACACTAAATTGAAAGCATTTGACGATGGAACTAGATCAGTAGTAGCAATAGGAAAATAAGGAGGTGAGATCTCATCTAGAGTTGGAGGAACCATGGATGAGGTGACCAAAGATATAATGTCTTCTGGAAAGGGGAAAATATTTGGATCTCCATATGCTTCCCAAAGAGCCATCCAAACATCATGAGGATAACTTGCCATAAGAAGAGCAGCAAAATATTCTTTACTCATACTTCTATATATAAAGTGAAGAAGAAGATAAAGACATTTCAATGAATGCAATATCTTCGAATATAGAGACAGAATCATTTCTTGATGTTCTCTTAAATGATCAAGCATTAAAGCACTCCATTTTTTATAGTTCTTCGTTGTCAACTTCTGTCTTAAACTGGACTAATGTAGGTTCATGGAGTATCCACACATGAAAAATGACATGTTATTTTCCATCATGTGTAGAGGAAAATTTGGATGACTATAAGTCGACTGAATGGGTGGACAAATGGGATATACAGGTTTTGGACCCAATTGACACCTATCATCCCCCACAAGCACTAGAAATGGTAGAGATGCATTCATCCATTAACTTTGGCTGCTTGTCTAATCTAGTGCAACCTAGTAATATATATTTATATATCTTTTTAATTTCAATATGTAACTTTATAAATTTTACCTAAGTATTTTCTGAATTAATGAATGCATTTTGTACATTTATCACTGCAGGCCATGTTTTTGTTGTTATTGCACTTGAAGACAATGAAAAAGGGACAAACTATTATTTATTTCATTATTTTCAAGCCAAACAAAAATTGGATTACTTGATTATAGATGGTGAAGGTTTAGAGTACCATATCAGTGTGGTGGTTGTAACCAACACATGGCTTAGACAATATTCTATGAAGAACCCTAAGTTGTGGTTATTCAAGGATTGGTAAATAGAGAGGAAGATTATTCATTATTCAAACCTTGTTGTCGCATCAAATGTCCACTTCATTAAATATGGTTGAAAACCAGATAATAAGACTCTTTGGAAAGTTTGTGAGTTAGACCATGAGACAATACTTGAGACATTAAAATGTAGATCAGATCCAGTTGGTTCATTAGATTGAATTGGGAGAGAGGTAGAGAGAGAAAGAGTGGTGTAGGGGTACCTTGAATCATAGGGCCCCAAGCTTCTCATTTTTTTTGTGTTATGCTCCAAGTGAGCCTTGTAAGTAGAATAAGTTTCATTGGATGTAGGTGTGGTAGTTAGGGTATTGGATGTCATTTAATGTCCTTAGAAGAGTCTCTATTTTAACCTAAAAATCAAGGCATACATTGCCATACAAAAATGAGTAACCTAAGGGATCAGCCATTAGCTTAGGGAAGGGTCCTTAACATGTAATTTCTAAGGGATAGCCTAGATAATAAGTTAGAAGAATTAAGAAGAGCAAGCAAGAAAAATCCAAAAGTTGTTATATTGCAATTTTATAATTTTTGTAAAATGCTGATTTTGCAAGAAATTATGGATTTTCCTTTTAAAACTTCATGAAGGTCGATGAAAACCATAAGGATGAAGGGGAAAGACCTAGGAGGAGATATAAAGACTTTCAAAACCCTCAAATGAGAGAAGTTAATATCATTGTGTATGGTCAGCATGCTATAACATGATATTTGAATGCAAAATTACTAAATTTCTGAGCTTTAAGTCATTTTCAACATTGTTTTTGTAGACTATACTAGTTTCCATGGTAGATTGGGTTGTTTAGAACAATTTTTTAGGATGTTTGGTTTGATTGTCTTTCTTTTCATAGTTACTCAAAAAGTTACTTCACAACTTTTGAGCAACTTCGCAAAAAGTTGTTAGACATTCAAAAACTCTTCCGCAAAGGACTAGTTGGTTCAAACTAACCTTATAAGCATTGGACACAACCTCTATTAGCCCTTACAGGTGAGTGATAGGTATGATGTACTAATTTTGACAAGAAAATAATAAAATAACCTATTTTTCTTGCAAAATTCCATGTTCCAGAGTGTTGTACGAATTGGTACAAACATTGGGACATGTGTTAGTGACCCCAAGAGTTAGAGGGGTGAGTTTCCTTTAATTTTCACTTAATTTCATGTTTTTATCCTTTGTAGTTTGCAAGTTATTCAAGTTTTGCTGAAGGTGCCTAGAAATCAGCATTAAACCAAGGGTTTCGCCTAGAGCCTTGTTGTTTTCGCACTTTTCACCATGGGAATTTGATGCTGCTTAGTGGAATGCAAGCCCTATCAATGTACTTCATGATTTTTCAAGTCTGATAGATGGCTAAGCAAGGAATTAATTCTGCCACCATACCCTAGGTGTATGGCTCCATACATGCACCATTCAACATTTCACCACAATCACTATAACTTTTGCTCCAGAGTGATCCAAGGTCTATAACTTTGGATTTGGACTAGTTTCACATGCCCTTAGATGTTCCAATAATTATTCCTACCTTTTTTGGGTTGTGATAACCTGGGATAAATTCATTATAGATGCTTGTGATAAGTTCCCAGCACTAAACCCTCTTTTTGGGGAATTTGAAGGATTCCAACCTTGTCTAATTGCCTAGTGGCTTGCCTTTTCAAGGCTTCCACCATACACTACTACATCACAACCTAGTCTAGAATGGATGCTCCTGCACCAATCATCTACTTGACTGGGACATATTTGGGAGCTAGCAATCTCCATTTAAATTGAAGTCTCCATTTAAAGGTGGCAATGAGCTCTTTTTTGTTCTGTTAAGATCGTTAATATATTTGAATGAGAATATTGAGAGATCATGCCTAGCTTGAGTATCCTGGCTTCCCAAGTCATGTAAATGCAAGGCCATTTATGAATAGGCATTTCTAATTGAAATATCTATGGTGCTAGAATGACATGTGTGACTAGATTCTTTGCCTACTAATGAGCCAATTTGAGGCTTCACTTCACATTGTTTCGTGGACAATTCTATAGCACTTGTTACTTTTTGATCTGAAAATTTTTGTGTTTGTGTACATATGCACTCTTTCCCAATAGCTATAGGTTTTGTCTCTTCCTCCTAAGTAATTTGAATACCCTATATGACACTAAGATAACCATTTTCTTTTGAAATTTTTTTTTTTTTTTAGATTAATCTCTCTTAGGTAGGTTTTCTATATCTTCCTTTGTATATTTAATAGATGTAACTACAATTCCTATGTATATAACGCTTTCCTCTATAAGAATGAGAAGGCATGGGGAGTGAGGCCAACTATTGTTCACTGTATTTGAAAGGTAGTTCTTGGCCATGCCACTAATTTGAATCATTTCAATCTTATTTTCAGGATTGGTACTTCTTTTTTCTTGTAAGAATAATATATATTGTTTTGAATGTCTTTGAAATGTCTACAACTAGTATCCAATTGTGTATTCATTGTCTTTCAATATTCATGGGAAACTAAGATATTTGGTTACCTAATAGGTCCTAGAAATCTTAACTAGGGTCCTAGAATACTCCTAGATGGACTCATTTGACTTAAATATGTCAAGAACAAAAATTGCTCAAAAGTTGCAATGTTGCTCAAAAAGTTGCTTGAGTAACTTTTGGAATATTTAAAAAAAATTTACAAATGGAATTTTGGGAAGTTGTAACTATCCATGCTTGGGTATATGAGCATGGGAAACATTTTTTTCGAAGGTTAGAAGGTTTTCAATTAGATTTACATTTCTAAGCAACTATTACAACTTTTGCAATGTTGCACAAAAGTGCAACTAATGCAAAGTTCACTAGATTTTACTTCTAGGACTTGGAAAAGATTCCAAACTATTAAAAAATAACTAAAACACCTAATCCTAGGCTATCTTGACCAAAAACTCAAAAAGACCCGATTTTGCATAATTAGCAACTCTTGCTCATATCTTGCACAAAGAGGCCTAGTCATATATATCTTGCTAATATCTCTCTGACCCTTCATCGTGGGATCAAACTATCTATTTTGTTAGCTCTAGGTGGTCGACTAAACCCTATCCCCATGCTCATCCTATATCATTGAGCACTCAAACATTCTCAAGCACACTAAATTGAAATGCCTAAGAGTCACTAAATTCCATAGGGCAGTGATCTTTGATTGGGCATATCTCGAAGCTCATGCAAGGTATGGGTGTAATTCTAGATTCTATAGGATCATGTTGTAGAGACCTACAATAACCTCTCTCACTTTTTGGAGATCTTACTCCATTTTTATTTTGCCGCACCATCTTGGGTGATGCTAAAACTTGTAGTGTTGGCCAATACAAAGTCGCCAACTTCCAAATCTCCCTCACCGTTCATCGTGGGATTGAATTGTCTATTTTGTTAGCTCTGAGTGGTGGAGTAAACCTTAGCCCCAAGATTTTCCCATCCCTTTGAGTTCTCAAACATTCTTATGCATGCCAAACTAAAACATCCCTAAGAGTCACTAAATGCCATAGGGCAGCGATCTTTGATGGGGCATATCTCAAAGCTCGTGCAAGGTATGGATGCAATTATAGGTCCTATGGGACTATGTTGTAGAGACCTACAATAACTTCTCTCTCTTTTTGTAGATATTACTCTATTTTAATTTTGCGGTAACATCTTGGGTGCTGTTGAAACTTGTAGTGTTGGCCAGTACAAAGTTGCCATCTATCAAATCTCCCTTACCATTCATCGTCAGATAAAACTATCTATTCTATTAGCTCCAGGTGGCTAGGTAAACCATATCCCCAAGCTCATCCCATCCCATTGAGTACTCAAACATTCTTGAACATGCCAAACCAAAACGTCCCTAAGAGTCACTAAATGCCATAGGGCAGCAATTTTTGACAGGGCATATCTCAGAGCTTGTGTGAGGTATGGATGCAATTCTAGGTTCTATAAGACCTTGTTATAGAGACCTACAATAACCTCTCTCACTTTTGGGAGATCTTATTCCCTTTTAATTTTTTTGTGCCATCTCAGGTGATGCTGAAACTTGTAGTGTTGACCAGTATAAAGTTGCCAACTATTGAATCTCTCTTACTATTCATCATGGGATCAAACTATCTATTCTATTAGCTCTAGGTGGCTAGGTAAACCCTAGCCCAAAGCTCATCCTGTCATGTTGAGCACTTGAACATTCTCAGGCATGCTGAACTAAAACATCCCTCAGAGTCACTAAATGTCGTAGGGAAGCAATCTTTGATAGGACATATCTTAGATCTCATGTGAGAGACGGATCCGATTCTAGGTCCTACAAGACTATGTTGTAGAGACCTACAATAACCTCTCTCACTTTTTGGAGATCTTACTCACTTTTGATTTTTTTGTGCCATCTTGGGTGATGCTAAAACTTGTAGTGTTGTTCAGTACAAAGTTGCCAACTACCAAATCTCCCTCACCATTCGTCGTGGGTGTAAGAATTTTTCTTAGGGCAAGATTCACCCAAGATGAAGGAGCACAACCACAAACACTTAGTAGACCAAAGAGTATGATCAATATGAGAATATATTATCTTAAGCATGTAAGCATGTACATACACACTAGGAGTTCTTGTATATAAAGACCTCTTAGGAAGCACCTAGAATATCTCTAGAAATAATTAGGAGATAAGATAAGCATTGAAAAATAAGTACAAGGCTTATCCAACATTCTAGATGGGTGGATAAGAATGAGAAGGTTTTAGAACCATGTTCTTAATTAGTGTGCTATCTCATGTATTTTAGACAACATTTGCATAAAGAGATGTAGACCCCTATGATGTCAACATGACAGCTCACAAGAGTACACAAACTCCTAGGTGACAAATAAATAAATATGAAAATATGCATTAACCTAAGTAAACTAAAGTAAGTGTAAATAGTAAATAATTATTTACACCAACACCCTTCTCCCACCTTAAGTGAAACTTAGGGGAATACCCTTAAGATTATGAATACTAGGATGAATATGATCAAGAGGGTGAGATGGGGCCCTCGTGACAACTGAAGAAGGATCAGTTGTATCAAGAAGAGGTAGATCATCAATATTGTCCCCCAAATCTAATACTAAAGCTAGATCTAGGAGACTGGAAGTACCCTACTATGCTCATTGTGGCAATATAGGCATGTGGAGAATACTAATATAGTGATTTCTCACTGGAACTGTCGATAAAACCCCACATGTCTAAATTTGTTGAGGCACTATCACTGGTGTCACTATCAATGTCCACATGATATGATGTGTGAAGAGGATTAGAGGATAAGCTAGGTGAACTTTCCTCAAAATGCTCATCCTAATTCTCCACAAATATCTAATGTGTCTCTAGATCTAGAAGTCTATATGCCTTCACACTATCTTCATAACCAATGAAAGTACAAGGTTGAGAGAATTGTGTCTTGTATCCCCTAGAAGATCTATTTTCCCATGTAGGACAAATGAAGACTCTGAAGTGTGTCACATTTGGCTTCCTGTAGCACTATGCCTCAAAAGCAGTCTTACCATCTAAGGCTGGATGAGGAGACCTATTTAGAATGTGAGTGGCACTGGAGATTGCTAAGGCTTCTAATGACGGATCAAGAGACTTGGTCTATATCATGCAACTCACCATAGACTTAAGAATGCAGATCCTCAAGGCTGTAACATCTATCTTATGTGGACTAAATGGTGTTGGAGTCTAAAGATCAATGCCCTCAAGTCTAAAAAAGTCTATAAGTCTTCTATTTAGATATCTAGTTCCATTATCCATTTAGAGAACTTTGATGGCCTTTCAGGATTTTTATTCTACATGAGTCTTGAAGGCTAGAAACTTGTCTAACACTTCACTATTACGATGAAGAAAATAGACCCAAGTAAACCTTTAAAAGTCATCAATGAAAGTAAGTATATAGTGACCCTGGCTTACTGCAAAAGGTCTTGCTAATACCATGTGAACCATCTGTAGAGAAACTGGTGCTCTTGAAGACTTCCCTTGTAACTTCCCTTATAGATGGATATCCACTGAATTTGTTGAATATTCACTATGGGAAAATTTAATTTGGGGTAGACCTTTGACCATTCTAGATGTGTTGAGTTGCTGAAAGTAGCAGAAGGCAAGATGGCCATACCACTCATGCCATAATTTAATGTTTGAATGTGATTTTCATAAAAAGTTGTTTGAAGAAGACTTGGGAACATAATGGGAGAAAGAGTACAACCTCTTGTTATCATTCACTTTCCCCACTACAACCAATGAGTTGTCTTTTAGACTGTGCACCTGTATCGAGTCTGGAAGGAACTCAACTCTATGTCCATCTCTAAGGTGATTAATTTGGTAGATTGAGAGGAGATTAGAACTTAGGTTTGGAACATAGAGAACATTCTGGAACTCTCCATTATCCATTTCCACATTTCATTTTCCTTCAACTTCCATTTGGTATTATTTCCTACGAAGATGCATGGTACATTTAATTGGTTCAATAAAGAAAAATCCTCCTTTGAAGAAGCCATGTGATATGAGGCACCTGAATCAAGTATCCATTCCTTTGAAGAATTTGAATCAGCTATGATTGCTTGCCCTTTGCCCTTAGAATCTTAAGAAGACCCTTTATCCTTATAAGAATTAGGCTATGGAACATTATGTTTCTTCATGATGTTGGTCAATTCATCAATCTTTTTAAGATAGCACTCATGTTCTTCATGACTCAATTTCTTGCAATAGGCACGCTTTTTCTTCTCCTTATTGTTATCCCCCTTTTTGTTGGAATCTGAGGAAGACTTGCCTTGTTGATTGGATTGTGGTGTTGCCTTTTATGCATCTTTTGATTTATTCTTCTTCCACTTATGATTCTTACCCTTTCCTTTGTTTGAAGACTAACCAATTGAATTTAAAGAACCCTCATTGTTGGCCACCAATGCTTTAGACTTTGCTGAAGTGAGAATATTCATTGATATCAAATTATTTTCTTCATCATCCAACAGTTTAGCATATTCATCAAAGGAGACTTTCTTGTAGACAGACCCTAATGTAGTCCTTGAGGTGTTATAAGAAGAAACACATGTGGAATACTTTGATGGTAGCTTGGTATGAATATTATAAATCAACCTATCATCTTTAATAGGGTTCCCACAATCTATAAGCTTCATCCTTAGTTCATTCACCTTGATGATGAAGTCCTGTATAGAATCAAAGGACTTAGGATCTAAGGAGATAAGCTCATCTTCAATTTTGACAACATCCTCATTAGACACTTTATCATATAGGATCTTGAGGGTATCCCAAGCTTCCTTGGATATAGTACACTTCTTGATTTGGTACATGATCTTATCATCTACCCCAAAACATATATCACCTAAGGCTTTCCTATCCATAGCCACCCAATTAGTCAAAGCACTTGTTGGTTGAGGAAGGGTACCATCTACATATTAAGAAACTCCATTATGCATTAAATGATACCACATTTTGATGGATAATGTAGCATAATTATGTGGAGTTAATTTAGGAAACTTAAAACTCCCCATGATACAGAAAAAGAAATAAAATTATAGAAAAGAAGAAACACAACACCAAGAACACTCCCCCTTTTCACTAAATCAAGAAACCCCCCCAAAAGAGATGTTTTTGGCACTGTATAGGTAGTGCAATTACAATGAGCCACTTGCCAATTTTGGCCTTCATGGAATTCTAATTTTTCTTGTTACAACTTCTAGTAAGATTACAAATCTGGAACTTTACAATGTGCTACAATTATGAAGCAATACAAAGTAAAGAAAGGCCCTATTTTTGAAAGTGACACCTTTGTCCACACAACCCTACAATTTTATTATAGATCTAGAATGTAGATGAAAAATAATGCACTTTCAGAGCAATTGAAGTTACAAAATGTAGGATTGGATAGGTTTAGTCACCAAAAGATTCAATTTCTAACAAATCCGTGCACCAAAACTAGAAAATAGTTGCACCACTAAAAAGTTTAGAAAATTTTAGTCAAAATGAAGAAAAACATTGCACCTAATTTGGATTCTGGATGACTAAGATATAGCCTCCCCAAGTCAAACTGCAAAATCCAAAATCAATCTAGAGAGGGGTTACATCAGCAAAAGATAGGGTTAAATTTGGCGGTCATACGGTCGTCACCACAGTTCAAATTTTTTTGCAATGATGATCAGATGACCATCAAATTTAGGCTTGTAAAATGATGATGTTAGTATCCCCTTGCGCTATGATAATGTTAGCATGGCATCATGATGATGTCATCTTGTACGAACCATATTGATGGCTAACAGGGAAAAAATTGTACGCTGCAATAGGTCGGGTATGTAGACTATAACTACTGACATATTTGGGATTGTAATTTAGATTGTTGACCTATCCTGTTGTTGATGATTGGGCAGGGTTGTTGACGTGTCTCAGTTCTAGTCTATCCTTGTGGCAGGCACAAATGAATGAGAAAATGCTATATGGACGAGGTACTGTGATGGGATTTTTTTGCATGCTAGTGGAGGAGGCAGTTTGGCAAGCAGAAAATGGGAAGTATGTTGTCAAGAAACAAAGTCCACGCACCGAATTTTTGTGTCGAACTAAGATTCTAATTTTGGTCAGACTTTTATCTTCAGGGTTAAAATCTTTTTAAGATGCCGCTAGAATCTGTTTTCAGTAGCCGCCAATGTAAATGGATATATCCCACATGCATGGGATACACACTCTGAGGGTTATTTAAAATATACAAGCCTTGAATTCCAAATAAAATGCCAAATGTTAGTGAATTTGGTGGTCGTTGTCGTTGGTTGGGGCTGTTAGCCAATGTGGTTTGGTCATCGGTACTTTGTGAAGGTGACCTCACTAGTAATTTGTGCCAAATTATGCAAAGAGCCTACTAATTAAAATAATACCCTGTCATTAAATAACAAAAGATCCTTTGAAATTATAGAGCCTGGGTCTGCAAAAATAATTTCTCTAACTAGAAAAAATTTGAAAAATAATTTTGAAAATATCTAGATCACAAAGAATAAAATTAGATCTAAAATTCAATAAAATAGATTCAAAAATTAAAATACCTAGTTTGCGAATCAGTGTCTTTCGATGCCGGTTTGCAAAGAAAAAAATTGCCTCACGATCAACTTTAGCCTAGGGTAGGCAAATTTATAGTCAATCTTCACCAAATTAGCATTTTGGATGCAAAGGTGAGGTCAAATCTAGCTCTAGTTGCTCCCAATGATAGAAATACTCTAGATTTAGGCTATGGTGGTGAAGCAATGATGGTCTCAAATGGCTGGTAAATCTACTCGAGCTCTGATACCATATAAGAATTTTCCTTAAGGCAAGATTCACCCAAGATTAAGGAGCACAACCCCAAGCACTTAGTAAACCAAAGAGTATGATCAATATGAGAATATATTATCTCAAGCATGTAAGCATGTACATACACATTAGGAGTGCATGTATAGAAAGGCCTCTTAGGAAGCACCTAGAATATCTCTAGAAACAACCAGGAGATAAGATAAGCATTGACAACTAAGCACAAGCCTTATCCAACATTCTAGATGAGTGGATAAGAATGAGAAGGTTGTAAAACCATGTGCTTAATTAGTGTGCTATCTCAAGTGTTGTAGACAACATGTGCATAAAGAGATGTGGACCCCTATGATGTCAACATGACAACTCACAAGAGTGCAAAAACTCCTAGGTGACTAATAAATAAAAATGAAAATATGCATTAACGTAAGTAAACTAAAGTAAGTGTAAATAGTAAATACTTATTTACACCAATAGTGGGATCAAACTATTTGTTCTATTAGCTTCAGGTGGTTGAGTAAACCCTAGCCCCAAGCTCGTCCTATCTTGTTGAGTGCTTGAATGTTCTCAGGCACGCCAAACCAAAACATCCCTTAGAGTCACTAAATGCCATAGGGCAGAGATCTTTGATAGGGAATATCTCAGAGATCATGTGAGTTATGGATGCTATTCTAGGTGATATAGGACAATGTTGCAGAGACCCACAATAACCTCTCTCACTTTTTGGAGATCTTACTTTGTTTTCATTTTGCGACACCATCTCAGTTGATGGTCAAACTTGTAATGTTAGCCAGTACAAAGTTTCCAATTGTCAAATCTCCCTCACTGTTTGTCATGAGATCAAACTATCTATACCATTAGCTCTTGATGGCTAGGTAAACCCTAGCCCCAAGCTCATCCCATCCTATCAAGCACTTGAACATTCTCAAGCATGCCAAAAAAAAATGTCCCTAAGAGTCACTAAATGCCATAGGAAAGTGATCTTTGACAGAGCATATCTAAGAGCTTTTGCAAGGTATGGATGTGATTCTAGCTACTATAGGACCATGTTATAGATCTAAAATAACCTCTTTAACTTTTGGATATCTTACCCTATTTTTATTTTGTGGTGCCATCTCAGGTAATGATAAAACTTATAGTGTTGGCCAGTACAAAGTTGCCAACTACCAAATCTCCCTCACCGTTCATCATAGGATCAAACTATTTATTCCATTAGATCTAGGTGGTTGGGTAAACCCTAGCCCCAAGCTCATCCCATCCTATTGAGTTCTTGAACATTCTTAGGCATGCCAAACCAAAATTTCCCTAAGAGTCACTAAATGCCATAGGGCAGCAATCTTTGACGTGGCATATCTTAGAGCTCATGTGAGGTATGGATACAATTCTAGGTGTTATAGGACCATGTTGTAGGCTAAAACAATCTCTCTCTCTCTCTCTCTCTCTCTCTCTCTCTCTCTCTCTCTCTCTCTCTCTCTCTCTCTCTCTCTCTTTGAAGATCTTACTCCATTTTGATTTTGCAACACCATCTCGAGTGATGCTAAAACTTGTAGTGTTAGCCAATACAAAGTTTTCAACTGTAAAATCTCCCTCACCATTCGTCATGGGATCAAATTGTCTATTTTCTTAGCTCCATGTGGCTAGGAAAACCCTAGCCCTAAGCTCTTCCCATCCTATTGAGCACTCAAACATTCTCAGGCATGCTAAACTAAAACATCCCTAAGAGTCACTAAATGCCATATGGTAGCGATCTTTGATGGGGCATATCACAGAGCTTGTGCAAGGTATGGATGCAATTTTGGGTGCTATAGGACCATGTTGCAAAGACCTGCAATAACCTCTCTCACCTTTTGGAGATCTTATTCTATTTTGATTTTGCGATGCCATCTCAGGTGATGTTGAAACTTGTAGTATTGGCCAGTACAAAATTGCCAACTGCCAAATCTCTCTAACCTTTTGTCATGCGATCAAATTGTCTATTCTGTTAGCTCTAGGTGTCTAGGTAAACTCTAGCTCAAAGCTCGTGCCATCCTATTGGAGCAGTGATTGAGGGGGCACAAATTTCAGTGACAATAGACATTTGTGATAGCTTGCAATACTCTGTGGATGCTCTATTTACATCAAAATTTGCTACATAGAGTTTGAGGAGGACATTGTTGAGGAATTCAATTGTAGCTCATCACATTCAGTGAGCCCCAAACTATATCCTCTGAAACTCCTTTACATATGACTTCTCTCTATATGAAGGTTTGAATAATCTTGTAGAACAATATATGAAAACTTGCAGCCAGTTCATGTTTGTGTTCATATAGCTCAGTTATTCCATTTTTGTTAGTTCTCATGTTCTTCTCAAGAGGTATTCCTATTTATTTTACTCTTTGTATGTCATTGCTCATGTCACTTTCCCCTGATTCAAAATCAGCAATGGCACCAAATGTTTAGCATCACGTGTAAACAAGTTTAGTGCATAACAAAAAAGTAAAGAATGTAACACTGAGTTTCATAAGACATTACTATTGCTTTCATTAATGTTCATGTAAATATAATATAAGACAATGCACTTCTGATTGATTTATAATGTCACTTAGGAAAGTGTACACATAGCACCCAAAGGGTTGCAACTCAACCATTATTTTCCAACTACCTTATGTACTAGACAACTTACACACTATAACTATTCTTGAAGGTTGACAATTATTCTTGACAACAATGAAAATATTGTTCAATATGGTTATAGGTTAACTGAATTGGTTGTTACAATCATAATTTCTAGTGGAACTACAAGTAATGAAGAAGTGGTAAATAAAATGATCAGAACATTTCTTCTTGAAAATGCATTAAGCTTTCTACAATTCATGAGTTGAGAACATTTGAAAGAGTTTCCATTTATGAATGGATTTGTATGCTTATTGCATTTGAGATGAACAATTATGATGATAGTAATCCAAAGGTTGAAGCAACTTTTAAGGCCTCCTTATCATTATCCAAATAAGTTCAGATTGGAGGCACAAGACACTATTCTGGTAATAGTGTATGTTAGTGATGTGATATTGTATGAGAAGTGTATCTTTCTTGTTTATTAATATTTAATCGAAAATATATATTGATAGGTTAGAAGTCTTTTTTGGAAATGATGAAAAACTAATGATTTTGTATTGACTAATATTCGTAGTTTTCAAGAGTTATGTAAATTTTGGTGGAAAAATATAATTTCCAACTAAATATTGCCTAAAAACTTGACACCATTTGATTGTATAAAGAAATTTAATTGTATGATGCAGTTAATATATAATTTTCATATATTTAGTATTGAAATGTGAAAATAAAAAGGAAAACACAGTAAATGATATTAATTATTATTTACAATGAGGCACTCTCCACATCTATTTGGTTCTCAATATGCTCCTCTTCTACTAGAAAATAGTTGAAGCGCTCCATTTGTTTGTGCCTTTTGGTGCTTAACATGATCAGATTCATCCTTAGTATGTGTTTTCTCCAATGGTCTTTTCAAGGAACTAATGTAGTAAAAGAAAAAAATCATGCATTCTTCATGTTGAGTATACTGGATAGAGAAGTCAAAATGAAAGCTATTTTCTTTCTGCAATCACATTACACAACTTGGAAAACTCGTGCCCAAAGAGTGCAACTAATGCAAAGTTCACTAGATTTCACTTCTAGGACTTGGAAAAGGTTCCAATTTATTAAAAAACAACTAAAACACCTAATCCTAGGCTATCTTGACCAAAAACTCAAAAAGACCCAATTTTTGCTCATATCTTGCATAAAGTGGCCTAGGCATACATATCTTGCTCATATCTTTCTCACCGTTCATTGTGGGATAAAACTATCAATTTCCTTAGCTCTAGGTGGCTAGGTAAACCCTATCCCCAAGCTCATCCTATCCTGTTGAGCAATTGAACATTCTCGGGTACACTAAACCAAAATGTCGCTAAGAGTCATTAAATGCCATAGGGAAATGATCTTTGACTAGGCATATCTCAGAGCTCGTGTAAGGTATGGATGAAATTTTAGGTTAAATAGGACCATGTTACAAAGATCTACAATAACCTCGCTCACTTTTCGGAGATCTTACTCCATTTTGATTTTGTGGTGCCATCTCAGGCGATGCTAAAACTTGTAGTATTGGCTAGTAAAAAGGTTTCAACTACCGAATCTCTCTCACCATTCATTGTGGGATCAAATTGTATATTTTGTTAGCTCTATGTGGCTAGGTGAACCCTAGCCCCAAGCTTGTTCCATCCCTTTGAGAGCTCAAATTTTCTTGGGCACGTCGAACTGAAATGTCAGTAAGAGTCACTAAATGCCATAGGGCAGGGATTTTTGATGGGGCTATCTCAAAGCTTGTGTGAGGTATGGATGCAATTTTAGGTGCTATAGGACCATGTTGTAAAGACCAATATTAAATTTTCTCTCTTTTTGGAGATATTACTCTATTTTTATTTTGCGGTGCCATCTTGGGTGATGCTGAAACTTGTAGTGTTGGCTAGTACAAAGTTGCCAACTACCAAATCTCCCTCATCATTCATCATGGAATCAATTTGTCTATTTTGTTAGCTCCAAGTGGCCAGGTAAACCCTAGCACCAATATTGTCCCATCCCATTGAGCACTCAAATGTTCTCAAGCATGCCGAACTGAAATGTCCCTAAGAGTCACTAAATGCCATAGGGTAGTGATCTTTGATGGGGCATATCTTAGAGCTTGTGTGAGCTATGGATGCAATTATAGGTTTTATAACACCTTGTTGTAGAGACCTACAATAACCTCTCTCACTTTTTGGAGATCTTACTCCCTTTTAATTTTGCAGTGTCATCTCTAGTGATGCTAAAACTTGTAGTGTTGGCCAGTACAAAGTTGCCAACTACGAAATCTCCCACAATGTTCGTCATGAGATCAAACTCTATATTCCATTATCTTTGGGTAGCTAGGTAAACTCTAGCCCCAAGCTCATGTCATCCTATTGAGTGCTTGAACATTCTCAAGCATGCCAAACCAAAATGTCTTAAGAGTCACTAAATGCCATAGGATAGTGATCTTTGACGGGGCATACCTTAGATCTTGTGTGAGAGATGGATGCAATTTTGGGTACTATAGGACCATGTTGTAGAGACCTACAATACCTCTCTCTCTTTTTGGAGATCTTACTCCCTTTTTATTTTTCCACGCCATCTTGGGTGATGCTGAAACTTGCAGTGATGTCCAATACAAAGTTGCCAACTACAAAATCTCCCTCACCATTCATTATGGGATCAAACTATTTGTTTTTTTAGCTTCAAATGGTTGGGTAAGCCCTAGCCCTAAGATCGTCCCATCTTGTTGAGCGCTCAAATTTTTTCAAGCGTGCCAAATAGAAATATCCCTTAGAGTCACTAAATGCCATAGGGCAGTGATCTTTGACGGGGCATATCTTAGAGCTTGTGTGAGGTATGGATGCTATTCTAGGTGATATAGGACCATGTTGTAGAGATCTAAAATAACTTCTCTCATGTTTTGGAGATCTTACTCTATTTTGGATTTACAATGCCATATTGGGTGATGCTGAAACTTGTAGTGTTGGCCAGTACAAAGTTGCAAACTGCCAAGTCTCCCTCACCATTCATCATGGGATCAAACTATCTATTTCGTTTGCTATGGGTTGCCAAGTAAACCCTAACCCCAAGCTCATCCCAATAGTTATAGGTTTTGTCTCTTCATCCTAAGTAATTGGCATACCCTAGATGACACTAAGATAACCATTTTCTTCTGAAATGTCCTTTTCTCTCAGATTAATCTCTTTATTAAGTAGGTTTTCTATATCTTCCTTTTTATATTTAATAGATGTAGCTACAATTCCTTTGTATATTAATCCTTCCTCTGTAGGAATGAGAAGGCATGGGGAGTGAGGCCAACTATTGGTCACTGTATTGAAAAGGTGGTTCTTGGCCATGCCACTAATGGGAATCATTTCAATCTTATTTTCAAACTCAACACCTCATTTTTCTTGTAAGAATAATATATATTGTTTTCAATGTCTTTGAAATATTTACAGCTAGTATCTAATAGCTTATTCATTGTTTTTCAATATTCATGAGAAAATAAGGTATTTGGTTACCTAATAGGTCCTAGCATCTTAACTAGTGTCCTATAATACTCCTAGATAGACCCATTTGACCCAAATATGTAAAGAGAATAAAATTCTCAAAAGTTGCAATGTTGCTCAAAAAATTGCTTGAGTAACTTTTGCAATTTTTGAAAAAAAGTTGCAAATGGAAGTTTGGGAAGTTGTAATTATCCATGCTTGGGTATATGAGCATGGGAAACATTTTTTCAAAGGTTAGAAGGTTTCTAGTCAGAATTGGACTTCTACTTCAATTTTCCTCCACTTGATGGGTGTTGGATAGGTTTAAAAACTATTCATGTGTCTCTTTAATCAAATTCAATCTTTGTCTTGTCTCCTTCAAAAATTCCATAGTACTTCCTGCTTGCCACTATTTTGGTGAACTGGACTATTCCCCTTGATTCACCACAGCTCCTATGGTACCCTCATGGTCACCCTCTATGCTACCTTTGTGGTTCCCTTTAGCAAGTTTCTTGAACCTTTGTCTTCATTCAGTTTCATGTGCATGAATTAGGGTTTGGTGTTTGATGGGTATGGAATCAATTTATTCCCTTCAATTTTTATCCCTATTTACTATCTTTGGCATACATACTTCTCATTTGTGAATTTAAAACATGTATAAAAAGAACACTTTATTTATGTATATTCTCCGTACATAATCATGGATCGTTTATGCAATTGTTACATAGTTTAGTGCTATTTTCACTCACACTCTTATGATATTTCACTCACATTCTCATGGCCTAGGGCTCATGGGTTACACCTCCATAAATTTTCATCATGATCCTTAGATTCCTAATTATTATGTTCCAAGACATTTTGGAGGATTTGTTCCATGTGTTGTTTCCACTCGATTTCCTCTTGTTCCCTTGTTTGTGCAAGAAATGCTTGTGCAAACAATTGAGGAAACTAATGCAACAATCAATTTTCATTAAGGCCCACATTCAGTGAGTCCCAAATAGTATCCTCTGAAACTCCTTTAAATATGACTTGATCTCTCTGTATGAAGGTTTGAATGCTCTTACAGAACAAAATATGAAAACTTGCAGTTGTTTCATGCTTGTGTTCATATATCTCGATTATTCCATTTTTGTTAGTTCTCATGTTCTCCACAAGATGTATTCCTATTTATTTTACTCTTTGTATGACATTGCTTATGTCACTTTCCCCTTATTCAAAATCAAAAATGGCACCAAATGTTTAGCATCATGGGTAAACAAGTTCAATGCATAATAGAAAAGTAAAGAATGTAACACCAAGTTTCATAAGACATTGTTATTGCTTTCATTAATGTTCTTGTAAATATAATATAAGACAATGCATTTTTTATTGATTTCTAATGTCACTTAGGTAGGTGTACATATAGCACCGAAAGGTTTGTGACTCGACCATTATTTTCCAACTATCTTATGTACTAGACAACTTACATACTATAACTATTCCTAAAGGTTGACAATTATTCTTGACAACAATGAAAATATTGTTCAATACAGTTATAGGTTAACTGAATTGGTTGTTACAATTATAATTTCTAGTGGAACTGCAAGTGATGAAGAAGTGGTAAATAAAAGGATAAGAACATTGCTTCTTGTTTATGCATTAAACTTTCTACAATTCATGAATTGAGAACATTTGAAAGAATTTCCATCTATGAATCAATTTGTACGCTTATTGCATTTGAGATGAACAATTATGATGATAGTATTCCAAAGGTTTAAGCAACTTTTAAGGAATCCTTATCATTATCCAAATATGTTCAAATTGGAGGCACAAGACACTATTTTGGTAATAGTGTATGTTAGTGATGTGATATTGTCTGAGAAGTGTATCTTTCTTATTTACTAATATTTAATAGAAAAAATATATTGAGAGGTTAGAAGTCTTTTTTGAAAATGGTGAAAAACTAAGGATTTTATATTGACTAATATTCATAGTTTTCAAGAGTTATGTAAATTTTCATGGAAAAATAAAATTTTCAACTAAATATTGCCTAAAAACTTGACATCATTTGATTGTATAAAGAAACTTAATTGTATGAAGTAGTTAATATTTAATAAGCACCATATAGTGGCTAAGTACTTTCCTTTAGTAAAGTAGAATAATAATTAATTCTAAAGCTAATTTATATGTAAAGTATTTTTTTATGTTTTAAGTTTTAATTAATTATACAAATATGTAATTTAAATAACAAATATCCAAAACACACACACACACACACACACACACACACACATATAATTTTCTTATATAACAAAAACTTACTCTATTCAAGTCAAGCCTCTTGACAACCGATTGTTTGAGTCAATGTCGACTCTAGAAGTTTATACCATTTTCTTAAGAATTGCATGTGGGTAACTCTTAAAGCTAAATAATGATTGTTTATAAGAGAAACAATTTCTAAGATTGAATATCTAAGATTACAGTTAACATCAAAATCTATAAGATTGTAGTTAAAGATAAATAATGAATTCTGCTTATACCCAGGCAGTTAACGTCGGTGCAAGCAATCTTACACGTGGGCAATTCTTAAGAAAATGGTATAAGAGTTACCCACGTGGGTATAAGAGAAGTTTATACCATTTTCCTCCTTGATTTCCTAATAATGATTGTTATTATCATGTATACTCGACATGATGTCATGTATTAATAATGAGAAATTCTTTAGACTACACAAGGAATGAATCTCAGATTGCAGTTAAAGCTAAATATTGAATTCTTTTATTTATTATTTATTAATAAAGTTCATTTTGAAGAACCCAAAACAAAAACAACAATCTACTTCATAAAACATCTGTGGCAAAAGTCAAACGTGGCACTTGTAGTTTGATTTTTATGCGTTTCCCCATTTAAGGGTAACCCACTAAAGATGGAACTAGTATACTTAAAATTTTAATTCAATTTTTTTTTGTAAAATAAGCCGAGAGGTGTCTAATTTCAAAAGAATTAATATAAATTTAGTAAATATTGTATTCAAATAAATAGAAAAGTTCTACGAATAAACTATTGTATTTGTTTTTATATATACTATGCCTTGATATTAAGCATACAAAACAAAACAAAAATTAAAAATTAGTCACCTCACATGGACCTTTTTCTGAATGGACGGCAGAACATGAAGAGTTGAGGAGGGAATAAATGACAAGCCTAAAATATGGCAAGCAAGCCCACTGAAGAGAAAGGAAGAGAAAAGTGCTGAAGTGGGAAAAGGACCTAACTGGTTTATTAAGCGTAAAACAAGGCCAAAAAGTTGTCATTATATGTGATTGAATTCCAACTAGATAGTTTGTTGTAGTTGGGCTATGAAAATTTACCTTGCTTAATCAAGGTAGATGTATAATAGGCCAACAAACTCTATAAACGTGCAAATATTTGTAGAAAAACACTTACTGGCGTACAATATGGCACCAATACGAAGAAACCCACATCTAAAACGGTCCAGTACCATTTACGTAGTCTCCAAAAGTTACGACAGATTTTGCATTATAATCAGTCAAACATGGAGGATATTTCCATGCTTTAAGGCCCCGTTTGGTTGGGGAAGATGAATTTCTCTCATAACTAGGTTATCTGATAACCAGGTTTTCGAAAACCTGGTTATGTATTTTAGGAAAATAGTTGGACCGTTTGGTTGACATAGAAGATGAATTTTCAAATCCATATTCTACATTTGGTTGCCAATTTAGAAATTGGAATTGGAATGGAATATGATTGGGAATATCTTTTTCTTGCGTTTGGTTGTTCATTTTCGAATTGGAATTGGAATTTGATGTAAATTTTTTTAATCTTATTTAATTAGTGAAACACAAGGATTATAATGAGTAAATTATTAATATTTATGATTTAATTTATTTATAATTAGACTACATTATTATTATTTTTTATTCTTGAATATTCACAATTTTATTTTGTAAGTCAAGAATAAATAAAATGATTATTATTTTTTATTTTAATTCTATTTATTAGCAAAGAAAAGTAAAAAATAATCATACTTGCAATCATTTGTACAAAGTTATTTTTTGTCCCATTGTTGGAAATTGTGATCATATATATTATATATTTTTGAAATATTATGTAAGACAAATTTATCGTCGAATTGAATTTATTGTCAAGTTCATCTGAACTTCATAATTGTCGAACTCAAACTCAAACTCGAACCTTGTGACTTAGCCGCTAAATATGTGTGTGTTTGTGTCCTCCCTCTATCCCTCCTTGTGTTTGTGTTCATCCACGTGATTTGGCAGAAGGATTGGACACAATAAATGTTGTTTATGCAGATGAATTATTGCCTACACTATATGAGAAATCTCGCATCTCTTAGGACCAGTTGCTGACATAGAGAGGGATTGTGAGGCCTGTTGTGGCTCTTGGTCAATATCTTCAGAATCCATTAGCCATGGTTGCAACATTATATAGTCTTGGCAAAGAAATATTATCATTGAAGCTTCATTCACTGGAACATTTCCTTACTCTAGATGAAAAGTATGAAGCTGTTGAGCAGGTGGGTAAAAGCATAGATCTGTGTCACCGTTTGTGATACAAAAACCTGTTTTGGTCAAATCTTGTTTCTCTATCAAAACTCAATTTTTAAAAAAAACTAAAAATTCCCTTTTATAGATTTCAGATTCAATATCATCATTATATAAATTTTTGAGTGTTTTGATTAGTTATAATATGTTATAATCTCAAAATATTATAAATCGATATTTCAACATTTCAGAAGATGCTCTCTCAAAAAATGAAAAAAAATAGTAAATCATATCAAAAAAAAAATTTAAAAATATTTATCACTAGAGGAGAGAATCCTCTTCACGAATATGTAATTTATTTTCAAGAAGGTATAGATTTGATAGGGAAGTTTTGACGGGAGGAAAAAACTGTTGGATTCTGACAAGGTCGAACTTGAGTACTTATAACAAAGAAAATATACATCAAAAATAATTATTTCTTTTTTTGTGCACTAGCTATACATGTCATCTATAAAATATTTTCAAATTAAAACAAAAAAAGGTGATTTGCACATACTTGTTTGACAGGAACTACATCCTATATTTTTTACAGTTAAAAAAGGGACTTCAAAATAAAATAAAATGAATAAATTCTTAGTCAAAAAAATTATAAAAATTATAGGCATAAAATTCATACAATTCTACACATTTCATCAGTTTACATCATCTTCATATTTTAAACACAAATACCATTTTTTTGTCATTAATGTTGAACTGTCACATTCTGATAACACGTTTCTTTATAAAAGGTGACACAGGTTTGTGCTTTTACCCAGGTAATGGTCACAACAACCAACTGTAGAGGCTATGAAACGACTTGTCTTTATAAATGCTATTGGTTTTTTTAAGCGTTAGAGGGAATGGACAAGCAGCATCTGGAAACCATGTTATGGATCCATTGGATGATACTAGAATTCATCCAAAGTCATATGAAATTGCCAAGAAAATGGCTAAGGACATATATTGTGAAGAAGTTGGACATGATATAGATGATATGGATGAGGAAACACAAGAAATAGTTGTTGAGCATGTCAAAAAATATCTTGATCTGTTAAATGCCCTTGATATTGATAAAAATGCTAGAAGTGTGGAGCAACGGACATCCAATAAAAAGCAGAAAACCCTTGCTGACATAAAGATTGAATTGTTACATGGATTTCAGGATTTGAGATCACCATACAAAGAGCCATCCCAGGATGAGGAATTTTATCTGCTGACTGGAGAAAATGAAGAGACCCTGTCAGTGGGAAAAATTGTCCAACCAACAGCCCACAGAGTCCAAAATCATCGTATAATTTGTGATCTGGAATCAGGCTTGATAGGAATAATATTGAAAGAGGAGCTTTCTGATGATCTAGATATACATCTTGTAGAAAAAATTGCAGAAGGCAGCATCCTTACCTGTTGGGTGAAAACTATGACAAAAGTGAAGTACCTAGTTGAGTTAACTTGCAAAGAGAGTTCACTGAAGACTGATAACTATCAGGGTGAACAGGATAAGGATAAGGAGGTTAAGGATCCATATTTTACGGAAGAGGATTCCATTTCACGAAGTGAACAAGAGAATGAAACCATTAAGTTCCTAGCAAATAAAGAGCCAGGGGAGAGTATAATCCATCCAAGCTTGAAAGGGCCTATTCACTTGATTCTAACACTAAACATTTTCAATGGAGTTTATGCACACAAGAATATTGTGGAGGGGAGAAAAGGCCAAAAGGATTTTGCTAGCTATCTTCGACTTGGAAAATACTTTCAATTGGGGAGAGACATTTGAAGATCTTGATGAGGTCATAGACAGATATATATTCAAGAGAGGATAAGATATTTCGGTATTTTGTTCTACTGTTTGGTGAGTCATAAAACACACATCAACAGACACCTTTCTACAGATGCAGGAACACACAAGCTCCTCTCTCTCTCTCTCTCTCTCGCTCTCTCCCTCCGTCCCTCCCTCCCCCCTTCTTATCCCGCACTCTCTACCCCTCTATGTATCTCTCCCTTTTAATAAATTTATTAAGTTAGTTAATTATTCAACAAAATATGCAACTAAAATTTTACGTGAAATATTATATAGGAAAAAATATACCATTTTACATTCACAATCATTAAACATTTGATGATAACTTTAACAAGAAAAATGATGCTTTGTCAATAATTGCTCTTAAAAAATGTGGAATTTTGGCAACATAGATTTTACATGCAATTTTAAAAAAAAAGATCATGAAAATCATTAATCATATAAATCATATTTTAACATCATGAAATTCTGATAATGAATTTCACATAATTACTACACCATGAAAACTTGCTAACTTGATAGAACAATATCCATGATTTGAATGGTGGTGTGAAAACAAACCGTTAAATACAAAAACACTGAGAAATCCACAATGTATGCCCTTATGCTCCACATTCGACGGCAACCCTCTCATGCTGCTCAATCTTCCCATTACTGTATGTATTGTTAGATGGTCAATCCTGCATATATGAACTAAACATGCTTGAAAAATTAAAACCTAATTTATTTTTTAATGGAATACACCAAGGAGTGGCATCATAAATATTGATCATTTACAAACACAGTAAACAATCATCAGATAGCTCATTTTTTATCAGCATGTGTCGTCTTGCAATATTAGCAAATCAAGAGCAATAAAAAAATACAAGAGAAAGACACTTTATCAATACCATTGACAATCTTGTCAAGAAGCATGTACATAGGAAACCAAATTGTGAAAAAAAAAAACAAGAAATTTAAAAAATATCCAAGCAAATTAGGAATATACATATAACATGGGCCAGAATCATGACTATACAATCATCTACCAGAAATCCTCAATACTTTTGATAATCTTGTCAACGAGAACATACATAGGAAATCAAATAGGGACAAAAAGACAAAAAATAAAAACATATGCAAGAAAATTAGGACTATAGATATAACATAAGACAGAATCATGAACTATACAATCATCTAGCAAATCACATTTCTATATGCTTTCAAGTTCTACAATTGAGCATTCATCATTTTCCACTCCTTGTGTATTCCACATATGTATGGTTCAAATATAACTCTAATTAACAATGCAATGAACAACTATACCAAACGTTTACGAGATCATAAACTACGTGTTGTGAAAGATCAATGCAATACCATTAAACAAAGCCAACTAACCATCTAGAATTATTTCACATGCCAATCGTTTGAATGCCAATTAAATGAACAACTAAACTATGTATTGACCAATGCCAATCATGTCAATGAAATGAATGACTAAACTATGCATAGATCAAGTATGTATACATACGTACATACATGTGTGTACATACATGTGCACAGACATACATACATATGTGCATACACACGTACATACATGTGTACATACATACACATGTACATACATACATACACACATACATACATACATATGTACATACATACATGCATACATACATACATCCACACATACATACATACATGCTTAGCAAAATAGTAAAAATGTGCTCAGTAATGATTTTCAATATAGTGTTGTGACAGATCAATGCAATACCATTACACAAAGCCAATTAACCATCTAGAATGATTTCACATGCCAATCGTGTGAATGCTAATGAAATGAACAACTATCCTACGTATTGACCAATGCCAATCATGTCAATAAAATGGATGACTAAACTATGCATAGATCAAGTTTGTATGCATACGTACATACATGTGTGTACATACATACATACGCATATATATACATACATTCTTAGCAAAATAGTAAAAATGTGCTCAGTAATGAGTTCCAGTATAGTGTTGTGAGAGATCAATGCACTGCATAGATCAAGGATGTATACATGCGTACATACATGTGTGTACATACATACGCACATACGTACGTACGTATGTACGTACATGTGTGTACATACATACTATTTGTTTAGCAAAATAGTCAATATGTGCTCACTAATGAATTCCAGTATAGTGTTGTGATAGATCAATACCAGTGAAATGGACAACTAAACTTTGTAACAGTTTCTTGCCAGTAATGAGTTCTAGTATAGTGCTGTGAGAGATGAATGCAATACCATATAAATAGAGCCAAGCCATAAACTATCTGTAGATCAATGCCAATCATGGCTTTTATCTAGACATAATCAATATGTGCTCAATATGTGCTCAATAATGAAATTTACAAGTATATCACTAGCTTTTATCTATACATAGCTGACCTATACATAGTTTATCATGGTTCTATTTCTATCTGCTATTTGCTTAGCATAGTCAATAGATGTGGTAACTATTTGTTTCAAATCTATTTAGCAAAATAGTCAATATGTGCTCACTAATAAATTCCAATATGGTGCTGTGAGAGATCAATACCAGTGAAATGAACAACTAAACTTTGTAACAGTGTCTGGTTGTTTGTGTCAAATCTATTTAGCAAAATAGTCAATATGTGCTCAATAATGAATTCCATTGTGTGCTCATGTGATTACCTGTATATATCATAATGCCAATCATAATAGCAAAACATGGCAATCATGCTTTTATCTATACATAGTTGACCTATACATAGTTTATCATGGTTCAAATCTATTTAGCAAAATAGTCCAATACATGTTGTAACAGGTTGTTTAGAATCTGTTTAACAAAATAGTAAATATATGCTCACTAATGACTTCCAGTATAGTGTTGTGAGAGATCAATGCAATACCATTAATCAAAGTGAATCATTCCAATGAAATGAACAACTAAATTATGGATATATCAAGTATGTATAGATGCATGCAAAATCATTCAACATACTTATGAGGTCATAAACTATGTACAGATCAATGCAATACCATTAAACGCAGCCAACTCATAAACTATGTATGGATACATGGAAGATCAATAAAAATCATGGCTTTTATCTATACATAGTTGACATATACATAATTTATCATGGTTCAAATCTATTTAGTAAAACAGTCCAAGACATGCTGTAACAGTTTGTTTAGAATATGTTTAACAAAATAGTAAATATATGCTCACTAATGACTTCCAGTATAGTGTTGTGAGAGATCACTAATTAAATAGTCAAAATGTGCTCAATAATGAGTTCCAATATAGTGATGTGAGATCAATATAATTTCAGTTTAGTGCTATTAGAGATTAATGCAGAACCATTGAATAGAGTAATCATGCAGCATAAGTCTTTGCAATCCAGTCAGTAGCTGAAATAGCTAAATGGTACCAAATGTCATTGCAATACACTCCACTCTCTCCACATCATCCATCATCAAGAACCCTTTGGCTCTTTCACTTTGAAGCACAAAGGTATCATGTGCTTTCACAAAAATTTCTCGACTCAGTTCAGAGATAGCTTTGAGAGTAGTATATGCAGTAGTCAAAATATTATCATCTTCAAATTTATCCAATTTTACAATCTGAGGCTTAATGAGGCCATCTTTCAGTTTCTTCATAGTTTCACATATCACATCCAATGATGTAGCCAAAGATGTCTTCTTCCTCTTTCCTCTCCTTGATGATGATGGTGGAGGATTCCCTCTAGCACTTGCACTCGACTGATTGGAATGATATAACTCTTCATCAATATCTAGTTGGATGTCAAGAGGTGTACCACAATTGGTATCATCCTCATCAAGCACATTAAAGGCACCGTTCATAGGGTGCCCTTCTTCAGCATTGAGGGGCGTTGTAGATGTGAACCCTTCAGCAATGTCATTACCAATAATTACAACCAACTCATTCAAATATTGGAAAGGTGACCTCTTATACATTTTTGCATTTTTTAATTCTCTCCTCTACATGTAAGCATTAATAGATGGATTAGGTTGTAAGTTTTTCATTATTAAAATAAGAAGGGAAAATTTCTTCAATGAAAAGAGTACAAAGATCATCCTACCTTCAAATGGTCATCCCACACTGAATCCTCAGCATCCACAGTTTGAGTTTCTTCATTCCAAGCTAACCCACTTGTATTTCTCAAGTCCTTCATTACTTTATATCCTACTTTCCATGTTTTCAGCTTATTCTTAAAATGATCTCGTGACAGATTCAAGTTCATCACTACATTGAATGTCCTCTCTAGCACAGTCCACACCTCTTTTTTAAACCCACCTTCACCTTTCTGTCCAAGATGGACTTGTTCAAGGAGCAAGTCTAGAAACTTGTGTTCCATCAATTTTGTCCACATTTTCTTCTTTGAAGAAGAAGATTTGTTGCTCATAGCGAGGGATCCATCTATATCACTCAAAGTAATGGGAGAACACATCTGGTTCACATGATGAGATCCGTCCATGCTCATCATGAGCTCGGTATATGCCATTGTGTACTCCTTCCTGTATTTTATTTAAATTTGAAGGTGAAAATCTTTAACTATCAATTTGTAATACATCATAATGGAACAAGGCTAACATATTGAATAGGTAAACGTATTACAATTTAAAGTAATCATACGACTAAAATTGAAAGTTATTGCTCTTTAAATCTAAATGGAATGCAGCAAGCAGTAACATCAGAAAAATAGGATTTTCAATGAATTCGATGTTCTCTTCCTACTAGTGGGCTTATGATCTTCATCATTTGGTACTCCTTGTTGTATTTCATTTAAAATTGAAGACGATAAACTTTAAATATCATTTTTTAATAAATCTTAATGCAATGAGGCTAACATTTAATAAACTTGAAAGCATTTAACTAAAGATGATACACATTTTAAGCAATAATTGATGATAACACATCAACATCAAAAAAACTACCAGTAAGACAAAATGGTGATATCAATGGCAAGTAAATAGTCATGAGCCCCATTATGAAGCATGTTATTGTAGTTTCTCAATGCAAAGATGTATAATAATTGTGTTTTCTTGCATTTAAAACAATGTAATATATATTTCAAGTTGGATTGTGTATTGCAGATATGATCAACAATTTTTGTACATAATGTAGGTGTGAAATTGAAAGTTAATGTTCTTTTTATTTAATTAGAATGTAGCAAAGACTGATATCAGAATAACAAAATCACACACCATCATTGTATATGCATACATCAATTTAATCATATAAAGCACATTGCCTTCTAATAAATCATTTATTCTCGAGATCTATAACCTTCCCACATCCTATTTGTTATATCTTCTCAAAATTAGGCCCACTAATTTCTATCCTCCTAAGACAACCCGTATGTCTCAAGCAGTGGTACCTCTATCCCATCATGATCATCTTCCTCTTCAATAGCTTCTTTCGATGGAAGGCCATCCTCTATCATAATGAAATTGTGAAGTATGCAACATGCTAAAACAATATAGGATTGTTTCATGATATCATAAGACGTTGCATGTCTTAAGATTGGAAAACGTTGCTTCAGAATACCAAATGTACGTTCTATTGCATTTTTAAGAGAGGAGTGTCGATGGTTGAACAACTCATGTGCAGAGTTTATTGGGTTTTCTCTTGACCACTCTTTCAAGTGGTAGCGTGAACACCGATAAGGAGCTTGAAATCCATGTGCATTTGGATATCCAGCATCCACGAGATAATATATTCCTACATAAAGAAAGTATATTGTCAATACTTGAACCATTTAGCATAACCTTGAGTATATTAAAATGTGATTTGGCTTACCAGGGGAAACTACAAGTGGATCTGATCTAGATAGAGCTGAGGCTAGAACACGGCTATCTGTAGCAAAGCCTTCCCAACTAGCAAGGCAATACTGAAACTTACAATCAAAGGAGCAGACACCCATAACATTTTGCGATAGGTTCCCTTTTCTATCACAATATTTACCCTGTATGTCGACATCGACTCGCACTGGAATATGGGTTTTGTTGATGGCTCCAATACAATCCTATGGGATATGATACACTGATCAAATGTATGCTCAAGTAATAATAAGATAAGGACAACATTCTAGACAATAAACTTGTAACAATGTGTGATTTACCTTGAAGAATGGTTCAAAAAAATCCTTCCCACTAATTTCAGGAGGAGTGCCTGGACTAGGTGGTATGAAGTAATCTCTGTGAAGGGCTAAGATAGCCATCAAGACCTTGTGGAAGTACCGACTAACTGTCTCTCCTGAGTGCCCAAAGTTATGGGCAATCTTGCGGTTCCTTAGATTGTGCCCAAGGGTGTGGAGGAACATCACTAGTTGTTCCTCTAACTTCAAGTGGATCGTACCTCTCAAGCTCCCTTTCAGCCTCAGAATATGAGCTAAAGAAAAGAAGGTTTCCCTACTCATCCGAATCTGATCATGACAATCCACCTCATTCGAATGAATAATGTCTCTACAAAAGGAATTTCCTTTTCTTACTCATTTACCCATTTGACTGCCTTCTCGGGCTACCAGTACTTTGGCTATGCCAACAAAAGCAAAAAGAATTGTGAGAATGCGGGTGTATGTGGTCTTCCTGACTATGCTTCATTGAACCTCTATACTCTCCATAGGATCCATCAGTGACCTGAAAGGTGGAAAATTTAAACACTATTAGTTATGAGATATCAACTATCACCTATCGAGATACAATGTGATTATTTGCTAGCCTCATTGCATTAAGAAGTCAATTATTTATTCAAATACAGCAAGGAGTACCAACTACTGAGGATCATAAGCCCATAAAGAACAAATTACAATAATGTGTCATTATACTCCATGTAATCTATCTATACCAATGAAAGCATAATACTGATTCCATTTGTCTATATGTATACACACATGTATGTATATATGTATGTGCACACACATGTATGTATGCATGTACGTACACACACACACACATGTATGCATGCATGTATGTACACACACACAAACATGTATGTATGCATGCACGTATGTACACACAAATGTATGTATGCATGTATGTATGTACACACACATGTATGCATGTATGTATGTACGTACACACACATGTATGTATGTATGTGTGTACATATGTACACACACATGTATAAATTTATGTATGTATGCATGTACACACATGTATAAATGTACAGACACATGTATGTATGTACACATACACATGTACAAACTATAACCTGAATTTGGGCTTTTATGAATGTGTTTTAATAAACTGTCGGGTCCGCTGAAACTGAGGCTCATCTTTTAGAAGATGAAAAGTAGCATTGTTGGCAATGGGAATAGAGTTTCTTTCTACATTGATCTATACATAGTTTGAAATCATGGCTTTTGAATGATTTTGCATGGATCAATACATACTTGATATATCCATAGTTTAGTTGTTCATTTCATTGGCATGATTCACTTTGATTAATGGTATTGCATTGATCTCTCACAACACTATAGCGGAACTCATTGGACTGTTTTGCTAAACAAATTTGAACCATGATAAATTATGTATAGGTCAACTATGTATAGATAAAAGCATGATTGCCATGTTTTACTATTATGATTGGCACTATAATATATACAGGTAATCACATGATCACATACTAGAATTCATTATTGAGCACATATTGAGCACATATTGATTATGTATAGATAAAAGCCATGATTGTCATTGATCTATACATAGTTGATCCATACATAGTTTATGACTTGGCTCTATTTAATGGTATTGCATTCATCTCTCACAGCAGTATACTAGAACTCATTACTGGCAAGAAACTGTTACAAAGTTTAGTTGTTCATTTCACTGGTATTGATCTCTCACAACACTATACTAGAAGTCATTAGTGAGCATATATTGACTATTTTGTCAAACAGATTCTAAACAAACTGTTACAACATATATTGGATTGTTTTGCTAAACAGATTTGAACCATGATAAACTATGTATAGGTCAACTATGTATAGATAAAAGCCATGATTGCCATGTTTTGCTTGATTGGCACTATGATATATACAAGTAATCACATGAGCACATACTAGAATTCATTATTAAGCACATATTGAGCACATATTGATTATGTATAGATAAAAGCCATGATTGCCATTGATCTATACATAGTTGATCCATACATAGTTTATGACTTGACTCTATTTAATGGTATTGCATTCATCTCTCACAGCAGTATACTAGAACTCATTACTAGCAAGAAATAGTTAGAAAGTTTAGTTATTCATTGCACTGGTATTGATCTCTCACAGCACTATACTGGAATTTATTAGTGAGCACAAGTTTATGACTTGGCTCTATTTAATGGTATTGCATTCATCTGTCACAACAGCATACTAGAACTCATTATTGGCAAGAAACTGTTAGAAAGTTTGGTTGTTCATTTCACTGGTATTGATCTCTCACAGCACTATAGTGGAATTTATTAGTGAGCACATATTGACTATTTTGCTAATCAGATTTGAAACAAACAGCCAAAAACTGTTACAAAGTTTAATTGTTCATTTCACTGGTATTGATCTCTCACAGCACTATACTCGAATTTATTAGTGAGCACATATTGACTATTTTAAAAATAGATTTGAAACAAATAGTTACCACATATATTGACTAAATTGCTAAGCAGATAGTAGATAGAAATAGAACCATGATAAACTATGTATAGGTCAGCTATGTATAGATAAAAGCTATTGATATACTTGTAAATTTCATTGTTGAGTACAAAAAATTAAAACTTTAACTATGATATATACAAGTAATCAGAGTTAAACATACTGGAACTCATTCCTGAGCATATATTTTAACTAGTTTTCTAAGCAGACCTGCAATACGCAGTTACGTTCGAATGAACAAAAAAAACCTTTAAAAATCCAGTATGCAAAGGTGGGTGTGAGAAAAGAACCATTTAAAGCCACCACCGCTGTTCAAAGCAGAGAAACCCTAGCCACGGCCATGGAGAAATCGCAAAAAATGCCACAACCACACGCTACAGCCACAAAAAACCCAACCAACTCAAAAAATGCCACAACCATAGAAAACCCACAAACCCAGCAAACAGCCATAGCCCAACAAACGTAGCAAACCAGAAACCCTCACCTTCACACAATAGAGCACGAAAACAACACAATCGTCATCTTCCAAAAAACCCAATTTGTTCTTCCAAAAACCTAAAGCAGATTTGGCAGACCCGACGATTTATTCAAACACATTCATAAAAACCCAAAACCTGGTTTTCATTTCAACTTCCACCTATTTCCTAGAAGAAGTTTCTTCCAATTTTTGTGCAAAATTGGCAAACGAAACCCAAAACCAGGTTATGCATTTGATGAACCAAACGCCACTGTTTTCCTCCATAACCTGGTTTTGGCACTGAAAACCCTATTCTATGCCCGATCTTCCCGTAACCAAACGGGGCCTAACGGTTCTTCCTAAGAGTAGATGAATTCCAGCCTGTGGCTAAATAGCAAAGGATTTGCACCAGACGTGACAGTTGTTAGAATTAATTAATTAATTTATAAATCGCATAACAACTCCAACCCATCTTGTTTTTGTGTTTTCCATGCAAACTGTTGAGACGACCCATGGCTATACAGCCACGAAAATGCACTTCCTTTACATTGTTTTTTCCAACTTTTCAAAAAAAATTCTAAGTCCTCTCCTTTGTAAGGAAGTGCATTTTTGTGGCTATATAGACGTGCAGTATCAGGAGTACGGCGAGTCTACTTTCCATGGGCTCATGTTTTCTGCGCTTGTTGGGCTAATTTTGGAAAATCCTCAAAAAATGTTTCAGGCATTATAAATTATCCATACTTCTCAAACTTCTCAGCTTTCTCAGCTTCCTCAGTTGATATCATAATTGTTGTTTCTTACAGAGTAGAAAATCAAGAAGCATGGGGAGAAGGAAGGTGAAGGTGTGCTTCAGGGAAGTGAAAGCATAAAGATGGCAGACATTTGTGAAGTGGAAGAAAGGACTGATGAAGATGGGGTGTCATGTCCCCTTTTCAAATAATTAAAAATAATAATCTTTTCTAAGGCAGGCAGGCCCAAAAAGGTGAAGTTTTGAAAAAAGGGGATAATCTTTGGAAGGTAATGGACTAATAAATGAAAATTATTATTAAAATATGTTTTATTAACCCCTCTTGGACATGAGTTAGGGTTATGCCCTCTTTTAAGGGGTTTTGGAGGCATTTTGGGCTCATGCCAGAACTTGATTTTTACTCATTTCTTTGTTATTCTTCAGAGGCTGCCAAACCTGTGGAGAAGGAGACCCAAGAACGGGAGTTTGCAGGTTTCTAGGCAGACCCAAGAACGGGAGTTTGTAGGTTTTTAGGAAGGCTAAAGATGGGAGTTCGAAGCCATTCCATGTGCATGCTCATGCAGAGTTTTCCTTTGTGCTGAACAGTGTAGATTTGTGAGTTTTCGAGTGTATTTTTTGCAAGAGTTTGGTGTTTCCGGTTGAGTATTTCATATCAGTTTGGGTTGCTGCTGTATATCAGACTTTTAAATGTTAAAATAGAGCTAAAAATATGTATTTGGATATGATTATACTTTTGTGATAGATTATTAAGTTTTTGTGGTGATTCCGGGCTATTTTGTGCTATTTTCGGGAGCCCGATGAGCATTGTTTTTGTCTTCCATTTGGGAGCTATTGTGTGCATGTTATACAGATCTAGAAATGTCATTTTATAGGCTGTTATGCTGCTCAAATTTCTATAAAAATGTCCACTTTCAGATTTATTAATAATAGGTGAAGCTATGAAGCTTTGGCACTATTTCTAGCATACCCGATTTGGGATTTATTGAGAAATTGGTGGATCTTTGAAATATTGGTTGTTTGATCTTAAAGATTTGATTAGAGGTTGGAAATATCATACAAAATCAATAAAAGGACATTTCAGTGGTATCAGAGCCATGATCTTGCCAGCCTGAGGGTTTGTAGAAGTTTGCATGTCAGTTTTGACAACTACCCAGATCTTGCATGTCAGTTTTGACAACTACCCAAATCTTGCATGTTAGTCTTGACATTACCCAGATCTTGCATGTCAGTTTTGACAACTACCCAGATCTTGCATGTCAGTTTTGACAACTACCCAGATCTTGCATGTCAATTTTGATAACTACCCAAATCTTGCATGTCATAATTTATGGTTGCATGTTGCTTCCAATCAGCTGGATGTCAAAATTTATGGTTGCATGCTACTTCTAATCATTTGCATGTTAGTTCTTGGTGAATTTGGTGGTTGCATGTTGCTTCTAATCAGCTACATGTCAAAATTTATGGTTGCATGCTACTTCTAATCATTTGCATGTTAGTTCTTGGTGAATTTGGTGGTTGCATGTTGCTTCTAATCAGCTGCATGTCAAAATTTATGGTTGCATGCTACTTCTAATCATTTGCATGTTAGTTCTTGGTGTTTGAAGAAGTTATAACCTATTGGGGTTACACTCTACTTTATCCAGAATGGACAATTATAGTACAGAGTATCAGAGGACACGATCTTGGACAATTGATATCCAGAGTCAGAACAGTAGAAAGGATGGTTATTTAGACATTCGAGATAAACTTAGAAAAATAAGCCATGACATGTCTAAACAGTTGGTTGAGCACCACCGTATAATGAATGACATGTTGTCCGACCCAGCTAAGGTGGATAAGTTGACTGGATTTCTATATGGTAGATTTTTTCATAGGACAGATGACACAATTCCCAAGAACTTGCATGAGGAGTTTGAGAAACTAGCTGATAGCTAGGTAGAGGTCTTAGATTCTACTCTGACACAGGAGGTAGTGAGAAAGGATATTACGCAGATTGATAGTAATGGTCAACTTGATACTCAAATTGAGACAATTGTATATAGGTCATCAAAGGGTGATGTCACAGGTATTTAGGATGGTATAGTTACAACAGGAAGTGACTACAGCATAGTGGGTTCAGATGATGATTATGAGGATGTTGTTGTGCATGATGGTGAGATACCTGGTAGAGATGAGCAGACATTGAGCATTCATGAATTTTCTGAAAAAGAGTACCAGGCACAGTTAGATGCTTCATCACATGAGGTTGAGGCTAGTAGTACTTCACATGATTTGTCTAGCCAGCTGAAAGTGAACAAAGACAGTATTGTGACTTCATTATCTCATCATCTCATATTGTGACAGGTATGTGGAGTTGGTATTGGTCATATCACTCAAGTGAGGAGTTTGCTTGAGTTACCATCTGATTCTAGTTTACGGATATGGACTCAAGATTGTTATATTGGCATTTGGGATTTGGTTGACTGGAGATCTTTAACACTTTTTGGTAGCAGTGTTTGATTGGGTGCTATCATGGATTTGATTAGCAGATTGCACAGTGTTTTCTTTTCTTGTGCCAGCAGCTTGTCCAATGTTGGTATTAGTTTTTATACACCGGTGTTGGGCTTTGTTCATATATCTAGTCGACCATACTTGCTGGAATGTGTTGATGATCTTTCATATTTGGCAGTGTGTATAGATGAGTCCCAGGATCATATTGGCATTGATGACATCCAGGAGGATGCAGTGGGCAGTTTTGAAGACTTAGTTTCCTTGGCAGTTTCTTTTGGTACAGAGGAGTTGGACAGCAGTGCTACAATTTTTGATACTCCGTATGTTGATATGAGCTTTGGAGTTGATTCACAGGATATGGATGGTAATACTCTAGAGACTAGTAACTTTGAGGATACTCCTTTAGACAGTTTATCAAAGGAGGTTTGTAGGAGACAGTCTAGCCAGTGCCATCATGTGTCTAATCAGTTGAGAGTTAGTGAGCGAGACATTGCTATCGCTTGCCAGCATTTTGATGTTGCTCGTCAATTGTTAGCCATTTATGGATGGGGTTCTCCTACTAGTGATGAGCAGGGAGGCAGTTATCTTTCCTTGACAGAGTTCCACTCTTTATGGGAGGCTATCCAGATTCTAAGACAAGATTATATGCAGTTGGTAGCCGATAGAGATTATCTTATGGAGTGGGGCAGTACAGCATACGATGCATTGTTGGCCAAGGAAGTTGAGGTGAGTGAGCTTACTCAGTAGCTTGAGGTGACTTCTGAGATTCTTGAGAGTACACAGTTGGCTTTCAAGGAGTCACAGTTTCATTTGGCTAAGGTGACCATGGAGTTAGAGCAACTACAGTCTTTACCAGATTCTATACAGTCACAAGCTATGGTGTCTGGTGATCCGAGGGTGTCCATGGTCGAGATTGTCAAAGACAGTGGAGATGGGGATGCATCCATCCTTGATACTAACATTGGCATATCGAGTTTGTCCCCACTAGAGTCAAGTTCGGTTGAGTTGGGTGCTGCAACAGATTGTTGTGGTATGCCTGACATGGTGGTGACCTCTAGTACTAATGGCACAAAGACTAGAGATGATGTATCAAAGACCATGTGTGATGTTGGTGAGCCGACAGTTGGCATGGTTCCTGCTAGTAATACTACTCCCTTGGCGATGCCTTCAGAGGTAGTAGTCAATTCCAACTTGGTTGGTGATCAATTGCAGTTAGTTACTTTTGGATTGCAGTCTGAGCCACTGACTGAGATTGGCGCATTCTATCAACATTACATTGTGAGGTATGCTCATCAATTTACCTTTGATGACCATGTTGATGAGATGATGATACAGAGATGTACTTTGGTTCCTAGTGCTTATCATCAGTTATGGGATAGTTTGATGCCTCGGGATGAGAGTTGTGATGGGCACGACATGGCGATAGGTTCTGTAGTTGATAGCTTGATAATACATGACTTAGAGCACAAGTTTTGGAGTGATGCTTCAGCGGGTGTTGTTATTGATTCTACTCCTTTGGCTATGACATCTCCTGACTTAGCTGGTGATCAATCACAGTGGGTTGTATCATTTTTTCATGGTGAGTTGTTGACTGAGGTTGGTTTTTTTTATCAACATTATATTGCAGGGTATGTACATCAGTTAGCATTTGATCCTTGTGTTGAGGAGTTGATGGCAGGCAAATTTGGTTTGGGTTCCATTTCTTGCTGTTTATCTTGTGATGGTTTTTTACCATCAGGGGTGCATGGGAGTTATGGTTATGAGACAGTGGCCGGTGATTTGCAGAGTTGTGTTGACTACAGGAGTTGTACATTGTGTGGATTCTCCATACTTGGTACAGTTTCATTCGAGAGCATTCACCATTGTTGCAGAGTTGGATTGTACATTCCGTATAGGCCAGTGGGATGCGTTGATGGTATTTACTGTGTTGGTAGTTTGATTTGTCCACTTTACTTGGGTTTTGATGTTCTAAGAGTTTGTGTCTCGTGGGTTTCTGACTGTGGAAATTGTGACTTTGGAGTTTGGTTAAGTAGTAATTGTCAGTTTGATTACAGATTCCTCTTGGTTATATTGCAGAGGATATTGCAGGAGCCTGTGTTAATTGACAATAGTATAGTTCATGACTACATTTGGGATCCAGGTGGATTGATTAGTTTATTGTTCAGCCATTGCTTGAGGACAAGCAATATTTGGAAGGGGAGGACTTTTCATGTCCCCTTTTCAAATAATTAAAAATAATAATCTTTTCTAAGGCAGGCAGGCCCAAAAAGGTGAAGTTTCAGAAAAAGGGGATAATCTTTGGAAGCTAATGGACTAATAAATGAAAATTATTATTAAAATATGTTTTATTAACCCCTCTTGGATGTGAGTTAGGGTTATGCCCTCTTTTAAGGGGTTTTGGAGGCATTTTGGGCTCATGCCAGAACTTGATTTTTGCTCATTTCTTTGTTATTCTTCAGAGGCTGCCAAACTTGTGGAGAAGGAGACCCAAGAACGGGAGTTTGCAGGTTTCCAGGGAGACCCAAGAACAGGAGTTTGTAGGTTTCTAGGAAGGCTAAGGATAGGAGTTTGAAGCCATTCCATGTGCATGCTCATGCAGAGTTTGCCTTTGTGCTGAACAGTGCAAATTTGTGAGTTTTCGGGTGTATTTTTTGTAAGAGTTTGGTGTTTCCGGTTGAGTATTTCATATCAGTTTGGGTTGCTGCTGTATATCAGACTTTTAAATGTTAAAATAGAGCTGAAAATATGTATTTGGATATGATTATACTTCTGTGATAGATTATTAAGTTTCTGTGGTGATTCCGGGCTATTTTGTGCTATTTTCGGGAGCCCGATGAGCATTGTTTTTGTCCTCCGTTTGGGAGCTATTGTGTGCATGTTATACAGATCTAGAAATGTCATTTTATAGGCTGTTATGCTGCTCAAATTTCTGTAAAAATGTCCACTTTCAGATTTATTAATAATAGGTGAAGCTGTGAAGCTTTTGGCACTATTTCTGGCATACCCGATTTGGGGTTTATTGAAAAATTGGTGGATCTTTGAAATATTGGTTGTTTGATCTTAAAGATCTGATTAGAGGTTGGAAATATCATACAAAATCAGTAAAGGGACATTTCATGGGGCAAGCGCTTTCAATACTCTGCGGCTGCTCAATCTACATCAAAGTTTAGTCCCAAGAGTTCAACAAACACACTACGGAGGTTTTCAATCATGAATCTGCAATGGTGGTTGTTCCTGAATATGCAAGAAAAGAAATGATGGAGATGAAGAAGAGGAGGGGGAGAAGGAAGTTGGAGCAGCGATTGAGGGAGATGAAGAAGACGAGGGGGAGAAGAAAGTTGAAGGAGCAATTGAGGGAGCACAAATTGCAGCGGCAACAGACATTTGTGAAGAGGAAGAAAGGTCTTGTAAATAAAGGGCGACAGCTTGCAATACTCTGCGGATGCTCTGTTTACATCAGAATCTGCTGCATAGAGTTTGAGGAGGGCATTGTTGAGGAATTCAATGGTAGTTCATCACATCATCGTAAAGATCCTCATCACACTCATGAACGCCAAGGTTCATGTTTTTATGGTCATCATGATCAAATGGGTGCAAATCTTGTAAGCAATTTCAATAAGTGGGATCAGCAAGATGGAAATTTGTATGGATCATCAAGTGAAATGGGCGCAATTCAAATGTATCAACATCCTCCAATAGGATCGTATCTCGGTGGTGCTCTTCCTCAAGATTTATGTGCTGCTACAATCAATGGAAGTAATGGAGTGATACAATCAGAAAAAGATCGTAGGGAAATCATCCCTACTAAATTCAACAGTGGGATGGGCATGATCGATCCAGTACTTGAAGATCAAATACAAATGGAAGAAGATGCACGGGAAATCTCCTCTTCAGTGGATACTAATTTAAACAATCTGAGGGACATGATCGATCCAGTTGAAGATCAAATGCAGATGCTACAATATGGCTCTCAAGATCAAAGGGAAAATCCCTTTCCTAATCTCAAGACTAGTCATGAGATGGGCCCAGTTCAAGATCAAATGCAAGATCAAATGCTGCATGCAAATCCAAGTAGCAGTGAAGAGATCATCATCTTGGAGGGAAATCCAAGCAGCGTAACTACAGACGCGGAAATCGATGGAGAACTATCAAATTTCGCTGATCTTCTTGAAATGGAAATGAGCCCCAATGATGAATCTTCTGATTCCTTCAATATGAATATGGATATGTTGGATCATCTAGCAATTTCCGAAGATCTAAGCTTTCCTCAAATGGAAATCCCGGAGGCAAATCTAAGTTGTGCAATTGCAGACATGGATGAAGACTTGCCATTTCTCGTTGATCTTCCTAAAATAGAAATGGACCAGAATGATGAATCATCTGATTCCTTCAACATTACTACGGATATGTTGGATCATTTAACAATTCCAGAAGATATAAGCTTCCCTCAAATGGAACATCTTTTGGGGTCAGCTTCATGATGTTATTGAAAAACAAGACATTCAAGTCTTGAATTGTAAGCATTTGACTCATGTTTCTATTGAAAAACAACACATTCAAACATTCTTGAATGTCTTGAATTCTAAGCATTTGATTCATTCTATTGAAAATCAAGATATTCAAACATTCTTTCTTCTCACTTATTTGTGATTTTACTATTATTTGTTTGAGTGTTTCAATTAATTTCATTTGATCTTTTTGGAGATTGTCTGACATTATGCCTCAACATCTCTTCCTTCACAAGAAACTTATGATTATATTTAATTAATTAAATGTTGTATTTTATAATTTTACTTAATATATTTTTTCTTTATTTATGAGTTTAAAAAATTAAATATAATGAAAATATTCTAGATCTAAATTGGTTGCAATTTCATTTGTCTATATGATTAGATAAAAATGAATTAAATTGTTATTAATCCAATATAATTCACAACCTCTGTTCCCATGCTATTGTCATACTAGAGTGGTTGACTTTTTTTTAAATAGAATTTATTAATAGTAAGATATATTATTGATTTCATGACTTTAAAAAGTGTAATTGAAAATTGAGGTTTTACTGACTAAAACAAGATCGATCACATTGTTGCTACTTTAAACCTATCTTGTGACTATTTAACGCAAACTTAGAATCACAATTGACAACTATATATCTAATCTACATTATAAGCAAGGCCAATAATTCTTCTGAAATAGATAGTTAAATTACAAGAATTAAAATAGTTCATATGAAATGAGCCTAATCTCCATATGTAAATTATAATTTATTTAATAGATAGTTAAATTACGAAAGCGAAAATAGTTCATCTCACATGATCCCAACCAGAGAATTTATTCATTGGACTCAATCTCCACACTAGTGAGTTGTTTTAATCTTTGAAAACTCTCAAATATTGTTGTTATGTTTTCATTTTGGTCGTTTTATCAGCTTTATCTTTAATATAAATGTGTTGATTTCAAAGTTTAAAAGATCCATGTCTAGTTGTCTCCTTATTCCATGTCGTTTTGAAGATCATGAATCGTTGGTATCGCCAGCCCGAGATTGGTGATTCATGTTTGCAATAAACATGGTTTTTCAAATTTGTGAGGATTGCTCTCGACAGTAATGTAACAGGATTCAGTACAATGCATACGAACAGGTTGAAAAAATGATTCAATTTCCAGCCCAAGATCAAAAAAGTTCCAATACGAGCATTGGATAGCTTTCAAAACTTTTGTGATTGTCTTCTTTGATGCCATCCCATATTAAATATTGCCAAAACATTCACTAATAATATTCATTCTTTCTCATAGTTGTGATCATTTTGATGGAAACATAAAGTTGTGATAATTTTGATGGAAAAATAAAGTTGTGAACTAAATTTGGATGTAAGGACTTTGATAAAATTTGATTGTAATAATTTCATTATATTGTTGTATTTAGGAATGTTCTTAATGTAATCTTAGTTGTGTGTAATATCGTTATGTTTCTAATATAAAATTCAAAAATAATTAAATATGTCATGGAATGTAATAATGAGTGATCTTTTGGAAAACCTCTGAATCACTATATACTAGCGAGTCATCCCAAGTCTTTGTTATTTTGGAGATTGTTGGTTATTATGCCTCACCATCTCTTCCTTGACAAGAAAACTAGAGTTAAATTTTATTAATTAAATGTTGTATTTAATAATTTTAAATGACATTTTTTATAAAATAAAAATATACAAGATAAAAATTGGTTGCAATTTCATTTGTCCATCTGATTCTTGAAATCTAAAATTTGAAATAATTTTGACTGAAAATCTTAAAGCTACTTTCCTCCATTTGAACTTATTATTAGTTTGTTAATAGCTATATCAAAGTTCTTTAATTTTATTTAGCATATCATTTCTTTATATTTAAGTATTCGCTAAAAAAGAATGATTAATGAAACAAAGAGTTGTTCAAACTAACAACCTCAAATGGAATTCAATGGAAATAATATATGTGTGTGCATTCTTTAGAGAAACACTCAGTCTCTTCTTAAAAAGAGACAAGTATTGCATAATTTATTTTTTATCTCACTCCACTTTTAAGCCTTGTTTTTATCTATAGTCAAAATTGAAACAACACTTGCCACCCCTTTTCAATTAGACAAAACTCAAGTAGAGTCTTCTACATCAAGAGGACAAGGAAGAGGAAATAATCGAGGAAGAGAAAGGAGTTCTAAGAATCGAAGCAGCATCCAAGACAGATATTGTGAAAGGTATGGACACTATTAATCTAAATATAGAAAGAAAAGATCTTATTTGAATAAGTCAATAGCCAACTATATGGAAGAATATCTTGAAGATGCAACACACTCCACATTCTTTACATGCAATTTGGAAAAAGAACCTTAGAAGGGCATATGGTTTCTTGACAGCAAGTGCTCAAATCATAAGACAGGTAAATCTAATCTCTTTGTCAAATTAGATGACTGTGAGAAGTCAAGTAATTTATGGTGATGATAAAGAGGTTGATGTTATGGGAAAAGGTACCCCCCACAATGGAAACTAAGCAAGGAGAAATTACTTATATTCATGACACCTCGCATGTGCCCAAGTTACAACATAATCTTTTGAGTATTAGGCAACTTGTCACGAAAAATTATAAAGTTGTCTTTTAGGATAATTGTTGGTTTTTTTTTTATAAATCAGATGACCACCATCTTGTAGCAAAGACTTGTATGATAGAGAATAGATTGTTTCCTCTCACTTTTGTTTGTGCTATTATGCATGCTCTTAAGGTAACCACAAATGATTTGTGGTAATAGCATCAAAGATATGGTCATTTGCATTTTTGGGGCTTAAGTTTGATTCATAAAAAGGACATGGTGAGAGGACATCATTCCATTCAAGGAAAAGAAGAATTTTGTTCAAGATGTGCTCTTGGTAAGAAACATCAAGAAAGTTTTCCAATGAACAAGTCATGAAAGGCGAAATCTCCTCTACTTGTTTATTTTGACATTTGTAGTGCTATGCAAGAGGAGTCCTTGGGTAAGAATATGTGTTTTTTGACCTTTATTGATTATTTCTCATGCCACACATGGGTTTGTTTCCTTACGCATAAATCTGAAGCACTTGGATGCTTCCAACATTTTATAGCTATTGCAGAAAAGAAAAGTGGGTACTCCATTAAAATACTCAAAACAAATAAAGGAGGAGAATTCATCTCGAAAGAGTTTGCTAATTTTTGTAACACGCATAGCATTCAAAGAAAGAATTGTACCATTATGGAGATGGCATGAAGTATGTTAAAGTCTAAGAACCTTCCAAATTCTTTTTGGGGAGTTGCAGTGGCAACCACAATTTATATTTTGAATCGAAGACCAACAAAAGTGCTTCAAAATATCACTCCAAAGGAAGCTTGGAGTGGACACAAGACCTCAGTAGCTCACTTTCATGTATTTGGTTGCCTTGCATATGTTCATGTCCCTATTCAAAAAAGAAAAAGTTTGGATGCCAAATCCCAACTTTGTATCCTTGTGGGATATTCTAATTACACAAAAGGATATAAATTTTATGAACCTGACACAAAGCAATGGATTATTAGTCAAGATGAAGGGGGGGTATGGAAATGGAAGAAAGAAGCTCAACAATCTACACCATTCATCATGAGTAATGAAGATGTTCAAATCCCTCCTCTCTCCACAAGCTCAAGTGGAAGCTCAAGCCCAAGTGCACCAAGTTCACCAAGTTCATCTTCAAGTGAAAGTTCAAACTCACAACCCAGAAGCAAACTTATCTTCAGGTGAAAGTGCAGACTTATCTTCAGAAGCAATATCTCTCCTAAAAACTTTATGGGGAACAAAGGTGAAAGATTACATAGAGGAATCCAACTTAGACATGGGTAAGATATGGAAATGGAAATCGTTATAAGACTATGCCATTAACCAGGCAGATAAGGAAAGATTGGAAAACATTGTAAAGAACCAAACTATTACATTTAAAGATAGGGAGGATAAGTTAATTTGGGCTGTATCAAAAGATGGGACATATAAATTTAAAAAAGGGTATAGAATGATCACAAACTCGTAGAAATGAGAAGTCAGTACCCTCCCCATGAACTTATGCTGGGATCTAGCAGGTCTTCCTAAAGCAGGAATGTTCCTCTGGGCAGCCATGCAAAAGAGAATATTAAAAGTAGATAGAATTCAGAAAATAGGATTTGAAGGGCCCTCAAGGTGTATTCTTTGTAAAGAAGAAGAAGAAAAGCAGAACACCTCCTATATGCATGTAAATTTTCTCAGGAATGTTGGAGGTGGCTCCAGAGTAAATTAATTTGGTCCTCCCCATTAGTAGGCAAATGGGTAGATCACTTATCGGGTTGGCCTAAAGATGATCCAAAGAAAATCTATGGTAAGCTTTGGAATATCTCCCCAACAATTGCTTTATGAGAAAATTGGAAAGAACAAAATCACTGAATTTTCTCAAATCAATGTCTATCTACACAAGCTCTTTACGTGAAAATAGAAGTGGCAATTTCAGAAGTCATGAATAGTGATCTCAGGAGGAGACCAAGAGAAAAAGGAGCCTTCTCTGAATGGGATGCAAAAATCAAAAAATGATGGCCACTATTAATCAACCCTGCCCTCTATTACAAAAAGAAGAATGACCTAGCCAAAAAAACTTGTAAATGGGAACCCCATCCCCCCTCCCCCCCCCCTCGCGCCAGGATGGAAGAAGTTGAATTTCGATGAGGCATCAAGAGGAAATCCAAGTAAAGCTAGAATTGGATGTATATTAAGGGATGAATCAGGTGAATGGATAGTAAAAAGATTTAAATCTTTAAATATGGCATCGAATAATATTGTTGAAATTGAAGCAGTAGAAAAAGGAATCAAACTCTAAATTAAACTTAGAATCAAAAAAATTATAATAGAAGGGGATTCCCAAATCATCATTAACACTCTCAGAAAAAGAGTAACCCTAAATTGGGTCTTAAATTCCAAATTAGAAGCTATCATCAAATCTCTTTCAATATTTGAAGAAGTAAAATACACGCATATTTATAGAGAAGGCAACAAGGAGGCCAATAAATTAGCCAATCTAGGCACTAATGGTTTGAACATCTTAACATTTAATCATATCTGTAATCCTTCATTGATTCCAGAATAATCATTTTCTCTTTATTTCCTATGTGTGAATTGATTTCATACGTATTGGGCAGAGTACCAATTTTGAGGAAAATCTTTCAATCGAGTAATATAATCCTTTTATATGATGAATTTGAGAGGAACCATAATAATCATTTGAATGCCATCACCATTATTATGCATCTAGAATTTTCTCCTTCACATATTTATAAGTGAATTTGGGGCTCACTCGCATTTCATCTTAGCTTGCAAATTGGTTTCATCCGAGAGATAGGTAGCGGTCTGATCTAGGTTTTATGGATTCCAATATATGCCTCTTCCATGCTTACGAAAATTGTACCTTGGCTTTCTGTGGGACGATTAAATAGGAAAGAGTTAATTGGCTTCTTTGGCCTATAGATGATAAGAGTCGTGTTCCAATCAGTCGGGCATTAGCAGAGGGAAGTTTTAGTTATGAATACTCACAGAGGACCAACAATGACATTGTAGGGCTCTGGGTACGTTTTTTTTTTTTTTTTTAATCGGTAAGAGGTCAAAGCCAAGATTAATTATTATGTATTATTATCTTATTAAGCACAAGTAGATTTGAACCCAAGACCTCTTCAATAAGAGGCTCGAAATTTACCATTGTGTTGTATGCTATTGCCTTAGGGCTCTAGGTAGGTTGCTTGGCTGGGGCTAGAGTAGAAAAATGGGATATCATTAGGCTTACCCATAACATTTTCGATCCCTGTTGGTTAGTTGGCCTAGAAATTGCAGTTGCCAATATAGATGCTAGGCTTCAGAACCCTCTCTCTAAGGCTCACATGGAATTTGAAGTGGATAGCCCAGAGATTGGCAGAAGTCTGAGGCACCCATGCCTAGTAATTAGGGATAATGTTCAGTTCTTCAGTGAATGGCCACGAATGGAGTCGAGTTTCAACTTTCTATTTAGGTGGAGGAGAATCGTCGAAGACCCAGGCAGGGACTGGCTCACCAACTACCTAAGGGCGTATGATGCTTACATTCATCCAAATGTAGACCTTAACAACTTTGAAGACATGGAATTCTGCTTGCCAAATTATGACAAGACTAGTAAGGGAAGATCGACTTTCGAGTTTCCACCAGGATCTAATGCCACCTCTCTGCATGAAGCTATGGAAATCATTATGGTTTTTAAGAAAACATGATTATTATATGTAATTAAGGTCATTTTGTATGATACTGCGACCCAAAATTTTGGTTATTAGCGCTCCATCATAAGTATGGGTACCCTTGTAGATAGCCTTTCCGCCTTTACTTTTGGTCAATATCAGCATGCAAGGCACATTTTAATATAGTGTCCCTTGTAGTTTTGGATCTCGATATCACATCAACTCTACTGGTTAACCTCTAAGATTAATTATGGTTTATCCAAATTCTTTATTTTTTCCAAGTTTTGTGTATTCATATTCATGCTTTAAATTTCGAGCATTCACTTAAATTAGTGAATAGAGTACGCGTATCAATTTTATCTCACCCTTTGTTTCGACTCTATTATCACTCCTGCATTATGGATTTTGTACTCCTTTCATTTAACTTTTGCACCTAATCTCAATTTGCTCCCCCTGGGTTCACTTTTAAAATTATTTATTCTCGCGCTGATAACTATCATCTTCAAAGTTATCACCAGTATTAAACATGTTAAGCTATGATGATTCCTAAACCTAAACTCTTAATTTAATCATCAATTTTCACAATCTGTAGTCATAATTTATCTAATTTCAACGTGAACAATAATTGTAATAAAATTTGTTAATTAATTAATTATTCAACTCCTTAAAACTTCTTTATTTTTAGGCATTATATGGAATGGGCTCCTCCCAATCTCGTGTTGAGGTTTTCATGGGAAGAAATCCTTGGAAGAATTAAATTCAACGCATCAAAAACCAAGTCAACAATGCTTATTTAAAGAGAAAAGACCATAATAATCACTATTTTGAATTGAATTAAATTTCCAACTACCAAAAATGCCAACCTTCAAACCCTCGTCTATAGCGACTAGATATTAAACCTCAATGAAGAAAGATCCAACTCTAGGAAGAAATCCTTGGAAGAACTAAATTCAACGCATCAACAACCAGGTCAACGATGCTTATTTAAAGAGAAAAGACCATACTAATCACTATTTTGAATTGAATTAAATTTCCAACTACCAAAAATGCCAAGCTTCAAACCCTCGTCTATGGCAACTAGATATTTGCATTCAAGAAATTTGTTTAAAGATAAAAAAAAATTGTTCAGCTAGCTTATATTAAAGCTCTATTGTAGCTCATGCAGGTGTCTTCAATTTGAATTTAAGCAAGAATGATCCATAATATTTGCTATTTATTATAGATTGGAGTTTTAAGGTACTAGAATTATAAACAGGGACAGTATATTTAACATTTATATAAACTTAAATTATTACCACTTAATTGATGTATCCATTTGCTTGAGTTGTTAGCGAGGAGGCTTAAACAAAATGAAAAGGGAAACCATTTGCTTACTCTTTTACAAAAAGATAAATTTCAAAAGCACTCAAGCCATCTGTCTAGTCAAAAGTCCTACCATTCTAAAATATTATATCACTGCCTTTAGTCTGCTTTTATTGGTTTCGGTGCTACTGCTTATGACACCATAAAATGTATCTTGATACTCTCAGATTCGTTTCGTCAATGTCAAAACACGGTATGGATGCACTACAACATGAAGGTGGGTTTAAAGACAATATTAGAGAATTGTCATAATTTGAGAGAGAAAAAAAAGTTGTTTATTGTCTTACCTATTTTCTTTAAGTGAGTGTCTTAAACTATTGTTGTAAAGACAATATTAGAGAATTGTCGTAATTTGAGAGAAAAAAAAGTTATTTATTGTCTTACCTATTTTCTTTAAGTGAGTGTCTTAAACTATTGTCGTAAATGATTGTCTTATAAAAACAATAAAGAACAACGCTATTATTGTCTCTTAAAGACAATTTTAATTTTGTCTTTATAGAAACTATTGTATCTTTAATCTCGCTTATTATATTTCTTAAGATAATTAGAGAGAAGATGGTACAAACTAATAAATTTAAAAAATTATATTATTTAATATAAACTAAAATATAATTAATTAATTCATGTTAAGGCGCGATGGATTCGAACCACCATCCCCTGCTTTTAACGCAGGTGCTCGTCCATTGAGCTAGCACCTTTTAAAATAAGGAAAATTAGAAGTTTAAAGTTTTGCAAATATGAGCTACAAGAAGAGAGCAAAACAAATTAATTCAATGAGTGGGAACATTGGTGGTGAGCTGGACTTACATGTGGATAGATGGTACCAAGTTTTGGCACATTCAATCTCACACTCTTTGAGGTTACTAGCTCATCACACAAATGTTTGAAAAAATTAGATGGGACTTAAACTTGTTTTAACTGTCGACTAAAAAGCATGATTTCAAATGTTGATTACAAGCTTTTTGATAGTTTTAAAAAATTGAACTCTAATTAAAAAACCTTTGCAGGTATGTTCTATGTGTGTTGACCTAAGTCTTTGAAAATAGGTATGCACGTACAACAATGGAGAGATTTTAGCTGCAACTGATCTGGTACACGTACATCTAATGTGGAAGCAAAGACGGGCATGTCAACCATTTGTCATCACCACTTACGCCAAGAATGAAAGCCGTTAGAAGTAACTAATTTATTAAATCAATTGTACATGATTACATTCCAAGAAGACCATTCAACTTCAATTCTAAACATGACAATATGCATCAAGTAGAAGTTGAATCACCTTAGGGAAGACGAATGGAAGAATTTTTTTTAAAAGAGGGGAGCGCATTGGAAATTAGGGAGGTTGTTGTGAACAAGAAATAGAAGTGGAGTTGTGGGTAATGACATGGAGATGTGAGGAGGAAGAAAATTGCTAAGAAGGGTGCAGTAAGAGGGAAAAAACCCAATGCTCATGGACTATGTGTGGGAAAATGAAAACAAAAGAAAAAAAGGCAAAAGAATGCATACCAGAAGAAGATAGACTGCAAGAAGAATAATGTGTGGCTGAAGAAAGAGAGGGATTGTGTTTCTTGTTTGAATTCATCATGGATTATGGAAATATGAATCTTTGTCAAAGATAAATTTTAGAGTTCAATATTTTGCAAATTCATGCCATTATAATGTAAGTTTTTTTTTGCAAGCTTGATCAAATCTCTGGATGCACAAGGATAAAACTATGAGCAATTTACACCAAAAACTTGCAGGTTTAAGTCGAGCATTGTCATATCTATTTGGAGACCGATGTATGTGAATGGTGTTGACAGGCTATAAACATTATTTTTGGGTTTTTGGGCTTCTATCACAACAGTAGAATCCATTCAATTAGATAAAAGTAAATTTTAACCAACTTGGTGTGTATTTAATTCCAAAAGTTGATGTTCCAGGCACATAGAGAAGATAAAGTTATCAGTATGATATTTGTAGTCTTGAAGAGCACTTTCCCAATCAAGAATTCCTACACAAAATAATGCATATCCAATTGCAGTCAATCCATGAAAACAATTTTTATTAAAGCATCTACTTAGCTTTATTTTGAATAATATAAGACACAAAAATATCGACAATGAAAACTTGAATGTATGTGGTTTCAATCAAGAGAAACTTGCTACAGCCACAACTGACTGTGATGTATATTCAACTTCTAGGGGGTACATGGATTACACATACAGTGATACTAGATCTCTCCTCAGTGGCTCAAATGAAGCATCTTGGAATACAGACAGCTACAGGGATTCAACAGGCACAGAGGGATCATGTTGAGAAAATATCTGGTTGACTCAAGCTTCATAACTTGTTTCATAGCCTATTTATAAAAAACTTGTACTGAGTTTTGCATTTCCAGTATGCAGATGCATGGTAAATTGACTTATGGAGAGTATCTTGCCTACATTTTGAAGTTCTGGATGTCAAATAACTCCTTGCTGACTAGATATGTGGTGATGAATTGGTAATTATTTTACGATTCATCTTCCTATAAAAACATGTTCTTGCTTTTCTAGGGTCAATACTCTTACAATGTGACAACTTTGATCAGATATTTCATATTTGTTCTTGGCACTATTGGCTACAAGACTTGGAGTATACCTGGTGGCAGTGAAGCACTAAAGGCAAGGATCTATGATAATGCTCAGCTACGTCAGTCCATGCGATTATAATGTTCATTCTCATATGACACATAGAGACACGCGCGGATAACCAATCACACAAGACTATATGATGATTGTTTCAATCTTCGAATTGCTAAAAAAATTCTGGATGTTGCAGAAATTAGATCTTGTTTATCACGCTAAGTGGAAGAATCTGTTGTTCTAACAATCTAGCAAACAAAGAAAATACTAGGTGATTTACAAAAAAATTGTCATCTTAACAAAGATGCAAAGTATAAAATAAAACATAATGTAAGTTGTTCCTACAAGATAGAGATCATATTTTGATACTCTATCTAGAGTAGTTGATCATTCTTTCACCCATGGAAAAAAATAAGTTGGGTACACCTGAAAATTTTCTTGGCACTATTGGCTACAACACTTGGAGTACACCTGGTGGCAGTGAAGCACTAAAGGCAAGGATCTATGATAATGCTCAGCTACATCATTCCAGACGATTATAATGTTCATTCTCATATGACGTGTAGAGACACACTGGGATAGCCAATAACACAAGCACATATGATGCTTGTTTCAATCTTGGAATTGCCAAAATTTTGCCGGAAGTTGCAGAAAATAGATCCTGTTTATCAGGCTAAGTGGAAGAATCTGTTGTTCTGGCAATCTAGCAAACAAAGAAAATACTAGGTGATTTACAAAAAAATTGCCATGTTAACAAAGATGCAAAGTATAAAATAAAACAGAATGTAAAGTGTTCATGCAAGATAGAGATCACATTTCGATACTCTATCTAGAGTAGTTGATCATTCTTTCACCCATGAAAAAAAATAGTTGGGTACACCATCTAAAAAAATTCGGTGGTCCAACCCTTCAAAATTTTCAATTAAATTCATTATATTTTTTGAACCATATCAAGACTTTCTCTAACAATTGTTACTAATAATGGGAGCATGGTACAATATTAGATATTAGAGTTGTCAACTACTATTTCTTGGGGGAATACCTTAAGGCAAAGCCGAATCTACATACTAGATCTTGGTTGAATGCAGTAATATCACAGGAGTAGCTTCAGCTGGGCTTATAGAAAGTGTAAATAAAATCTCTGGACAAAACTAGAGGTGAATTTGTTTCAGCATCCTATACATAATCCATTAAGTGGTGATAATGAACACTTAAGAAGTATCGAGTTTCAAAATAATGCCACTTCTCTTCATTAGAACTACTACTTAATGTTATATGACAACCAGAATGTCGGTAATGTGGTATGTTCTTTTAAAGGGTTGTACTCACTGGATTTGTCAAATAACTATTTGAAATCGAGATATTTAAAGCTGTAATTTTTAAATTTCTTATGGTTTTATTTTTGAACCCTTCCTTATTACTTGGGCACCACTGTAAAGACATATCCCAGGTTGACTTGAGGATTCCTTGTTAACAGTGTTAAATAAAACATTTTCATGGCACTTATAGTTGTGTCAGTAATTGTTGTTACTATCCTTGTTATAGAAAATAACCCAAAACAACATTAGAAAAAGGTAGCCTACTGCTTAAAGAACACCCCTGCATTGATGTTGATGCCACCTCTATTTGGGGTTGTAAACTATTCAAATTGCTTAGGCTTCCTTCTTGACATTTCCCATCTCAGTTATTCCTTTAACTACAATTGGGTTAGTCTGCACAGCATGCATCTGAGTAAACCAAATTATAAGAAAATAATTTTAAAAATATATTCAAACGAGTCCCTATAAACATCTTAAGTTCAAGGTTTCACTACATTTTAATTTTTATAGTATCTTTTTTATAATTAAAGTACTGACTAAGAACGAGTTGCTCAGGTTCGTGCATACTTGTACACACAATCACCTCCTATAACACTTCAACGATGACTTATGCTTACAGAAGGCTAAATATCATGATTAATATCTTAGGATGCTAACTTATGACACTTTTCTTGTTATGTATGCTTCCATTTTGGCACTTGAGGGATCCCAGTGGCCTTGGCTGTTTGGAGAGGTTTTGAGGTTGTGATTCATGGGCCTTAGGTTTTAGAGAAGGCACTTACTGGGGGGGAGAGCTAGGAAAAGGGTTCAGTGACCTCATATGTTAGTAATGATCTTTTGGGGGATGGGGTTGGGGATCATGGTGTGGCGTTAGATGTCAGAAGAGGTTCTACACCAGGTTGACTTTCTTCTGGGTTTGTTCATTATGGCATTTACAGCTATACATATTTACGTAAGAGTTTTCTGAATTCTGCATTGACCCAGGCCAGAAGGCTTGCTTCAGACAATGCGTTCAGTCTCCATCTCCAACTGTGGGTGGTCTTCACCAGCTCTATTCTTCATTAGGGCAATTTTTTTTACTTGGTTCTCATGGTTCAGGGTTGAACTGCTTGAGGTGTATACCATCTCTTTATGTACAATTTTTTAGTGCTTAATGTTTGATTAGTTTCAGTAACCTAGGGTCTTTTTACATGAGCACTTCCCTATTGTAATTGAATATACTCTTATAACATATTAATGTACTTTGTTAATATTTGGACATTAATACGTTGTCTTTCTTTCATTCCATATTTGTCTCTCACAGTCTATTATGTTTTCTAATTATACCTTCACCATACTTAACCAAAATTTAACTGGGATCTCTACCTCAAGATTCTTTTTCATGGCACACCTAGTTATTAACTATTTTTTTGACCATTTATATTTTTTGCATGTCTGTAATTTGGTTTTTAAGTTGACTGAAAGGGGGTCATCCTCTGCTAACTTCCATAACATAATCTGGATAAAAAAATGGAAAATGTGAAGGGTAGCTAAAAGCCCAAACCTTATAGAAAACCATTTTAAACAATTTGAGCATTTGGTAAAATGTCACAGGCAACCTGTTGATGGGGACAATGCACTGGTGAGAATGAAGAATAAAATGGGGAAATTCTATGAATAAAAATTTAATTTTTCTCATTGTTTTGAAAAAAAATCCCAATTTATGAAAAAGATTTATAAAAAAACTCTAGACTGGAGCAATGTAAAGCTCTCAGAATTGCATTCTAATCCTCAAGGATACCATATAAATCCCTCCAAGCCATAGGCAACCATAGAAAGAAGTAAAAAAATCCCCTTTTATTTTTCCTTTTCCAGAAGACAATCAATCTGTAAGAAAATGTAAAACTCACCGGTAGTTTGTATCTGCAAGGAAATGAACGAATAACACTCAGCTTAGGAAAAAGAGGCAAAAGTAGAAAAACAGAGCTCTTGACCTTGAAATTGGCCTCAACACCATCAGTATCCACCTTATTTGTGTTTGCCTCAGCGCTCTCAACATCTCCCTACACCACTTCCAGCAATACCAGATCTAAGAGCTCGATCAGTGGAAACCTTGCTGCCTGGTCATGAAACACAAGTAAAATTGTGGAAGAGTGAAGATTTGGCATAGAAAATAATGACAATGTTCCTATGTAGCTAGATCAAGGTCGGCCATGACAATCCCTCCCGCCACTGATGCAGCTGATGATGCATTGGTCCTTGCCACTAACTGCAAACAGAGAAATTTTTGTTTGAAGAACAAGCATCAGACCATTAGTTCGCACAGCAACACCAGCAGTTGACAGCAGTGATCAGGAGGGGATTTTAAAAGAATCTTTCCTAATATCAAAATCTATTTGATATTTAAAGTACAAGAAGATGTAAGATGTAATAGATCTTCTAGGCAAGAAGATACTGGATGGAATGAATTTTCTCCACTAGAAGATACCATGTGGATGGATTATCTTATCTATCTGGATCTGAGTCTGATGATATTTTAAATCAAGATATGTGTAAGACATTAGAAACTGTATAGAAACTTGGGAACTATTGTGTAGGAATTGATAATCTTGAATGTAGTTTTATTGCATCTGATGGCTCTAAAACAGAGCCTCCTCTTCTTCTTGTTGGGGACTAAGATGTTTTGGTACTTCCTTACAAAGAAGTAGATCTAATATCTGGGCAAGACCTTCAGGCAAAAGAAGATTCTTTGGAGTTGGATCGAAAGCCTGAGGAATCTTGAAGCAATCAGTTAAATGTTGATGTCTCATGTACAAACCTAGAGTCTTTTGATGGCTTTGGAAAACTGTTTGCAGAGGAAGAAATGGTGCATATTCAAAAAAAGGAAGAAGGGTCTGAGGACTTTTATGCAGAATGCAATTGGGAATGATATTTTGTGTACAGAAAGCTCTATTGTAGCTAGTGAAACAAACAAAGAAGATATGGTGACCATTGTTACACCAATGTCTCTCAATGGTGTACAATAACTTGCTCATGGAAAGACTAGCATTATGTACATAAAACTCTTGAACAAATATTTTGTGGAAAATTTCACTGTACACATTCAACTTATTTTAGATAAAATTGAAAAATCTAGCATTTAGAACAGTCACCCAGAAACAACATTTAGTATATATGTTGACTAAATTTAAGAAAAATTTGACCATCTTCCTTATACACACAAGCTACTCTTTTTTTTTTTTTTTAAATCTCCATAACAAAACCAAAAATAAAGTAAGCAAGGAACTTACATGTTTTTCCAAGTCCAACTGTCATGCAAGCTCCTTAACAGACCTCTGAAATTCGTCCTTTGATTCTTTCAAAAACTATATTTCCCTTATAGCCTGCATTTAGAGAATTCCAACCCTTCAGGAAATCAGATGTCACTGAGGAGGTACTCATATAGAAGATATAGATATGTTTCTGCTAAATATGATACATAAGGCTTGCTATCAAAACCAATAGTAGATTATCTACTATATTTTCTCATGGATTGTGAAAATTATATGATTTACATCAGTATAAAATCTCTAAGAATAAGTCTAATTGTTAGAAAACTCTTTAGTTCGATATCTAATGTGTGCAAGTCCTGCAAACTCTAATTTAATTTATTAATAGAGGTCTTGAAGGATCCATCACGTACCTGAAATGACAGACATTGATGAAAGAGTCACGAGGCCCTGCCCAAGGGATATTGTGCAGCCATTAAACACTCGGGGGTTAGAAAAATCATACATAAAGAGTAGACAGATGTGAATTACCAACACATAAAACAACTTTCACACCATATCATTGTACCTTGATACAAATTAGAAGACTTCGTAAATAAATTTTTGTACTTCTCATCTAAAGCAAACTGCATTACTGTATATTCTTAGAAAAAGCAATAAAATGAAAATAGGACTTGATATAATGTCTTTTATACCAATGCATCGCCATAATTTCCACAATAGCTTAATTTTACTACTTTGTCAAACTCGTGTAGCTATTTTCCACAGAGATAACATAATGATGCAATCATTACTCTATCCACAAATACAATTGTTGCACATAAAATTTGAGTAAATTTAATGACTATCCATTATCCAACCTAACAGGATTGATAGGACAAACACAAACTCTAAGTACACAATATATTAGAAAAGAAAGATTCAATCTTACCATATCAAGCTGGTTTCCATAACCTAATCCATCCAAAACATAAAGATATGGGCAAATAGATTATATACTAAAAGTAGCGTAAACCAAGGTGATATTCCTATGCCGCTTGTTGGTTCTTGTACAAAGTCACTTGTCACTTATAGTTTCAATTCATCTCATCCATCATTAGTTGAGGCTATAGTTGATTTCCTTCCACTACACCAAGAAAGGGGTTCTACTAACAATGCCACAAACCAAACTTAAAAACCCCTTGTAACTGTTATTAGTATTGCTCTGCTACTGTTGTTGTAATCCCAACATCAAAACCTCCTGTAACTGTCCTAGTTCTTAGAAATACTGAGCTGAAACATAACAGTTCTTGAATTAATCTTGAAACCTGAGGCATGTAGAGATCTAGAGTTGCAATGCAGTAAAACCTGATCTTGCAGAATGCCTAAATTTTTTGGTATATAAGTAAAATTGGAAACTAGTGGAAACTATTAAACTTCTAAAAATCTGAAAAACTATAATGAAGAGTTCAAATGATTTTTTTTACTGTAAGCATTGTACTTTAAATTTTAATAATGAAAAAATAGTAAACAAAAGAAGGGAATCATTTTCCTAAGGGAGAGTGGCTACTAACTCCTATCTAGTTGATGATAGTATCGATGCTGCCATTTAAAAAAATAGACTGAGACTTGTGTAGTAGAGTTTTTTTTCCAACAAAACAGGTCATTTTCTAATTGCCTGGTTGTACTCTTTTCAGTCCCTTTGACACGCTTGTGGTCTCTTGTTGGACATTAATAATTTCTTACCTACTTCAATTCTCTTACCATCTTGCACATAACACAACTGATCCGAAATGAAGCTCCAAGAATCTGCTAATGGAATGTCATTGGTTAAGAAAAAAAATTGTAACAAAACATCTCAGGCTAGACAAATGATAGTGCAGTAAACAATAATGGAAGAGAATAGTATTTACCTAAGTTTGGGTTTAGATTTATTCTCATGAAATTGGCCATACAGGGTTTGCTGAAGAAAGTATAAGTTTTAGAAATTAAGGCTCTTTCTAAAATCCAGGTTTCTAGATTACATCCAACCTCCCTTATCACTACCACATACCCCAGTCTATGGAAGGCTTTAAAACCATCCCCCAAAGTTATGGATCAGTGACTTTTATAGCATATCTATACTTACAAATAGAAACTTTTGTCTATGTAACAATATATCTAAAAATGCATCTTCAAAAAGACTTGCCAACATAGCTTACGAACCTAACAATACATTTGAAGGTAATGAGATGAAACCCATTTTTGTATCTACAATTGTGGTAATTACATCTATATCATATATGTCCTATACCCATTATCCTTTTTCATATTCTCACAGAAAGATGTCCCTGGATAATTATGCTTACGAGTAAATATACTTATTTGCTTTTAATCATTAATGTAACCAACAACACATAGTGGGCCCATTAACTGCTAACGTTTTGTTTCTCCTTTGTCTCATACCTATTTTTAGTCTGTAACTATCCATTTTGCATTGATGCTATTTTGCTTTAATCTCCTCTTTTTAAGTGGGGAGGTAGATTTTGGTTTGGTGGGGAAGTGTCTATGTTACTTCACTATATTACAATTAGAATAAGAAATAACTATATTGAAACTTCAAAAATGAAACAATCAAATGGGATGAACAGACCAGGAAACAATTTAGGCTGGACAATACAATAGCAGGAAATATTGATTCAACATAAAACACATATTAAAAATAGAAGCCTCTAGAAACTTTTGGATTTGACAAGGCAGATCTATTCACTAATTCTTGAGGGGCAAAATATCACAGTTCTATTCACAATGAGTATCCACTACCTTGGAAGTTTATTACACTGCTCTAGATAAGGGTTTCACCCTTTTTCAGAGTTTACTGTGTTTCAAGAGATATTTATCTTTGAAGGTCTATTTAATCAAGATCAAATGATTGTTTTGAAGATCAACAGATTTTCCCATACGTGAACAACTACTCTATGAAAAGAGAGAATGACTGTTGTATAAAACTCAAGACTGGTTGCCTGTTCTTGACAAGTTTTTCTCACTTTTTGAAGATAATATTCACTATCAAAAGATAGAATATATTAGCCATTAGAAGAAATTAGAGATCTAAACATTTGTTATAAAATGAATAGATATAGTCATAAAGGATACATGTTATAAGGATACTTATTATCATGACAAAGAGAAGCTATGCAATTGATTGTCATAAAACAGTGAAAAGGGAGCCTTTCTTATATGATTCAAACTTTAAAGTTGAAAGTTCACACTTCAAGTTATAACTATGCCTCATCTAGGTTATCTATGTCACTTTCTAACTGAAGCAGTCATCATCCAATGGAAGTCTGACCAATTTCAGTTGCACCACCTTGTCAATCTACTTAATATATTTAGAGTCAACATCCAAACATACTATTGGAGACTGTCAATGCTCAGCAGCCTACCAATCCTAACATCTTAAAGCACGATGAACAGTAACTTGTTTTCTACTTCTTTAGAGGTAAGATTATATTTCATTAGATGCAGGATTTTATAAAAATAAGCCATCAAAGAATGTAAATTATATTTTTCTATCAATCCTCTATTTCTTTCTCCTTCCATTTGTTGTAAATTATATTTGTCTATCAATCCTCTACAATTGATGATAACAGATTGTCCAGAGCTTGAAGAGCTGCATTGCTTTGCATATTTAACTTCCTTGGTGAAGACTCAAATATTCAGGTGTAAGAAGCTGGAGAAAGTTACTTTGCCAAGAACATTGAAGAATCTCCTATTAAATTCTTGCAAATAACTAAAAAATGGGTCAGAAATGTCTCAACTAAAGAATCTGGTTGGATTGATTATTTCTCAGCATAGGTATCTCGAGCTTGATTTGCATCTTGAGTTTGTCATTTCTCTCTAGAGAATCACATTTGATGGCTGTGGGAAGCTAAAGTCTATTAAGCTGAACAAATGTCAAAATATGAAGAGAGTATCAGGAAACTTTGATGTGGACTGGATATAAATTTGTGGTTGTCCCAAGCTTGAGGAGTTGTCCATACATGTTTGTCCTAGAACAAGCTGGCAGGAAATATTTTGAATCTCATTAAGTGCAACATTCCATGCATTCACAAAAGATCATAGGAATGGATGATCTTTCAAAGCCGACAGAGCTGGCCATCACTGAGTGTCTGGAGATGGAGTTGCCATCTCCTGTTGAATTGAGGTGCCTGGAGAGAATTACCACTAACTCTTCTGAGAAATTTCATATGATAATATTGCTAACATTAGTCTTTTACAATCACAATGCAGCAGAGCATAAATTTGGAAGTGGTGGGAGGGATATGAAATTTTTCAAAGCCTACAGAGCTATGCTTATTTAGTGTCCTCATCTGAAGAACTTGCCTATACCTTATGGTCTAAGTAGTTGAGAAACCATTGCAATTGATTGATGCGAGAAGCTTAATCATCTAAAGTTGACTGATTGCATCATTTCAGAAGGGGTGCAATGTAGATTTAGCATGGACTATTTCGTGCAGTTGTGGATATTGGATTGTTTGGCACTTGAAGAGCTTCCTTATTTTGCACGTAGAACTTGCTTGGAGGGGATTCAAATAATCAAGTGTACAAAGCGACTAAATATAACTATTATTTCTGGTCTAAGGAATCATGAAAGGATTGAAATTAATGGATAAGAGAAGCTTAATCACCCCCAGCTGACTGACATTGATTGTGCAATTACTAAAGTAGTCTCAAGTAGCTTTGACCCAGGTCATCTGTCATAGTTGTGGATATCGGATCGTCTAGAGTTTGAAAAGCTATCTTGTTTTGTGCATCTAACTTTCCTGGAGAGGATTCACATATTCAGATGTAAGAAGCTGAAGAAATAATATTTCCAATATCACTGAAGAATCTTCAATTGGAGTCTTTTAAAGAATTGAAAAGAGTATCAGAAATATTCCATCTAAATAATCTGGTAGAATTAATTATCTCCGAGTGTCAATAGCTTGAGTCTGAGTTGCGTCTGGAGGGTATGGACTCTCTCCAGAGTATTACATTTGATAATTGTGGGAAGATGATTGTAATTGATTCTTGTGAGAAGTTGCAAAGAACATTATTTCCAACTACACTCATCAAACTCAGAGTGTGTAGGTACAAAAAAATAAAAAACGTTGGCAAGAATTGGCAATCTTACAAAGTTAACAAACATGTGCATTGGTTAGTGTCCCGAGCTTGAAGAGCTGCCCATTCTAACTGGACTGATCTACTTGAAAAGTATTAATATTGAGCTACTTGGATTCACAAGACTATAATCCTCTTAACTGACATCTTAACTTGTCCTTGATTCTTGTTGCCGCAGAGATTACTAAGCTCTCTAGAAATGAATAGCCTCTAAATTTCAACTCCCCTGCTTACAAGAAATTGATCACAAGACAGTATGAAATTTCACTCTTCAGTCTCCTTCAATACTCATCCAAGATAGTCTCATTTAAATTTACAACCTTTTATAAGACAAATCCATCTTATAAGATACACCAAGCTCTTCCTCCCTCTCAAGCTCCTTGATTCAACTTATAATTTTGATGATTGTATGTCAAATAAACTAGGCTTGTTGCCCACTCATCCTTTGAGATGTTCAAATTGAAGTTACATTTCTATTTGCCAAATCTACCATCATGACCCGAGCAAGCTGGGTTGATACATATCTTTATGCTCCTTCCACTCCGAGCAAGGGGAGTACTTTCTTTACATGTTCAAGGGATAGAGACTTAGAAATCTCCTTAGATAATCATTGTCCTGATATTATTAATGAACAAATTGAACTTAGCAGATGGTTAAGAAATATAATAATCCTTGTTCTCTTCAGAAACGAAGTCAATGTCAAGTCCAGTCCACTTTAGAGAATTATTGTACTTCTCAGTATATCACAAAGTCTAGATACAACTCTCACCAATACTTCACCCTTCACAGTATAAGAATAATGATCAAAACTTAAGAGTAATAATAAGACCCTGTTGAAGACTACTGATCATTGAATAAAACAATCATGTTGATCACAACATCTTGTAGATGAAAAAAATAATGGCTACAAAATGAATGAATACAATCTTAAAGATCCCCTGCTCAAATGATGATTTTTCATAGCCTACAACAACCAAGACAATGTCTTCAACTATCATGATGAATCAAAGGCCACACAAGAAGACTCCTTGATGTTCAGTTGTATAAGTTTGACCATCTACTGAAGACAGTTCATGAGATAATTGCTTCAACATGTAAACTCTTAGCTTATCATAAACCACACAAGATGAGACCAACAGCTATGCGCAATCAGATTTTCCAATGACTCTTCATCCATACGAAGAGTCACTCAAATATGCAGACTATGAACTAGAAGAAAACTAGCAGCAAAATAATATCACAGAGATTAAATATACTAGTCCAACAACGAACAATAGATTCTTATGAAAAGCATATAAGAAGTATAAGCTCTCTCACAACTACCATGAATATTTTCCATAGAATAATGCCAATAATAATGACAGACATTAGACATCATGAAACTTGAGGTATCCAAACATCCAATCCTAGTTCTGGATCTTTACTACAACATGGCTCTGATACCATGTTAAATTTTGTAGCCAGAATAGCATAAACAGAGAGCTAGAACTTAAACAAAATGCTATAGTAGATTAAAGTCATGACTATAACATATAATCACATACAATGATACTTACAAAACCATCGAGAACTGAAATATGATGAGCCTGTATCAGAGAGAACTAGAGCATCTCTACAGCTTCAGAGCAAAATGAAAAAGGATAACACAACTAGAATGGCACGAAAACTCCATCAGAGGACAAAAGAAACCATACATAAAGTTCTGAGAAGCATGTTCAGCCAATTCCAGGTATAAAGATCCTTCTCACAGCTATTAACTTCAACAAATAACAACCACAACTCTAAAAGCAAAAGTGATTAGACAACAAAAATGTCAACCTTGACTCTATATGTATGCTTCAATTTATTTATTTATTTCAGAAGGGAGTGACAGACTTTGTTATATGCTTTTGAACTGTAGCTCTTCTCCGATAAAACTCTACAGTGAAAGAGTTGTTTCAGTTCATAAATATAAACTTGCCTTTTCATTCCTTATATTCCCATTTCCAGTCATGGGTTTTACAAATTCATTCTGTAATGTCCCGTTTCAGAACATTAAATAATTTCCTCTTGAATGGTATACATTTGATAATATTTCGTATGATCCTTACCTTAGCCTGAGATATACCATATATATCTATCAATATATTTTATAGAGGTGTGTCTATTCAAATATTAATTATATATGATTACATATTAATAATATATATTAATATCAACTATATGTGATTATAATAATATATGATTATATATTATTATATTAATTATTTATTATTATATATTATATATGAATCACTTTAATTATTTATAATAATATTATTTTAATATAGGCATAATGTCATATACTATAGCACATAAAATAGTTGATGTATATATTAATTATATATATGTATTGATAATAATATTCACATATTCATATATATAATTAATATTTATAATTGTATAATATATAACATTTTATATTTGTAACATAGAATAATTATAATTTATTCTATATAAATTATCGATTATTAATATTATACCCTTTATGTATAATTAATTTATATACTAAAATGGGGGTATTACAGCCATCCCCTCTCGAATTTGCTTGTCCTCAAGCAAATCATTCATACGCAAGCTTTGTCATAGACATAAAACATACTTGCATTTAAAATACCAAAAGATTTATGAAATATACATTGAATGAAAACACGAAGCATACACGATGTAGACAGATCATGAAAACACGAAGTAGACACGATGCAGACAGATGAAGACATGGAGCAAACATGATGCAAACACATAAGACACACATCATGTATTTCCTTAATTGTGAACCTGCAACCAAGAAAAAACATTAGTACACATTATATATAAATCAATCCCCTGATAGGGTGTTTATAGTCTCAATCCATTTATTAACTCATCATTTTCTAAATATGGGAGGAGGAACCATAATAGGGTGCCATGTTACCCAACCAGTGGGCCTCACCGTTCTCCCTCATTATCGTTACCTTCCTCTGATCATCATTTTCAAGAAGGCGCCTTTGTATGATGTACCCTAAGATGTCCCATCACCGAGGCCTTACTCGGTACCCGTAGGCTTTATACGATACCTCGCGTGATGTCCCCCAGTCCATTCCGCCGCAGGCCTTATCTCGACTTGGAGAATCATGATCTTAAGGTGATTCTATCAACTATTTTCCAATAAGAAGTCTTTTAAAGCATAATTTTTGAAATATCAGATAGTTAATCTTATCATTCAATTATAGGAGTAGAAACCATAATGGGGTGCCCTATTACCCAATCAGTGGGCCTCACCGTTCTCCCTCATTATCGTTATCTCTCTCCGATCATTATTTCCAAGAAGGTGCCTTTGTATGATGTACCCTGAGGTGTCCCATCACCGAGGCCTTACCTGGTACCCGTAGGCTTTATCCGATACCTCGCGTGATGTCCCCCAGTCCATTCCACCGCAAGCCTTATCTCAACTTGGAAGATGATGACCTTAAACAATTTAATCAGTTTAACAAAAAAATTTGTGATAACAATTGAAAACTAATCTCATTTAGAATTCAATATTAGAATTTTGAAAACTTAATAATATCTCATTCCTTAATTGTTTGATTATGACCTATTAACTTGGTCAATTAATCTCACTTCCTTATAACTATTCAATCATAAGAATGAATAATAGATATTTGAATGTTCAATATTCATCAAAATTACTATTGATAATAATATTTCATGAAAATGTATGAAGAAAATAAATGACTTACCTCATTACCTTTTATGTATCCTCTTTTTCTTTTTATCTTCCTTTATGGTTCATCTAACCCCCTCCATTGTTTTAAATGCATAAATTAAACCACACTTTGTTTTATTGGTGTCCCTCTTTAAAATCCATCCTCTTATTGGAATTCGGAATATTAATGTTTTATCTATTGTTATGCTCCTCCTTGGTAATAGTCTTCCATTCTCTAACATGATTAGAGTTGGGTAGTCCATCTAGCAATGTTAGCCGACTGGATGGTTCCGGCAGTATTTTGTATTCTGTAGCCGACGGTCCGGCAATGTTTCTGTAGCCGACGGTCCGGCGATGTTTCTGTAGCCAACGGTCCAGCGGTGTTTCTGTAGCCGATGGTCCGGCGGTGTTTCTGTAGCCGACGATCCAGCGGTGTTTCTGTATTCTGTAGCCGATGGTTTGACGGTGTTTCGGTATTCTGTAGCCGACGGTCCGGCGGTGTTTCGGTATTCTGTAGCCGACGGTCCGACGGTAAATAGTTTGTAACGGATAGAATAATTGTGGCCGACGGACTCCTTCGGGAAGGTTCAGCAGTAGTATTTATATCCCGTCTGGGATCATTGTAAAGCATCATTCATCATTCATCTACTATTACAAATATAATTCTGCTATTCTGCTATTATTGTCTGTATGTGTTAACTTCTTTACCTGTACGGTAAACATTTGGCGTCGTTGCCTTATGAATCTGGAAGGTGGGAGGAATGAAGATTAATGCCAAATCAGCTTAACAAGGATCAGAATAAGGCGAAGGGAAAAGATGGAATCCGTATTGCGCAAGAGAATTTTCTTCTGGCACAGCAAGCCGAACGCCGACGAAGATTTCAGAAGATTGCCGACGGAAACCTAAGTGCGGAGGAATTGTTGGAGGAGACTCGACAGCGGGTGGAATTGGTGGAAGAAGCACGAGAGGAGTTCTTGAATTTGTGTTCGCCGAGGGAAGAAAATTCAGACAGGAGAGCATCAACTCGCACGGCTCGCAGTGCCGACGGAGCACGAGCGTGGAGTGACCTCTTCATCCCGGATGGACTTCCGCAGGAAACAATTTCGGAGGATCCTCCGTCTTCACCAAGGGTTGCAGTTGTCAACACCTCCGGTGTGGGAGCGTAGACCGCCAGTGCGGGAGTTCAAACTGTCGGTGTGGGAGTGCCGACCGCCGGTGTGGGAGTGCAAACCACCGGTGTGGGAGTGCAGACTGCCGGTGTGGGAGTGCCGACCACTATAGGAGTGCAGACCTCCAGAGTTATGGCAGGACCCAAAGAAAAGCTACCGAAATTTGAAGGTGATGGTACAGCCGACCCCTCCGACATTGTAAGACATGCGAGACGATTTGGCGGGCAAATGGAATCACAGATGCCGACGAATGGGCCAGGCAATTTTCGGCAACCCTACGGGGTGTTGCAATTGATTGGTTTTCGGATATGGATCCGCAGAAGCTAGATACATGGGATAACATTAAAAAGGAGTTCTTGGCGGAATTTAAACTCTTGCAGGATGATAATGAAATCGTAGCGAAAATTTTCAATACCAAGCAAGGGAAGCACGAAACTGTCCATGTCTACGCCAGGAGATTGAAAGACTTAATAAACAAAATGGAAAGCAAGCCAGTGGACGGATTGCAGAAAAGGTGGTTTGTGGACGGCCTACGCTCCAAGTTGCGGAGGAAAATGAAAATTGTGCCACCGTCATCATATGTGGACGCGTATAACAGAGCACTCGACCTTGAAAGTGAGCAGAAGACAAAGAAGAAGAAAACTAGCTCTTCTGATTCTGATGACGACGAGCCTGCCGAAGATGATAGTAGCGACGACAAAGGCAGCCGCAAGAAGGTTCGTGCCCTACAGAAGGATATGGTTCGCATGATGAAGGAATTTAAAAACATGCAGAAGGAGCCAAAAGGCAGTGAACTGTGGTGCACGGAGTGTAAGACAGACGGGCATACTAAAGGATCGTGTCCAAAGAACCACTTCTGTGACATTTGTCAGATCATGGGCCATTCGACAAAGGAGTGCCCCTTTAACATGAAGACAAGAGGATCTCCGCAGGTGTTTCTCACACAGGAGGCTTCCCCGTCGGGTAGTAGCGGAAACACGAATATCGCCGGTGCTACATCTGGAGGATACAGGAATAATAATAGAGGGCAAAATAATAACAATAATAACAATAATAATGGGAGCCGAAGTCAAACTCAGTATGATGCAAACGGACGGCCGATCGTTCAATGCCGAGCATGTAATTTGTGGGGTCATTTTGCGCGGGATTGTACAGCGGCAAACACACCGAAATTATTATGCAGATGGTGCGGACCCGGTGATCACGAAGATTCCAAGTGTCCAAAGGCTGGAGTAAACTTGATCACTGTTGGTACGGAGGTAGAGGAGGTTCTGGCAATTACACGGAGGCAAGTGGAGGAAAAGAGAAAAGTGGGGGAAGTGCAGGCGAACATTGCAAAGGCATCGTCGGCGGGGACATCTCAGTTGAAGGATATTACCGGCACCTTGGCAAGGAACTTTGCAGAACAAAACATTGTACGACAGATCTTACAAACGGAGATACCGATCAAGATAAGTGACCTCCTTCTCACAATGCCCTAGTTACGGACGGCCATTCTGAATCATACACCGTTTCCGAAAGCAACGGAGGACACAGGAAGGGACATTAGGGAAGCGACGGCAATAGATCCAATGTTGCTGGCACTCACCTCCGGACGGCATCCAGCGGTCGTCGAGATGGGGATTTTGGGAAATGTTTTGACAGAGACAATTGTTGACGGAGGGTCCGGCGTGAATGTCTTACCGGAGGATACTTGGAAGAAGTTGGGAAAGCCGACGCTGTGGCCACTTGCATTTCAGTTGCTCACGGCAGACCAACATGGAATCAAACCGTTGGGAATTATAAAAGCGCAACCGGTAACAATTGGTACGCAACCATTTTTATTGGATTTTGTGGTCATTCCATTAAAAAAAAAAGGCTATGATGCTATTCTGGGACGGGATTGGTTGGTGCAAGCAAAAGTAAAGCATGGCTGGAAGCGAAATACTCTATCAATGGAGCGCGGAGGCAAAAGATTCATAATTGACCTGCACACGCAAATGGTTGGCGAGGAGGCAGCATTGTCAGATTCTGACAGTGAAGGCGAAAGTGATGACGAAGGAAAGAGGAGAATGGAACCGGATGAAAGAGGAGTATTGAGACTTGACGGAGGATCGAATGACGACGACCTGGACTCGGTTAATGGCCTTTACCACTGGCAGATAGAAGACTACGAACTCTTTCCGAGTTGCAATATGCTAAAGGTCGACGAAGATGCGAAAAAGGAGGAAAATGAATGTCCGGAGGAATGCAGGGAAGTGGAAGAAGGAAAAGTTGCCATGGCTGAAGCTGAGAGGAAGAACATATAGTCTGAACACAGAAAAACGACAAATCCCACTGTCCGGTACATGGTGAATGGACTGCGCGGAAAGAAAAGGTTACACCGCAGCATAAGATTAGTGGAAGGGCACCGACAGCAAAGAAATAATCCACTTGCGCGACGACCACAGGCACAGTGGGCGACGGGGGTGGCACAGAACAAACATAATGTGTACGACGGTCAGAATGAAATCAAAGTGGAAAAGTTTAAGGCCAGAAGGGTCGGACCATATCAGATTCGGGAAGGTTCGGCGGTAGTATTTATATCCCGTCCGGGATCATTGTAAATCATCATTAATCTACTATTGCGAATATAATTCTGCTATTATTGTCTGTATGTGTTGACTTCTTTACCTGTACGGTAAACAAGCAACATGGTTTGGAAATTATTTTGTTTTTCCATTGTGATAGATCGATGCAAATGAACTGCCCTCTTTTTTTTAAATAATTTTTTAATTCCATTTGCGTTGTATTCCTTTGGTTAGAGTACCCATGGTTCTTGGAAGATCATAATACCAATATTGACGTGCACAAGGCTGGGTTCTTTGTTGTACTCTATGACGCAGGACTGTGTGTAAAGTTGACCTCGCTGGCTTCAAATCCTTCACCGTATGTGGTGGATAGTATTTTTTTTCTACGTATTTTCTTATTTTCATTCTCAACTTCAACTTGGTGACTTCAGTACGATACTAGGTGATTATGCTAATCATAGACATAACAAAATACTGGATACAGTAAGGTCTGCGACTGCTGGCTGCGAACTCTTACTATTATGCCTTCAAATCTAGTAGGTGTGTCCTGCTGTATTGAAACTGGAATGATGATTTCAGCTCCCAATGCTATCTGGATATACTACAGACTACAATTGACTGCTCAGGAAATAAGGTCTATGCCTTTGGATGTTCAAATGCCAATGCCAACAACTGCACTGTGAATGATTCACATTTTGTGATTGTTGTACACTCACGTAGCAAGCTTCTCAGGTTTCATCCAGAAATGATTCTCCACAGAGTTTGCATCTTGGGGAAAAGTTTGAAAAAATAGCAGAGAAGAATATACCACCATATCCGAATGGATCCTCTCCTTCACATGTCATTCTACAAATAAACCCCAGCAGCTCCAAAAGGCAGATTTTTGATTTCTTCCCATCCTCAATCGATGCAATAGAAACTTTCCAGTTTTGCTTACCATCCAACAAAAGGGTCTTGTTTTTTTATTTTATTTTAATATTATTTTGCTGTCCATCTTTGTTACGGACTTACATAATGTGCATCACATGGTAGTTTCTGACTAAAGGCACTGCTGTAGTTCATCTTACTTTCATGAATTCTAACAAGTAAATCCTCTTTTAAAGTACATCGACTAAGTGGTGGTAGGAGCGAAAGCATGTCTTCATCGATGAATGAGTACATTTCGTAATGAGCAATGCAGCTTCCATAGCAGCTTTTTCCTCCATTGGAAGGTCCTAATTTGTTTGTCAAGGTTACATCAAAGAGATCACAAACTGCATTTGTTAAGCATGTCTTACAGGCCTTAGCAGAATAGGCAATATCCCTCCAGCACTGAACCAGACCATATATCAGATAAACCAAAGAGGCACTTGTTGTTGTTGAATACGAATATCAAGTCGGGGATCGAAGGGCTTGAGCTGAAAGGTTTGCGAAGAGCGCATTGACTGCAGCGCAAAACACATCAGGCTTTTCCATGACATCTTGCTTATTTGGATACGTTCTGGAATCCGTATCGAGTTTTTCGAAGTTGGAAATAAACATCGTAGTGTATATAGCACTTGCCTAGCCAAAGTTTACCGGATTTTGCATCCTGACAGATGTCAAGAATGGTGGCACTTGCATTTTGGGAACAGGCGAAGCATTCCTTGATGGAGGTGCCTCCATAACACTGGAGAAGACCGTAAACTGTTTCTGGACTTTGTCTGGCAACAGAGATGCTAAAACCATCTGATGTTATACTCTTTACGAGAGCTGTAGTCACCGTGTTCAAATTAGTCTCAAACTAAGTGCTTCTAGAGCTGTTGCTGTTGCATATGTAGAACTGTGCTGCATTGGGAACGACACATGATAAGAGCAAAATAGGGAACAAGTAGGTATGTTTTGCATTGCTTCTTTCCACAGGCTGGCAGGAAAGATGCTCTGATACCACTTGTAATGTCCCGTTTCAGAACATTAAATAATTTCCTCTTGAATGGTATACATTTGATAATATTTCGTATGATCCTTACCTTACCCTGAGATATACCATATATATATATCAATATATTTTATAGAGGTGTGTCTATTCAAATATTAATTATATAGGATTACATATTAATAATATATATTAATATCAATTATATGTGATTATAATAATATATGATTATATATTATTATATTAATTATTTATTATTATATATTATATATGAATCACTTTAATTATTTATAATAATATTATTTTAATATAGGCATAATGTCATATACTATAGCACATAAAATAGTTGATGTATATATTAATTATATATATATGTTGATAACAATATTCACATATTCATATATATAATTAATATTTATAATTGTATAATATATAACATTTTATATTTGTAACATAGAATAATTATAATTTATTCTATATAAATTATCGATTATTAATATTATACCCTTTATGTATAATTAATTTATATACTAAAATGGGGATATCACACATTCCCCTCTATGTCACTTATCTTCTCTTGTCTGTCGCCATGATAGGTATCAACAAGAAGACAGCGTGGTGTGTGGGATCAACAACTATCCATTTTCAAATGGCAAATGAAAACGTCTTCTGGGATTCAACTTTCTGGATTACAGTAATCACACAAAGGGATGCCATCCGATTCTATTGGAGCAACTGAGCTGCAGTACTAATGGCTTAAAAATGAAGCAGTTTGAGAGAATAAACTGGCCTAGGAATGATTATGACACCATCATAAACATAAACGGCACCAAATGCTCGTAGGCATGTATAGAAGATTGCATTTGTAGAGTTTTTATCTAGAATGGAAATTGGAAAAACTGTTTGAAGAAGTCAATGCGTCTGCTAGGAGACCAAGAAGATAATACTGGTATAGCTTTTGTTAAAGTCTACATGGCCTCCGTCTCTGTTTCTTCCACACCTATTCCTACAGTGGCTGCTCCTTCTGTGGTATTTCCTTAAATGCCTGTACCTTCTACACCGCCCAAGGAAGGTAACGGGCAAAAGGGCTTTTTTGCGTTCATAGCAATTTTGTCATTAATTTCGTTGTATACGTGCAGATCCAAAACGAACACATTTCAAGAGCATTATAAATTTAACCATTAGGCTTGAAGGCATTTAGTTTTCAGGAGATAGACGCTGCAACTAGAGGCTTCAAGGCAAAAATAGGAAGCGGCACCTTTGGGAAGGTATACGAGTGTGTTTTATCTAATAGAAAATCTATTGTTGTGAAGAAGCTTAATAAACAGCTCCTTCAAGGCAAACGAAATGGTGAACCCGAGTTCAGAACAGAGATGATATCATAAAAAACTTGTTAAACTTTATGGTTTTTGTCATGAGGGCTCCCACAAAATGTTGGTGTACAAGTACATGCCCAATGGATCTCTGGATAGTTTTATTTAAGGGTACAAGAGTTCTTGATTGGGATCCGCGCTTTAATATTGGGTTGGGAGTACATGAAGAATGTACAAACCCTATGATTCACGGTGATATAAATCCGCAAAACATCCTGCTGGACCAAAATTACCATATTAAGATTGCAGACTTTGGAATTTCAAAATCGATTGGCAAAAAACAAACAAGGACATATACTCTTTCCCGTGGCACTGTTGGTTACATAGCACCCGAGTGGGAAAAATATATTGGAGTTACTGTCAAGGTGGACATTTACAGCTTCGGGGTGATGCTTTTCGAAATTAGTTGCAGGAAGATGTTCGAATTGGAGGCCTCAAAAAATGAAATGGTTTTATCTGATTTTCTCTACTTTGGACGCTTAACACTTAAACCTTCAGTAGCGCGTGGCCCTACTATTCTAAAGGGAAGGGTCGCTCGGGAAGAATAGTGATCGTCCTTCATTCAACAGGATGGATGGATTGGACTAAAGGTCCTCTATCTATAAACGAGCAAAGGGTAACTACCCTACTATTCTATTTTGAAAGTTGGAAGGAAGGGCGTATTAACATTTTTGCCCAGAAAATAAACTGTAAAAAGCAAGAACTTACCATTTATATTCAATTGAAGGGCACGGAGATGACAAAAATGCAACGGGCAAGGGAAAGGCTGCTGAAACTAAAACAACAAAGTAGCTAGATCCTCCTTTGATAGACAGCAGCAGTAACAAATATCTGCAGGGAGCAAAACCGTGGAAGAAGACAGCAGCCAGGGCATAGTGTACAAATATCTTGCTTCTTCTAGCACAAATACCCTGATCCAAATATCTTGCCCCTGATTACTCCATTACGATGAGTTTCCATGAGTGGGTACCGCAGCTTCAGTGCCTCTGAATGCTCCATTTCAAGAAGTTTGTGCGGAGATGCCTCTGATTACTCCATTTCATCTATGAGTTTGCACATTGTGTTTACCACAGTGAGAAGCGGGAATGGACTAATCGACATGAATATATTTCTAACAAATATGCTTTTAGGTGTTTCCTTAATTAGAGACAATTAAAAATAAAATAAGAAATATAAGTAAAATATGAAAAAAAATTTTAAGACAAAATTAAACTTTCGTCACAAATTAATGTCTTAAATACCTCTACTATGTAGTAGTGTTACAGTCCTAATTTATTGGCAGAAGTAGGAAATTCAAAAGAACGAGCATGGATTAGTAGTGCAATTACAATTCCAATCCAGAGACAGTAGTCTGTGAATCCAAAAGAACTCAGATGAATTGTGAGAAACACAATATCTACTGTTATAATGGAATTTTTGGGTAGAATGGCAGAAGCATACCTTAACTACCAGTGCACTTACAATCCCAATTCGTGGATAATAGTTTGTGAAGCAAGATGTTTTCCACCTATTGGTGCGCTCAGAAAGAACAAGGTCAGTATCATCATCGTTTCACATTGGATGAACCGGCCTGATCATACGGGCTTGACAAATCCAAACACATGAATTGCTACGAAACTTAAATCCTATTTGTCTACGAGCTTTTGAGACATTGCATTTTTATAGACAGTCCACAGAGCACTGGATTCAGAATGCACTTGAATGATCTGGGCAACAAACTTGGCCTCGGACAACATCAACATCAAAAAAAGCCGATTCGAATTAACCTGCCCTACTCCATTTATTGCTGCTATAGTTTGCAAAACTAAAAGCCTGGGCCTGATTAACTTGTCCAAACTCATTGAAAACAGGTGTGAATGCTTTGCCACAAAGTATACAGAGAGTTTCATGTGATTGAGCATAAAGTCCAATTTTTTCTTAACGATTTCCTCCGGCATTGTGAGAATCAAAGGGAAAACCCTAACTACCTGCGAGAGGCCGCAAAGTTGAAGATTGTCTATCCTAGCCTGTAACACTTCAATAGGGGTTATGGCCACCATGCACACAACATATTTGTACATTTTGTCTTCCTTGCGAACGCCAATATTTCAAATGAGATCAAGTTGCTCCGGGGTCAGAGAACTGTGCCTCAAAACACGAGGATCTATCAACAAAAACATGGTGAGCTCTGTTCCATGAAAACCAAAACCCTCCCAAAAAGCAAGCGAGGGTTTTAGGGTTTTCTGCAAGCATTTTCCATGAAGAAAGTAGTAGTACTTCCTAATTGCTCTGATCAAGAAATCGTCTGTTGGAAATAGAGTCTTGAGAAGCTCAATGTTTGAGCGGAGGACTTCCAGCTTTATTGTTAAGATCCGAGGCAGCCCAAATACAATTTCGTTTAGATTTTCCCTCCAAATGCCGGAATCTCTTAGCAGTTGAATCTTTAGCTCCAGCACTCTTTCCGCACTTGTGACCAAAAGCGCGGGCTGAGATTTGATTATGTTTATAATTTGTTCGTCGTTGCAGCCGTGTCTGTTGAGCATGCACACGAGCTGTTGAATATTACCTAGTGATTTCAGCCGCTTGAGCGAGGGCCTCTTTTTCAATATTTTTGCAGTGTCGGCTGAAGGCATGTCAAATCTGGCGGTAATGAAATGCAGAAAGAGATTTTCTAAGTTGGAGGTATTCCTAACATTATTTTCTGCGAGAACTGAGAAATTAGAACGAAAATGGTTTGGGGTTTTGAGAAACAGGACACGCCACACAGGCAAGCAGAAGAAGAGTTTGGTGATCATGTTTCAACCAGCGAAGCACTCTAAAGATTGATTAACAAAGGAGACTGTTAACTTCCGATAAAATGCCACATCGTCTAGTTTTCAAAATTTTATAAACGCGATAGATTTTTGCAAAATTTTCACCAGAAATTCTTCATACAATTCACCTGATATTATTCACATAAATTTCACCAGAGAATATTCATGACATGCATCTTCACTCCTGTTAAACCATTAAAAAAATCTGAAATAAGAAAAAAGCAAAAACAGTAGGCAAATATGAGAATCTTTCAGTACCGTTGAGAATGGGCGAAGTAGGGTTTCCAAGAGCGTCTAAAAATATTGAGAAATATAAGGTGCAGTAGATGTTTTATGAGATCTTATTTTGGCATTTGGAAAAAAAAGGTTGGAAAGTCTGTTTACAAAAATTTGAAAATAGTAAGCAAGACTCTTCTCATTTTAGATGTGTCATTATGAGTAAATTCTTTAATGCTAAAATGATTGCATTGAATACTAGCAATCACACTTTAGTGTGCAATAGGTACGCCGAGAAGTTGTGGAAGGTCAAAATTAGTCTTTTTTTGTATACATCTATATAAATTGACGACATATTTCTATATATATGTCTCAAAATATATTTATGAAAATATGTATTTTTATTAATAGCTTTTAATATTGATAAGTAGGAGATATTTTGCACAACAAGTCAAATTGTGATATTGCTATCTAGATTTAACTATGTAGTTTTTGAGTCAAACTCATTGACCCATATTTCACGAGTAGTGATTCACACATGAATCCATCTCTCATGAGAATAAATGGAACACTTAGCACTCATTGGATCTAGGTGATGCTCACAAAGGTGAAGCATCGGGACTTCTCGAGAGGTCACTCATCCCAGTACTACTCCAACTCGAGCGTGCTTAACTACGAAGTTCCCTCCTTGGTTAAACCCACTCTGCTTTCAAACCCATTTGCAAAACCTTCACCAAGTGTTGTGCCTTATTAACCATTCATTAGAAAGCCCCTTAAGCTCGTCAATTGATAAGTAGGAGATATTTTCCACAGCAAGTCAAATTGTGATATTGCTATTAGGATTTAATTGTGTATTTTTTGAGTGAAACTCATTGACCCATATATCATGAGTAGTGCTTCACACATGAATCCATCTCTCATGTGAATAAATGGAACACTTAGCACTCATTGGATCTAGGTGATGCTCACAGAGGTGAAGCACTGGGACTTCCCAATAGGTCACCCATCCTAGTACTACTCTGACTTGAGCGCACTTAATTACGAAGTTTCCTCCATGGTTAAACCCACTATGCTTGCAACCCCATTTGCAAAACCTTCACCAAGTGTTGTGCCTTATGAACATTCATTAATAAAATAATTTTACTGTGGCACTGGGTTTTCTTCCCTCAAGTTGGAAGATTTTCCTAGGATAAATAATTGTGTCTTAACGTTCATTATTTGTTTCTGCTCTTTATTGATAGTGTTGTTCTAATTTTGAATGTTCTTATACCATTTTCTCTCACCCATCCTAGTACTACTCTAGCTTGAGCATGCTTAAATTATCTCCTACTTATCAATTGATGTGATGAGCTTAAGGGATGAGCTTAAGGGGCTTTCTAATGAATGTTCATAAGGCACAACACTTGGTGAAGGTTTTGAAAATGGGGTTGCAAGCACAATGGGTTTAACCATGGAGGAAACTCCGTAATTAAGCGTGCTCAAGTCAAAGTAGTACTAGGATGGGTGACCTATTGGGAAGTCTCAGTGCTTCACCTCTATGAGCATCACCTAGATCCAATGAGCGCTAAGTGTTCCATTTATTCTCATGAGAGATGGATTCATGTGTGAAGCACTACTCATGATATATGGGTCAATGAGTTTGACTCAAAAAATACACAATTAAATCCTCATAGCAATATCACAACTTTTAATATTATTATTAGTGTAAGAATGAACTGTGCTATTGCAATAAGTAATTTTAAATAAAATAAAATAAATAAATGTGTTTAATAGATTACTATAGTGGAAAAGTAGTTTTCTATGGTAGTTGATTTTCCACTAACAAAGCCTCAAAAAAGCCTCGAGAATGAAGTGAGGAGCATTGATGAGGTCCAAGAGGGGACTAAGGAAAAATAACAATAAAAGTGCAAGGTTCAAATAGAGAAGGGTGGGAAAGTTGCAAAGCTATATTCTTACAATCATATTAGAATATTATTTTGGTTAGTTTATTTGTTATTGATTTATTATTTCTCTAAAATTTTATTGGACTAAGGAAAAATAACAATAAAAGTGCAAGGTTCAAATAGAGAAGGGTGGGAAAGTTGCAAAGCTATATTCTGACAATCATATTAGAATATTATTTTGATTAGTTTATTTGTTATTGATTTATTATTTCTCTAAAATTTTATTTTTAATTTCTTTAATTATTTTTTCAATTTAAAAAATATATACTTTCTCCTTTTCTTTATTTTATTTTATTTTATATCTCTAGATGTTATTTTATATCTATTCATTATTAATTTTTCTTTGCTTTCTTTTAACTCTTTTCTCTTTATTTTCCCCTTTTATTGTTATTTCCCTCCAATTGTCTTTATTACTTTCCTATTTTCTTTTATCTTCTTTTTTATTATTTGTTTCTTTATTCTTATTTTTAATCTCATTTTTATTTAATTTTAGATTTATTTTTTGTTACTTTATTATACTCCTTTGTATTCTTTTCCTTTCCTTTCCTTTTAATCACCCTTTTTCTTTTGATTCATATGTTGTATGTATTTTTTTATATTTTGTATATTTATGTACTATATAAAGTAAGTTTTCATATGTCTCTACATTGAACATAATAATGTAATTGCAATATTGCTTTTATTGATTTAACTGTGTAGTTTTTGAGTCAAACTCATTGACCCATGTTTCATGAGTAGTGATTCAATATGAATCCATCTGTCGCACTTAACACTCATTGGATCTAGGTTGTGCTCACAAAGGTGAAGCACTAGGACTTCCCGGAGGTCACCCATCCCAATACTACCCCAGCTTGAGCATGCTTAACTACGGAGTTTCCTCCACGGTTAAACCCACTCTACTTACAGCCTCATTTGCAAAACCTTCACCAAGTGTTGTGCCTTATTAATCATTCAATAGAAAGTCACTTAAGCTCACCAAATGATAAGTAGGAGATAATTTCCATAGCATTGTGATATTACTATCAGGATTTAATTGTGTGATTTTTAAGTCAAACTCATTGACCCATGTTTCATGAGTAGTGATTCAACATGAATCCATCTCTCATGAGAATAAATGGAACACTTAGCACTCATTGGATCTAGGGGATTCTCACAGAGGTGAAGCATCATTACTTTTTGAGAGGTCACCCATCCTAGTACTACCTGACTTGAGCATGCTTAACTATGGAGTTTCCTCCATGGTTAAACTCACTCTTCTTGCAACCCCATTGCAAAACCTTAGCCAAGTATTGTGCCTTAATAACATTCATTAGAAAGTCCCTTAAGCTCATCACATTAATTGATAAGTAGGAGATAATTTCCACTCCAACATGCAACGATGACGACGATTGAGAATCAACTACCCTTGACAGAGTGGTGGGTAGGGTATGCAAGTCTCCGATAGGTAAGCCACAAGTATTGTTCATCAAAGAAAGCATCCCCTGGCTCTACTATGAGTAGGATACCAACCTCAGCACTATAGTCGACATTCACTATCATTACTACTGATTGCCTCAAGGTTTACTCCAGTTTTAGTACAATGAACTTCAACGGTCCAGTAAATCAAGGCTACGTGTGATCAAGTGGAGAACCCTCATGAGAAACTCGCTCGCTACAAAGCTTCACTAAAATGGTGAAGCCCATCCGACCATCATCATGTAGTTGAGTGGGTCAACAAAGATGGGCATCATGATCTCCCTCACAATGACACCATGATGGCAAACTATAAAAGTGCATTTTATTTCTTTCATCGATGTAAAGAGGTCAGCTACAATGGATGGTAAAGATTTTTCTGATGGTAGTCATTTACCTTTATGTCTATTACAACTGTCAATGGACATATTCAGCTCCTCCTCCTTCATATAGGGAACGCCTTCGGTGTAATTAGTACATAATAAAAGATACTCTTTTACTTTATTTACAGACTAGTATATCTATATTATTATTAAATAAAAATTTATGTCAAATTGCAAGTTATCTATATAAATAAATCATCAAATTTTGTAATGAGAAAATAAGAAAGTTATAAAGAAATAAAAATTATATCTATATTATTATTAAATAAAAATTTGTGTCAAATTGTAAGTTATCTATATAAATAAATCATCAAATTTTGTAATGATAAAATAAGTTATCTATATAAATAAATCATCAAATTTGTAATAAGAAAATAAGAAAGTTATAAATAAAAATTAGGATTGATAGAAATATAAGTTTTACAAGTTTTCAAATTCAATAATTTTGAAGTATATAAATATTCAAATTTTGAAAATTTAACTATCATTCTATTATATTATAGGTAATTGTATAATTATACTATTGATTGGTCCTACAAATAATTAATTTAATTTATACAAAGGTGCATTAATAATTACTAACATTTGTTATTTAATCTTATTAGTAATTAATTCAATGTATATTGCAAATGTATAATAATTGTGTGTGTTTGATTAAGAAGAGAATTGGAGTTCAAGTAGGTTTTATATTTAATTATGTTTAGAGTTAATGTTACATTGGAGTTAGTATTTAGGCTCAAGATAAAATTTAATTACATTTAAGGTCACTTTGGGTTTAGGTAATTATAAGATTTCAACTACATTTGTATTAGGGTTGGGTTAAATGTTACGTCACCATTCAAAGTTATACTTTAGGATAAATATTTGGGTTATGGTGATGGTTTAAAGATAGAGTTAGTGTTAGAATTAGCATAAGGATTAATATTAATATTGAATTAGGATTTGACTCAGCATTACAATTCAATCAAATCTCAATTGGGGGTTGATGTTAAGATCTAATTCTAAGAATTGAGAATTAAAAACATGCATTTCTTTATATCTTCAAGGGTATTCAATTTGAAAAATTAACTATGAAAACAATTCAACCTAAAGATAGCAATGGAGGCTCATTAGTATAAATTTTATGGTGCATCATAAAACTATATAATATATAGTGAGATGAACAATTTATAGATTTCACTATTCTTTGATTGATTTTTCTACATAGCGTATTTTCATCGTCATTAATACTATTATAAATATGTGGGCAAAATAATGATGTTTTTAATAACGTAGTGCATAACTTAAAATCACAATGCCTTCAAACACATGAAAAAGATTGATTTTGCATCTTTATTTGCACTTCCTATTTGTTAGTTGATGTAATCGTCTTGTTTGTTAATCAATGTAATCTTCTTGTTTGTTGGGCAATGCAATTAAGCATAGAATGTGGTACATGGACACCTCATGAAGACCATCCCCATTTGGTGTTATTTTACTTGAACATGTTGCAATAAGGTCCATTGGACCATTTTGATGTTGGTTGTAATCTCTTCAGGAGACCTTATAAGGCCAAAGAGATGATTTACATTGTAAGTCCAATTATGACCTTATAGGTCATTATGGGTCAAATTGATCAAACAAATAGGGATGAGGTAGAATTCATGTTTTTGAATCTATTTGGCCATTTTTGGCACAAACATGATGTAATAGTGTCTATTTCATAGTTAGGGGTGCTAATTGTTCAATAATTACAAAGTTGCCAAAAAGTTGCATAGTAACTAATGAGACAAAAGTATTGCTTATATCTTGATAAGAAGATGCTTAGTCTTGGTGGTGTCATATCTTTAATGTTTGGTTAGTGTTCTATGGTTTTAAAAGACTTATGTTATTTCCTTTGATTAGTGGCATGCAACCACTCAAACTTGCATTTTATGATCATTTTGTTTATGGGCTTGAAAACTATGGTTTAAGAGTTTATAGTCATGTTATGTAATATACTCATACTAAATACTCTATAATGTGTTTTGATTAATATTTAATCATCTAGAAAATGGATATGGTAATGTCATGTATGGATGCATATCTTCTTGTTTTCGTTTTAGCATTTACGGTATAGGACAATAGTTAGAAGAACATTCTTAGGAAGGTGCCATAAACAATTGACTAGAGACACTATCTTAACACAGAAGGATATGACTTAAGAGTCATCTTGCTTTCAAATAATGGTGACAACTAGAAAATTCTAAGTCATGTGGAATGTCCTTAAGTACAGGAAAATACAAGATGAATTGGTAGCTAGATTTTTAAGCTCGTGTTGTTAAAGCAATTTTTATTTTGTATTGATTACGCTCCTACCTCTTAGGATGCAATAATTATACTTATCTATTCTCATGGTGAAGTTAGTTGGGAAATTGAATCTTCTCTTTAAACAAGACACTCCTCTCCTACGTGAGAATGGTGGAGATATGGAGAGTAAGAGAAATTACTTTTTTTTAAAGTTATTTTCCTATTTTGCAATTTATGGTGGTGTATAATCTTATTTCATATCAATAAAGAAATGATTTAAGCATTTATTTTATGTAATTGAATTCTTGGATGCTCACCCAAGGGAGACCACTAGGTGAGTAGTTCATTTTAGTGTAGCTTCTTTCTTGCAGTAGAGTAGTTTCTATTTTTGCAATAATTTGTAATTTTAGCTTTAGTACTTGCATGTTCTTGCAGCCAAAAATGATTGAGTAGTTGCAGTCTATTTTTTGCAAGAATGTCATTTAGAGTAATTATAACTTCCACCACTTACCCTTGCATCGATTTTAAACATTTAATTTGAATTGTTTCCTCGAAAGCATTTACTTCTTGCAGCCATAGAGTAGACTTTATTTTCAACAAGAGTTTATTATAGCATGGCCAAAGCTAGTTCTTGGTACATATAGAGTGCAACCCTGTAACGCCCAGCCAAGGGATCCAAAAGAATTAACCTAAAGTTTTACTAAGTTTTCCAAACAATTTTTTTTTTTTAAATCATGAAAGATAAACCATTCACATCAAACACATAGTAGCAGAAACAATAATATACATACAACTAAAAACATACATAACAGGTTACATTCCTTAAGGATCCTAAGACATTGAGTCACATTTAATCTAATTAATACTAAGTCTAACAACTACCACATCCACATGAAAGAATAATTAAAGAGTCCAATGTCCATATAATACATTTGTTCTGAATGCCTCTTGGCAAATGAAATCTAGAATACTCAATCATCCACTATACATGTCATAGGGTATGAAAAGCTTAAAAGAATATACATGTGTGAAAATGAAGTACATCATCCTATTCTAATCCATGATGCAAGTGCAATAAAGTAAATGAAACCAAATTCCATACATGATACACCATCATAGAAGATATAAACATCCATTGTAAAAGATAACCATATATCATAAAACACAATTAACTAAGTACATGATTCCTCCCAACCGTAAATAGCATCATTAGACCATCGTGGGCCCTAGCCATCCCTCCGCGCGTAACACCCCAAGTCACCGAAGAGATCATCGATATTATCATAGTAGGGATGTCACTCCTAAAACACACTACATCATACACAGAAAGCAATCTAACATGCTACAACATATGCATCAGAAATCTAATCATGCAAAATAAGGCATAAGATAAGTAAACAAAATCATCTATCATATACTAATCATCAATATAAGGATACATGTCCACCATCATAACATAATACATCAGCCATGGTGTCTCAAACGGATCTCAAATGGTAAGAGTGAAAAGGCCCTACCACCCGACCGCGTGGAACCTAAATGGTCCACTCCCACCATGTTGAGGAGATAATCTCAAGTCCCAAATAGGATATCAAATCACATAACAAAAGATAAAAAATCACATAACACAAGTACTCTCTAAGTTCAGGAATCCTAAAAGTATACTAACTCAAGGGTTCCAACACACATACTAACATCTAGTTCTTAGAGGCACAACAAAGACATGTAGGAAACCTACTATGTAAGCGGGAAAGTGTCATTGCACGGATCACGCTAGAGTTACCCTAGTAGTCTCTCAATAGACCTCGACCCCCTAGTGATCCCTATGCGGCCACTAGTATCCTCTCGTACTGATGAGGCATACTACGAAAATCAAGGTCGCAACCAAGCGTTCTCTCTACTCCCATCTTAGTCTATACTAGCACTCGAGGCATGGGCGAGAACATACAATTATCTTATTAGGTTCATTTTAATCCCCTTTTAGTGTAAATATTTTCATTTATTAAATAACTTACAATGAGTTACCCTGACAACCACTTAGGTCCCCGACCCCCATTGCAAGCCACTTCCCGACACTACAAGTAGATAACCTACCCTAGGCTCAATAAAAATAGAAATCCATAATCACATAAAATCACCTCAATCCTGAACAAGCAATGACCAAAAGACAATCCACAATAAGAACATCAAATCTCCGTGAGTAACTGAAAAGCATCCATTGATAATCATGACCATAACAATTCTCTATTGGCAACTGAAGGTATCAGTGATAATCACAATATCCATCTATCCTCATTGAGCAACTGTATAGTATCTCAAAATAAATCTCAATATCCATATCAATGATAAATCACCATATCCATTGGTTCTCAACGAGCAACCAAAAAGGCATCTCAAAGCAAATAATATTGATCGAAGACTCCAAAATGGTCGAGTCAAAACATGTCACAACATGACAACATCAAGAAATAAATCAACACTTCAGTCCCATCATGGTGACTCAAAAGTAGTCCAAAGATAACTGATTGATGATTCAAAAATGGTTAAGTCAAGTGTCTCAAATACATAAATCTCAGCTTCACACGAGAAGACTGGGAAGCAATAACAATCAGTAAATACAAACATCTCATAGAGCACACCATCACATTACCATGGTTGGGTTTTAAAAGAATCGAGACCAAATAACATCCACATGCCATCACATCTCATAACTCCCAAGCCTCTGGTAGACATCCTAACTGGTCAACACTCTAGGACCACCCAAATCGCAAACATGGATAGCATAAAGAACAAGATACAAACACATATTTTAGTTTGCTTTTGCAATCACATGGTTAAGCCAAATATTAGGTTTCAGTTTTCATTTTCAAGTACATTTCAAGTGTATTAGATTCTTCATTTAATCTACAACTCAACCCATTTATTTTTTTGAATAAAACATAGAATTATCCCTTCATTATTTTAAAACAATTCTCTAAAATAATCATAAGATAATTATTTACTTGTATAAATCATTAAACTAATTCCCATTGACTTTTAATAAAATCATTGCATTATTTTACTAAAATCAATGTTACTAATAATTAAATGAAACCCCCTTAATTCCCAGAGCATCTCCCATTATTCAACTCTCTAGAATAATACTTATCTTCTTTTAAATAATTAATTTACAAATTCCTTAAAACACTTCAAGGACAATCATTTATAATCTTCATTGATTTTAAGTAAAATCAATCTCATTAATAATTCAATTATTTAATTCCACTAAACACTTATTAATTTTTCTTTTAATTTGCCCTCATTAAAAAATCTATTTACTTAAATTGACTAATAATTAATTACACTTCTTCTACTATTAACTAATCTTAATTAAATTTAATTTAATTAGATTAGTTAATAAATCATATAAAACTAATGCATAACAATAAGATTCTATTTTAATTCGAACCCAAACTCGAATCAATTTCCAAATCTTGATTCTACTAGGGAAGATTGCAATAATATTTTTAATTCCCATAATTGGATGAAACAATATGCATGCTTCAAATTCCAAATTACAACATTAAAGATTCATTCATAGAGAATTATTCAGACACACATAACAGACACTATGAAGACAGGAAGAGAAAGAGCGTAGTAAAATATGTGAAATAATCACGAGTGCCTACCTAGACACTGATGCTAATTTGCTACACCTCAGAAAATTGTTGAGAAGCTCCTCCTCTTAGAACCTTCTCCTTTCTGAAAATTCCTTCCTTCTCCAACATTGACAATTCCTCCAAGAACCAAAATTGACCCCCCCCCCCCCCACCCCCCCGCCCCCCCCAAGTGACTAGGAGTGCTTGTAGAAGCATATGAGGATGTAGAAGCATATGAGCTTCTCGAATGCATGTAAGCTTGTCCAAACACACTAGGAGAGCCTCTATATAAAGGCCTCTAAGATGCATCTAGAATGTGTCTAGAAAGAACTAAGAGATAAGCATGACAACTAAGCACATAACTTCCACAATAAGAAGATAAACATGATGAGGTCTCTAGAATGTTGTAGACAACATGTGCTCAAATAATATGCTAACTCCTAAGTGTAGACAACACGTGCATAATTAGAGTGCAAACTCTCGTGTTGTCAACATGACAACTTACAAGAGTTCGCATACTCCTATGTGAATAAATAATGCATATTAATTTATTTAATATTCACTTGACTATTTTTAAATAAATTTATTAATTTTAAATCTCATGCACTCACTTTATTAAATCCACTTGTTTTATCTTAATATATTTTAATCACATGCATGTATCACGTGATCTAGAATCTTTTAATAATTTTAATATCTTTTCCACTCTTAAATTTATTTTCGAAACTTAATTGATAAAATATATAATAATATTATTTAGCATTTATTAAAAATGAACTCTAAATATATTATTATTAAAATAAATATTGTCATGTTCCAAATTTAAACTTGTAACTTTCATCTCCAAATTTAATTCCTTTTATTTAATTAATTTCCCAATTAATTAAATAAAATAAAATATTAAAATACTGTAATAATTTTCCATTTAATTAAATCTTTTAATTAGACTTAATTAGTAGAAAATACCCCAAAGACTCATAAAGTAAAATATAAAAACCCATCATAGCAAAACACATACAAAATCAAACTAAGGGGTTAATATCACGAATTACGTCATTCGACGCATTTGGAGGGTACTCAACTTAGATACTTGTCCTAATTTTCAATTAGGACAAATGGCTTAAAGGGTTGGGATTTGGACTTGAGAATTTTATCTCCCCTCTCTTACCATTGAGATAATGCGATAGGGTACGCTCATCCTGGCAATTCAGGGAAGTCGATACCTGGTACTTGCAACCTGCATAAAATCCACACATGTACAAGCACAATATATACTAAGCTAAACAGGCAATGGTAGGAAGTGATGTATCGTGTAGATCCCGACTAGCAAGTGACTACGACTCCCTTCCTTAACCACATTAGAAATGCCATACAGAAAGAAAACAACATGCACACCATACACATGCAAGTATGGGGTAAGTATCCATAAGAAAACACATATGATAAACAATTATCGTACTAATCATCATTAATAACTGCAAACACTGTAATAATCATCATACATACATGAAATATAAAGTACCAAGTAATCTCATCATATATCAATTGAATTTGAAACAATATCTAGTAATCTCAAAATAATGTCACTAATAATCATCAACATAAAACTATCCTAAAAGAGTTCGGCCACAATAGCAAAAGTGTGAACTAGGGCAGGCACTACAAACCCCATTTCAAGTAAACATTCATGTGTTTAATGATTAAATGCATATTCATAAAGAAAATAGGTTTCTTAGTTAGGATAATCTATCCTTGAGTTGAGCATTACGCCTAGTATTGATCCAATTATGAGGACAAGCATTGTTGGCATTTTCTAATACATTTGGCCTCAAATTTTGATGAAGTTTCCTAACGAGCAATGCATTTTCTGTAAAAAAAAAATTCCAAAAATTATTGGCATTCATTGAAATTCTAATGAGAGGACTTCTCGCATTCATCAAAATTATGAAAAAGGTGGGCAATATTTGAAAAAAAATATTGTGGGTTCTTATTTTTTATTACTCGTAAACAAAGCATGGGTTCTCATTTTTCATTTCCCTGAGATTGACAAAGGTACTCTAGACCATAGCATAGTGATACTAAAAAAGGTACCCTTGGAATAGTGAGACTAACAAAGGTACTCCCCTTGGCATAGGAAGACTGATGAAGGTACATTTTCTTTCTCATGGATAAAGCGAAGGGCTTGGTAGAAGTTGCAAATCTTGGACTGGAGAGGACATTCACTATTCCTATCTACATTCAGAGGTGAAAAAAATCAATTTATTCTATAATAGTGTCTTCCATTAGAATTTGGAGTGTTTCTATGATTTCACGGTTTTGTAACATCTAATTTTAGATTTTTTATTTGGGCAAATTGGAAGAATATTTTTTGTTTATTTTTTCACAAGCTTTCTTAAACAAGATGTAATTAAAATTTTGAAGCAAGTTGTATAAGGGTTTTGTCTATGAAAAAATGTTGGTGATTGATATGAAAAGCATTGAAGGGTTTAAAAGATGGTTGCAAAAGGAGGATATGTGCTTAAGAGAAGGGTTGGTCAAAGATTAATTGTGTGAAATGAGTGAATATTGGTTATTGACAATAAGGAATATCAAACATTGTTATGAGTTGTAGAAAGTCGAGGTGAGGAGATATTATGGATGATATGATTATTGTACAAAGAGTTGAGAAAGATCGAGTATGGGAGAAGGTTGCATGCCTTAGAGGAGGAAATTTAATTTTGTTGTTGTTGTTGTTAAGTTTGTGATTGTCCTGAGTTGGACTAAGGATCTCAGAGGGTGGTCTAAGTAGAGAGAAAGTGATAAGAATTTAGGGCTTATATAGGGAAAGTTGATAAAAGTCTGAAGTGAGCCTAGTTATGGAGTTTGGATAGAGAGAAAGGCTTAGCAATTGAAGTGTGGTAGGGTGAGTATGATTGTGATATGAAATATACTCAATAGTAAAACTGATATAGTGGCATTCATTGCAAGAAGTCATTATATGTTATATCTTAAATATAAGATCACAAACACATTAAATACTCTTTGCATTTTTTGTATTGCCTTGACCCTACAAATACTAAAAATCACTACTACTTCATACTCACACTACCCCTTACACACACATGGGATAAGTAATAAATGATTTTATCTAATGTTAGCCTACTCTCATTGCCTAGTAATAATTAATTACACAAGTTGCACATATGATCAATGTAACTGAAGGGATGTGTGTCAACCAACTTAAAGTTCCTTTCCATGTGAACTTTAGTGGAGTTTGAGTTTAAAATTTTAATAAAATATTATGTTATGGAGATAATTTATTGATTTTTTTCTTTGATCAACAACATGGTTTTCATTTGTATGGACTTTCTTTTTCTTTGAAATATTTTGGGACATGAAATTAAGAAGTTTTCTTCCTTTTGATCCTATTCAGATCTCTATCCATTAAGAATAGAAGGAGATCCAATAAAACTTTCGATCGAAACTAAACACAAGTAATTTTGATAGATACTACCTTAAAAGTTTTGATCAAAACTTTTAAGGTAGTTAACTAGCATGTTGGTGTTCTAATTTAACAGTACCAGAAGACAACAAAAATAAGATGATGCCTAGGGTTTAGCTACTTCTCATGACTGGCACATGTTATTTTGGATTTGGATAACAAGGTAGTAATTCCTTCTACACTATAGGTTCTACTAACCAAGGTGGGTTTACCTAGGGATTTCAACAATTTCTGAACATTATCACACTATAAATCCCTTGCAACAAACTTGGTCTCTAAAACTTATTGAAATTGCAAATTGATAACAAGCTAACAACAACCAATTAAAACTTTCTAAACTTTTACAATCAGTGATGACGGACATTTGATTTCATTTCCATAAACATTTATAAATTGATTTTGATTTTAAAATGAACAATTTAATGCAAATTATGACTATCTTGCTTGCTTTTCTAATCTTGACCAATGCCTTAATTCATTGTTAGAATAGAGTCATATCAATGAATTATATCTATTTATTCGACTTGCAATTAAATATATCAGTTGTTAAACCCTAAATTCTATACTTACAATATCCCCTCCATACATCAATAACCCTATCACTTCACGAAAGCATTTACTTAATTCATTGAATTAGAAGAAACAATGAAGTAATATACAACTCATCCAAATTTCATTCAAATAAACTGAACATTGTTCATTTACCCTCAAAGTCATAGACACATAAAATGGAGACAGAATTTAGAACACACAAATATCCTACAACTGCTCTTTGTATTAATCTTCTTGAGAATGATACATTTCTCTGATATAAGACTCTGAAATATAACAAAGAACTGAGAAATAATTTCTCATTTAATTTCCAAAACATTTCTAAAACTCTAAGAACACAAGGTAGAACATCATAAACTAAGAATAAAACATGGACCGGCTCCAAATGATATTTCCATCAAAATTGACTCAAAATTTGGACTCCACATCTTGGAAATCCTTTTATAAAATAAGGATTGTAAAAAGCTTCAGATGGGAGGACACTTGTCAAAAATCAATTGTAATAATATTGTTTTACATATGACAAATCAATTACATGAGAAAATGTTGGAGATAGCCAAAGATGAACAACTATAATTCTAGATGTTCAGGATCAACTTCATTGTTTCTAATATGAGACTATCCAAAGCGGGTGAACTACAAAGATAAGGTATCCCATTGAAATAGTTGTCCTTCCTCTATTTTTTTATTTTTTTATCAATCAATTGTCATCTAACTACCTCTGGTCGGTAAGGCTTTGATTTTGCCAGTTGCTTCCAAAGCATAGATTTCTCTTTTTGTAGGTCATTCAGTACCCCTAACTGCTTCCAATTCACTAACTACTTTATTCCAACTTTCATCCATGATGGCTTTTGATTTTGTCACAAATAAATTCATGTTTATTCCACTTTGAAAAGAGAATCAATCAACTCATTGAAAGCCACCTCATCAACATCTCCATCAAATATAGTTGTTACTCCTCCCACTATCAGAATCTTATCAAATGAATTTAACCACTCTTGCTAATCATTTAACTTATTATCACGGTCTTAGATTTATGGAACAAAAGAATCAATGCCCTCAATCATTATTTTTACTTTACTTTGAACACTTTGTAGTTTACTAATAAAAAATCTAATTAACTCTTTTACAACTTCTAGATCTTGCTTTACTATGAATATTTTATGTAGCAAATCTGGCTTCTTAACCATTAAGTCAATCAATTTTTTAAAGAATTGTATGTATGGTCCCCATTGGTTGAAAATTGGTGACAACCATGTTAATGTTTATTGACAAGTGTATTCAACATTTTGCAATGAAATTAAAATGGTGTGTGCCTGTTGAGAAATTTTTCTCAAGACACTTATCCTGTGAATTACCATACCTTTCAATAGGTTTATTTTAATTGATTGTTTGACTGGGGAGTTTCAATCTCCATTGATACAGTTTGAAGCTCAAGCTCTATTTGCACCTCTGTTGATATCTAGATTGTTTCTTCTTTATTGGCCTTTTTTGACTCTTCAACTCTTACTTCAACTTTTCTCTCCTCCATGGCTTTGAGTTTCTCTTTTAATGCTACAACTTCTTTCTCTAGCTGCAGAGTCTTGGCCTCTAGCTCTTTTATTCTCTGTGCATACACATACTTCTTTATGAACTCTTCTTCATAGATTCTCCTCACATCAATGTAATCTCTAAAAGTTTTACCTAGTCTTGTTTCAATTTGATCAACTTTGGCCTCATTCATGAATGCAAAGTGCTTAATAGCACTCAAGATCTCTTCACATGTGGTACTATCCATTGTCCACACTATTGCACTCTTGTATGTTGTATTTTTCACATCCATTAGGTTAGGCTTATTTATCTCTAGTGTCATGCTCCATATGACCAAAGTTTTTGAATCTATATTGAAACATGTTCCCCTCTAGAAGCCTTCAATGTTAATGCTTCATAAGATATAGCTTTTTCATGCCTCCTAATTGATCTAGCACAAAAGCTTTCTCCATATCCCATTTAGGTACTAGAAGCATACCACTTCTTTGTACAAGATCTTAGGCCTCAGTAGGGGTCATTAGTTCACTCTCAAGGTCATATGCTAATAGCTTTTCAACAAGATCCTTTTGCTTTTCTACTGATTCCCCTGGCTTGAGAGTCAATGTCAATTCATTTTTCTTGACTTTGTATAGGAAGCTTTTAAACTCTATAGATTTGATCAACTCATCATCTTCAATTTTTTTTTGGCTTAGATGATTCTATCTATAGTTGTGAAAACCAACGTCATAGTTCACCAAGAACACCTGCATGCAAATAACCCGTGTTAAATAGAAACTGGAGAAGGAAAAAAGCAAAGTTTGGAAATCTCAACGGAGTGAGAGAAAAATGTATTCCAAGATAATAAAATGAAAAAAATAAGAGTTCAACCTTAAAGGTGAACAAAACCCTAAAGGGAAATAAAACTAGGTTGCGCAATATAATTAATATAAAATATTAATTATATGCACCTAAGAGATAGCTTAAGTAACTAGAGTAATAAACGACTTAATTAATTAAATCAAGATTATCTAATTAATAAGTGTAAAAGAAAAATTACTTTAACACCCCCCCTTAAGTGAAGCTCAAGAGGTAAGCTAACCTAGCAAAGCTATGAAAGCAAGAAAATGGGTCCCGGAAACAAGGCCTGATCAAGTACCCAAAAACAAGGAAATCTCTATAAACCGAAGACAAAGGAGAAAACCCAGTGGGAAAAAACCCTCTCCAAAAAGAGATAGAGCAAACATGCTAAAAAAGCATGAAGGAAGGAAGGCCTCAACAATACCCCCAAGGACAACTTTCGTAACCCCAAGCATAGACTGCAACTGAAGATATCGTGGTGATGCAAAAGGTTTGGTGAAGATGTCAGCACCTTGCACGTCAGTGGGAATATACTCCAAAGAGAGAACACCATCTTGGATCAGCTAACAGATGAAATGCATATGAAGTTCAATGTGTTTAGTGCACTAATGCTCCATCGAGTTGCAAGAAATATGAATAGCACTCTAATTATCGCACCACAGAATAGTGGGACAATCAGGAGGAAAACCAAACTCAGTCATCAACTGCCGAAGCAATAAAATCTATTGACTAGCAAGCACTACTGCTCTATACTCAACCTTTGTAGATGAAAGTGGGTGAGCATGCTGCTTCTTGCATGACCATGTGATAAGACCAGAGCCAAGACAAAAAACAAAGCCAGAAGTAGACTTCCAATCATCAACATCACCGATCCAATCTAAGTCAGTGTAGCCAACAAAAATGAGGTGTCAGCTCTTATGCTCCATTGCTTTCCTTTGAGCATCTGGTAAAAATGCCCATGCTTCACTACCAAAAATTTGGCATGAAGATACATCAGGCTTGACATGAGACCAACCCCCCTCAGGAGTCATATGTCAAACTGCCTTGTGAGGCATCTGATTCTAAATATAGTTGGCACAATTGACTGCCTCTGCCCAAAAGGACGAATCCATGGACCTGGACTGAATCATACAATTAGCCATCTCCCAAAGTGTTCTATTCTTTCTCTCTACCACACCATTTTTCTCAAGGGTGTAGGGCACTAAAAATTGATGCTTAAGACCATGTTCAAAGAAAAAATCCCTAAAAGCTTGGTTCACATACTCCCCCCCATTATCTATGCATATCTGTCGAAGAGAAAGACCAAATTGCTTCTCCACAAATGTCTTGAAGACTCAAAATGAATCAAAGACATTCGACTTGTACTTCAAAATGTACACCCATGTGTGTCTGGAGAAGTCATCAATGAAAGTAAACACATATCTAGCACCAGAAAAAGGAGTGGAAAATGACATGAGGTCACTATGAATTAACTCCAATGGTGCCAAAGCATGAGTAGCTCGTCCATGTGGAAAAGGATCCCTATGTTGTTTGCCAAGAGCACAACCCTGACAAACACCATCTGTGCAAGAAATATGGGGAAGCCCAAGAATAAGTGCCTGTGTGCTCACCTACTGAAGATATTTGTAATTGACATGTCCCAAATGCTCATGCCAAAGTTTGCTTACTAAATCTGCATGTGTTACAAGATAGGAATCTATGTCATCAAAAGACTCAAATCCATCAAATCTATAGAGGTGAGATGTAGAGTCAACACTCCTAGTAGCCACAATCAACTTAGAATCATGTAAGTCCTGAATCACCACATCATGTGGTGAGAACTCAACTATCTTACCAAAGCCAGAGTGGCAAATTAGATAAATAGACAATAGGTTTGTTGAGATGTTAGGTTCAAAAAGAACATCTTGAAGAGAACCCCCAACTAATGCAACAGAACCAAAACCCATGACTGAAAGATGTGATGAGTTCCTAATAGCAATTTGTGAAGTAGCACAAGGAGCAAGTGAGGTGACCAACTGTTGAATGTCTGTCATATGTGAGAGACACCAGAATCAAGAATCCAGGGAGGCCTAGAAGTCATAGCTCGTGCAATAAGAGTGTGAGCTTTCCCTGTAGGGGGGATGAAGACTTAGGAGCTGAAATGTGATGCTCTTGCATGGCTTCCTCTAAAGCCTCCAAATGATTCAAACACCTAGAAACAGGATGTCCATCCTTTTCACAAAAACTATAGGTCTCAATTGTTTTCTTCTTAGTCTTGGAGGTAGACTCAATAGACTTCAAAGAAGATTTACCCTTGGAAGGGTTAGCTGGAGGTTTGGAATCAATTTTCGGTGTATTTTTCTTTGGTTTGGCTTTCTATTTTGGTTTCCTCTGAGAAGACTGAGCAACCAATGCTTGGCTAGAAGAGCCAAAAACATCCACCTGTTGGATCTTTGCCTATTCCAGTGTCAACCGATCATAGAATGTCTCAAAAGAAGGCATTTGATGTTTGTTATCCAAGGCAACCATAGTGGAGTAAAAAGTGGGAGAAAAGATCTGATACTATCCTCACAACTTTGAGAGTATCAAAAAAATACACTCATCATCTGTTTTGTTTTTCCCACATCCTTACAAAACTATACACAGAGATTTGAACTTCATCAAGAAGTCCTCAATGGTGGGAAAGCTGGTAGGTGTCAAAGAAGTCAACTTTGCATCAAGTTGTAGTGCTTGAAACTCATTCACAATGTCAAACAAGTTGTAAAACTTGGTCCAAACAGCCCGAGGAGTGGTCAAACCATCCAAGTGAAACAAGAGACTATTGAAGATGTTTAGTGCAATCAATCCCTTGGCTTCATCCATTTTATTTCTGTGCTGACGAACCTCAAAAGGGTGTTATAGAATAGGTTGGTTCTCATCCAGACATGACCATAAAGCATGTGACATAAGAAGTTGAGTCATGTGTGCTTTCTAATTATGGTAATTGTGTGGTGTCAGCCAGGCCACAGAGGGATCCGACATTGAGAGAAGAAGATGGAAGTAGAAGGGTCAATTCTGAATTAAATTGTAGAAAAGAAAATGTACCCTGCCCCCCACAATGTATAAAGATATCCCTCGTAAACCAAAAAAACAACTACTGAAAACACAAAAACTGAAAAAAAAGCGTAGACACTAGATGCAGAGAGGGAGGAAACTAAAGCCTCTACTTCAACACCAAAAATAGGAACTCAAACAACCTTGTAACAAAATAAAATCGACATCATCATCTCCAGCTCAGAACCAACTTTTTGACATTTCTTTTAGATAAAAAAAAGACCTTTCTATGCTCAAGTCATGGCCAAAAAATGAATTGCTCCTCCAAAAATAAGCTCTCTAGAAAATTCTAGGCATGAGAAAAAATTTGAACAGTATGGCCGTCTACCAGAAAAAAAATTTGGTGGCCAAAAAATGATGTCAGTAACTGGAAAAGTGATCTCAACCTCCTTGAAAATTCCCCATTGAAATGCTGATGTCAGCTTGACGAAAAAGTGACATCAGTAGTTGGTAAAGTGACATCACTTGTCGTAATGCTGATGTCAAGGGGTCAGGATGTGATGTCAGTGGCCAGGCGGTGGGAGGTCACCGATGGTAGTCACCGAGCAAAGTTGCATCAGCGGCGACAATTGCTAGGTAGTGTTGTGCCAGTGGTGGTGGTGGGTGGGCAGCCTGTTGATGGCAGTTGGGCGCAAGCCAACCCGCTGGCAGTACGCCAAGTGTGGCAGGGCATAGGCTAGGCACGAGTGTCACTTTGGTGGCAGCAGAGTGGCACTATGGTGGCTGCTAGGTGGAGTGGCCGAAAATCAAAGAAATTTGATTTATTTATTTTTAAATCTTGATTTTCATGTCTGTATGGCCCCCAGAAGGCCAAATTTTTTTTAGAGCCTATGGTAGCCAAAATTCACAAATTTTATATGAATTTTGACTATACCAAGCCTTCTGAATGCAATGGTGATGTCTATTTTTTCCCAAAGTGCACCAAAAAAAGGTGCCTCCTCCAAATTGAAGAAAAAACCTCGAAAAGCTGGAGTTTTTGTTGTTGAATCATGGCTTCAAAGTCTCCAAACTAGGCAATAGTAGGGATGCTCTGATACCATGTAGAAGTTGTGAAAACTAACTTCACAATTTTCCAAGAACACTTACATGCAAATACCCTATGCTGAAGAGAAACTAGAGAAGGAAAAAAGTAGAGCTTGGAAATCTCAATGGAGTGAAAGAAAAATGTATTTCAAGATAATAAAATGAAAAAATAAGAGTTCAACCTTAAAGGTGAACGAAACCCTAAAGGGAAATAAAGCTAGGTTGCACAATATAATTAATATAAAATATTAATTATATGCACCTAAGAGATAGCTTAAGTAACTAGAGTAATAAACAACTTAATTAATTAAATCAAGAGATCTAATTAATAAACATAAAAGAATAATTACTCTAACACTATCACCCAACCTAGTAATTGTTATTTGCAAGTCAGTTAGAGAATTTTTGTTGTTGTCACTCTATTCTACAAGTAATTTTGCCTCATGTCAACAAAATATTGGCTTCTGCCCAATCTTAATTGTATAGTACTCTCATTTACTTTATCAGCCATCTGGACAACTCTCTATCTTTTGTGTCCCTTTACCACCCATGTTTAATTTTTGGTCTCCTCTTGTGTCACTTCTAAGACAACATCTAACTCTAGAGAATTAGGATTCACTCTCCCCTCTTCACCCTCTGGCTCTTGTGGCATTTATGACATGATATGGGCATAATTCTCAAGCATAAGATTGTAGAATCTGTTAGGGTATGATACTTCTAGATAAAAACCCTTGAAATTTGGGTTTTTTCTCTTCATCTTATTCTCTACTCTCAGTGTATCTTCATACTTTCTTAATCTTTCATCGGTCTCTCCCTTAGCTACTATAATTTTGATCAAATTCTCCTATGGCAACTCCTTGTTATTTGGCAATGTCTAATTTCTAATTTCCCTTAGAGTAGGCCTAACAAAACCCTTGGAATCATAAGTTCCATAAGGGGCAGTAGATAAGTTATAATGTCTCATATATTGGTGAATTTGGTCAAGAGACTCCATTCCAATTGAAAAATCCCCTATCCTAACACAACTACACAAGAATGTTCCCTTATGTAATTTGGGGCCTAAGTACTCTCTATCTATCAAAATCAATTGCCATATAAACTCAAATATAGCTATCCTTGGAGGAATAAATTTTGGTAGTACATGGGGAGGTTGAGGATATGCATAAACTCTCAAGATTGAAAGCTCTTGGAAAAAAATAGATCGCCTCAATCATGGTCAAGTTTTACATTATTAGGTTGTTAGGGCACTTTCAATTCCCCTATATTTTTCAAACTTCTAGGATTAGGGTTGAGTCAATATGATGCTATGTATGTGTCTAGATTGCCCTTAAGGAACTTCTCCTCTCATTTATCCCTTTGTGTGCATCTAAGTGGGCATTCAAAAACAATCTAATGCATTTGTTCATATTAGGTGGTTAGGAAAGGGAGCGTAAGTCTATGCATTTCCTAGATGAGAGGGAAGTTGTTCTGAAACCCTGATGTTTTGATCAAGTGTTCATGGTGAAGACAGGATGCATTCAAAAAGAAGATCACACTTATATTTAGAGAAAAAGGCAGCATAGGACATTAATGTCAAGGCTAGAGGATATGATGTTGATTGTGGAAACAAGTTAGAAGGAAGAGCATTTGAATCCGATACAGAAGAAGAGCTCAAATATATAGCAATGGCAAACACCCTTGTCAAAGGTGGCAAGAGCGAAGATGGAAATCAAATCAACAATGCAGAATGCATTGGAATCTCCATATCACTTGTTGAAAGGTCAATTGCCCTTGGAGATGGATTCCTAACCGTCAAATAAGGATTATATCAAAGGTTTTCACACCATCGCAAGAAACCCAATAAACTCTCAACTTTAAGTTACGAAATAGTGATAATCCCTAATTCACAACATCATAGCTTATATTCCATATGATAAAAGATAAGTCACGAAGCTACAAAAAGTGACTTAGGCAATTAAGTTTTTAGTCACCACAACATCGTATAGTTAAAAGGGGAGTTAAAATCTTAAGTTGAGCAGTTGCACACAAGGTGATAGTTAAACTCAAGATTATTACCGCAACATTGTGGTGGCAAAACAGTTAAGACTTTTCAAGTCACGAGGATGCAAAGAATGAAATGACAATTATGATTATCACATCATCGCATGTAGTTAAACTTGACTTGAGGCAAGGAAGCAAGGTAGCAAAAGCCCATTACCGCATCGTCGTAGGGTTAAGAGATGAGTTAAGGCTTCTAGTTACAAGGTTGCAATGAGTGGTAGTAGTTAATTTTATACGGTTGTCACATTATAGCAGGTTAAAAGGCATTCAAGATATTTCAAGCCACAAAATTGCGAAGAGGATTTGACAGTTAAAGAAATAAGGTATTGTACCATTGCAAAGCTTAGTTGTGAGTTAAAACTTAAGGTTGAGAAGCTGCAAACTAAAATAATAGTTAGTGATCACAACATTGTAGATAGTAATACAGTTTAAGGATTCTAAGTTGCGAAGTTGCGAACAGTAACTATAATGCCCACTCATAGTTTTCTTTTCCATTATATTTACCAAACTATTTTTATGCCCATTTCATGCATGTGCTAGTTTCAAGGATATTGGATTTATAATTATGACATTATTTAATGACTTGGATTACATGCCTATCAATAAAGAATTACATAGTTTATTATATTTCACATGTTGATTATGATTACTAGCGCATTAATAATGCTTTAATGATTCATAGTTAATAAATGTGGTTGCTTTCAAGATGATGTCAAATGATGAGTTTTCATGTTTGAATATGTGATGATTTATACCCAAGATTTATTATAGTACTTGCCCCATAGTTGCATGTGTATGGTGTGCATGTTTGTTTTACTTTTTTGCTTATCGTGTTTGATGTGGTTAAAGGAGGGAATCATAGTCACCTGCTAGTCGGGATCTACATGATGTACCACTCCCCGCCATTACCTATTTAGTTTAGATATATATGCATATGTATATGTTTGGATTTTATGCAAGATTGCAAGTATCAGGCATCGACTTCCTTGAATTGATAGGATGAGTGTACCCTATCACAATAACTCAATGGTAAGAATGAGGAGATAATGTTCAGGTCCAATCTTAGCCATAGCCTAAATGTCTTACAAGGAAGACTTGTAACTGACTTTCCACAATTTTTAAACTCATGAGTTTATCTTTACATGTGTTGTTTGATTTTGAGTTTTGTTCTATTTTGGTAATGTTGCTTTTATGTGGATTTGGCTATGTGATTTATTTGGTAAATGATTTAATTATAATATTTGAGTTAATCATTTAATATTGAGAATCATTTAATATTATTTAATTTAAAAAAATTAAAGTATGAGAATATTAATTTAATTAAATATGTGCTTTAATTTAGAAGTCAAAATTTAGAAAATTGTTTAAAGAGAAATTAGAATATGATAATATTTAATTAATTATAAATTAATTAAATATGTACTTCAGTTTTAAAATTTTAATTTAAAAGTATAATTTAAGAAGTTGAACAGAAAGAGAATTAAAATATTAAAGATTTAATATTGCTTTATTATTATTTTTATCGGTAAGAGGTTGAAGCCAAGGTTTATTATTATTATTTATTATGATTAATTATTTCAATTATTAGTTAAGCTTGAGTAGCATCAAACCCAAGACCTCCCAATTAAGAGGTTCACAATTAACCGTTGTGTTGTAGGCTCCTGCCTTAATATTGTTTTATTATAATTATTTATTTAATAATAATTAAATTAGAGTTGCATTTAAACAATGAGCTTGGATTATTATTATTAATATAAATAATAAACTAAGATTTAATTAATATATAAATAATAAACTATGATTTAATTAGTGTTTGCACTAATTAATAAACGGCAGGAAAATATAATATAAAAGAATGAAATTTAAAGATAAAGTTATAGTTCTAATAGTGGCGTAGTTATATTTATTTAATTTAATGATAAGTATTTAAGAGTTTTATTTTAATAATAAACTCTAAATAACATTATTAATTAAATTAATAAATATATTATTAAAAACACTTCAAAAATTAATTAAAGAGAGAAAGTTAATTATTTAAATTAATATATTTTGTAATTAAATATCTAAAATAGTTGTGCATGAAAATGTAAAATGTAATAAAATAATAAACAGTAATTAATCAACGAGTTCCCTCTCGTGATTACACAATTAGAGCCCCAATTTAGGGAAGAGCTCTTTATTAGAGATCTAGAGCTCATTTTGTAATTACATAGGTTTTGGGGAGCAATATTCGAAATTGGATCAAAAGAATTGTTGAAAGTTTTAGAGGGTTTGGATTTGCGTGCATCCACATATTATCTCAAATTTTAGTTGTGGTTTTGAGTTGGGGTTTGAAAACTTATTATAGAATTTTATTGAAAGATCTGTCTATTTCGTGTCTTCATGGCTGCTTGTATTATGCTTATTAATTTATTGTATCAATTATGGATGAAGAATTATATTGTAGATTGTCAAAAGGAAAACTTATTAATCAAGATGACTGTGGAAAAATTGTAAAAAATTATTATGACTGTATTATTTTAAACCCTTTTAGATAATATAGAGAATATTTGATTATGAAAATTTGGAAGAAAATAATAAATTGAACAATTAGAGTTTCAACTTTAAATTTGTCATAGAACTATGCGATTATCAATAATTTTCTAAATATAGATAAATATTATTTTTATATCTAAAATAATTCAATTGCAAAATTTATTGGAAAAGAAAAATAAATATTAATTGAGAGGAAAACATGTTGTAACTAAATTTATACATCCATAAGAAAACAAATATACTAAAAATAAAAATCAAGTATAGTATGGTTGCATGCACGTGAAAACAAATATGCTAAAAATAGAAATCTAAGTATAGTATAGTTACATGCATGCAAAAACAAACATGTTAAAAATAGAAAACTTAGTATGGTTGGATGTATGTGCAAACAAACATGATAAAAATAGAAAACTAAATATAGAATGCTTACATGATTTGAGAGATCAAAGATGTAGTGCCTGCACCTAGTTCACATTTTTGTTATCATTGCTGAACTCTTTTAGAGCTAGTTTTATGTTGTTGGTTAGCAGTATTCTTTTGAGATTATCAGATATTGTGCTATGAATTCAGTTTATTATGTGATGAGATTACTAGATTTTGCATTTTATGTATCCATGATGATTATTTTTAGTGTTTTCAGTTACTAATGATGATTAGTAAGATAATTTATTATCATGTGATTTCTTATGGATACTTACCCCATATTTGCATGTGTATGGTGTGCGTGTTTGCTTTTGTATGGCGTGTCTGATGTGGTTAAGGAAGGGAGTCGTAGTCACCTGCTAGTCGGGATCTACACGATGCACCACTTTCTGCCATTGCCTATTTAGTTTAGTATATATTGTGCTTGTACATGCATGATTTTTATGCAGGTTGCAGGTACCGGGTATCGACTTCCCTAAATTGCCAGGATGAGCGTACCCTATCACATCATCTCAATGATAAGAGAGGGGAGATAAATTCTCAAATCCAAATCTCAACTCTTTAAGCCATTTGTCTTAATTGAAAAATTAGGACAAGTATCTGAGTTGAGTACCCTCCGAATGCGTCAGATGATGTAATTCGTGATTTAAACCTTTGGTTTGATTTTGTATGTATTTTGGCTATGATGGATTTTTTCGTATTTTATTTTATGAATATTTGATGTATTTTCTATTAATTAAGCCTAATTAAAAGATTTAATTAATGATTTAATTAAATAAAAAATTAATATGGTATTTTAATATTTATTTTATTTAATTAATTAAAAAATTAATAAAATAAAATAATTAAATTAGAAGATAAAAGTTATAAGTTTAAATTTGGAATATGACAATATTTATTTTAATAATAATATATTTGGAGTTCATTTTTAAATAAATGGCTAAATAATAATATTATTAAAGCTAATAAATATTTCAGCAATTAAGTTTTGGAAAATGAAATTTAAAAGTGGAAAATATATTAAAATTATTAAAAGATTCTAAATTTCATGTGCTTAAAATATAAATTTATTAAGATTGAAAAGTGGAAATATTAAAGTTAGTGCATGAGATTTAATAAATTAATTAATTAAATTGAAAAGAGTAAAAGTAAATATTATATTAGTTATTGTGCATTATATTAATATTTGCTCACATAGGAGTTGGCAAGTTTTCGAGAGTTGTCATGTAGACAACACAGGAGTTTGCACTTTAAGAATGCACAAGTTGTCTACACTTAGGAGTTAGCATTTTATTTGAGTACATGGTGTAGATACAACCTTAAGACTCATCTAGAAGGTTGGAGAAGACTCATGCTTGGTTGTCATGTTTATCTTCTAGTTGTTTCTAGAGACACTCTAGATGCATCTTAGAGGCCTTTAAATAGAGGCTCTCCTAGTGTGTTTGGACAAGCTTAATGGAAGCTACAAGCTACAAGCTGAATGGAAGCTATAAGCCTCAAGCTAAAATAGAAGCTTCAAAGCTCACATGCATTGGACAAGTTCATATGCTCATATGTTTTTACATGCTTCTAGGCTTTTTCTAGCATTTCTAGTCACTTGGAGGATTCGATTGGCTTGGATCTTGGAGGAATTGCAAATGATGAAGAAGGAATGGATTTTCTATGGACTTCTGAGGCATGGCGGATTAGCATCAGTGTCTAGGTGCACTCGTGATATTCACATATTCTCTTTGCACTCTTTCTCTTCATGTCTTCAGCGTGCCTGTCATATGTGTTTGAATCTTCTCTATGATTGAATCTATGATATGAATTGGAATCTAGATATTTTATTTGGTTGAGAAGAAAATAATAGAAAACCCTAGTTCTAAATGAGAAAGAAATTAGATCTAAAATGGTTTTGGGTTCGATTTGGAATCAAATTGATTAATGGACTTAAAAAAAAATGGTTTCCAAAACTATAAGCCAGACCTATTAGAAGAATTGGATAAATTTAGAGAACAATCATTTTAAGAGGAAATTCTTAATTCATCACAAACTGCCCTGTTGCTGCCCCTTGGATAGACCCGAACTCAGTCATTCATAACTTTTTATCGTGATCAAATTTATTCAATCGCTCTGGTCAGAATTGACGCAACTTGGCCCTCTCCAACATATTTCAATTTCAGCCCGATCCAACGGTTCATTAGGGAGATATGGCCCTAGTACTGTGACTATTTTATTCAAGGACAGATATTTTTCCATTTCTCATAACCAAGAGTTCTTTATGCTTAAACTTCACAAAAATAATATATCAAAGCATGGAATGAATTAAAAATATTATTGTAATCTTTCCTTATTGAAATCTTATTAATATGCATTAGTTTTATACGGTTTATTATCTAATCTAATTAAATCAAATTTATTTAAGATTAGTTAATAGTAGAAGAAGTGTAATAAATTAAATAGATTTTTAAATGAGAAGAAATTCAAAGAAAAAATATTTTAATATAGTTTATATAGTGGACTTTTTATAATGTATATTAAATAATTTAGAGATGGTAATTTTATATTACGTTTTTTTAAATGAGGAGACTTTAATGATAATGGATTAAGATTTAATTGATATGAACTCACTGTTATAACATTGTTATAATTTGAATTACTATGGTATTATTAATATGTTATATATTATTAACTAAATTATTGATATACCTTAATGGTATTAAGAGTTAGCTAATGAAGCTTATGTAAAGTTCTCTAAATCGATTAATAATAGTTTTGATGAATTTATTATTTATTAATGTTTGTTGGGTCTAACAAACTATTAATAAATAATAGTATAAATAGTTTAAATAGTTATTAATGAATACGATTAGAGTTAATCTAGAGGAGATTATTTAATGATTAAAAGTTTTGTAAAAGATATTAGTTTTTGGTTTGAAGTATGATTGATTTTTAATAATATTCATTGAGTTGTCAATATAATTATTCAATTGAGATTTATCTTGAAATGACTATCATTAGTACAAATTAATTAAGGAAACATTAGTATTCATAAAAAATAATGAATGCGATCTATTAATAAGATTCTCAATATAGCTTGTCATTAAATATTAGCAAGTTATTATTATTATTTAACTATGAACATGAATATTTGTGTATGGCTGACTTTTAGTTATTAGTCAACTAATATTCATTGGGTTGATAGTTTGGTTGTGAAATTATTAATTAAATCAATTAGCTAGAGTTAATTAGATTTAATTAATAATTAAGTTATGTAATAGAGATTTAATTGATATAATTCTTTTAACAAGATTGTAGATTATCTATATTGAAGTTGACAAGTTTTATGACTTGAATTATGACGTTAGTTATTATATGGTTGTCAACGATGATAACGATTAATAATACTTAATTAAATTTTTAATTGAGAACTATTAGAATGTTGAAATGTCATGGATTGTGCACTTATGAGAATTGATTGATTAAATTGATCATTTTAAAGTTATAATCTTCTTATTCGAAGCCTAGTAATTGCTTCTCTTATAATATAACGAATAATTATCCTTAGAAAGTTTAAGAGATAATCAATTAGAATATGGATCATGGTTAAATAAAGAGAACAATTTAGTTAAAGGTCAATGATGATCAGTTTAGTAAATATTTATCCTTAAGTTATTCTTAGAATATAATTCTTAATAATGGAAGGATAATGCTATCAGAGAACAATTGGGTTGACTTGTAGGTCAAATGATGAAACTTAAGACACTTGAAAATATACTTGCAAATAGAAAATTGGAAACCCTTACACATTATTCAACTATGTGAATTTAGTAAACCAAAACATGTGTTTGCATCGTGTATTTTCTATGTTTCTTGTTTTGGGTTTTTGGGTTGACTAGTGTTGACCAGTCCTAGGTTGTTACTAGAGGCTCGGGGGTTATGAGATGTGTTGGCATGTTGATCTTAATTGGTCTTGATCTTTGTAAGCCCAACCATGGTAGTGTGATCGTGTGCTCTATGAAATGTTTGTATCTACTGATTGTTATTGTTCATCAGTCTTCATGTGTGAAGCTGAGATGTATGTGTATGAGACACTTGAGCTAATCATTTTTTGAGTAATCAATCAGTTATCCTTGGATTATTTTCTAGTCGCCATGATGGGACTAAAATGTTGGTTTATTTCTTGATGATGTCATGTTGTGACATGTTTTGACTCGACCATTTTGGAGTCTTCGATCAGTATGATTTTGAGATATTCTTGATTGCTTGTAGAGAACCAATGGATATTGTGATTTATTTTGAGATATATTTTGGTTATTGAGAACCAATGGATACTTATGATTATTAGTGATGCCTTCAGTTGCCAATAGAGAACTGTTGTGGTCATGATTTTCTATGGATGTTTTTCAGATGCTCATGGAGATTTGATGATTCTTAATATGGATATTTGATACTTATATTGTTGATATTTGATGATTCTTTTTTATGGATTATCTTTTGGATTTTCTTTACAGTCGTTTGTATAGGACTGTGGTGATTTATGATTCTATGAGTTTATGGTAGGTAATCTACTTGTAGTTTCGAGAAGTGGCTTGCAATGGGGGTCGGGGCCCTAAGTGGCTGCCAGGGTAACTCATTGTAAGTTTGGTTAATAAGTGATAATATTTACACATTAAATGGGGATTAAATGAACCTAAAAAGATAATTGTTTTGATGTTCTCACCCATGCCTTGAGCGCTTGTACAGGCTAGGATGGGAGTAGTGAGAACACATGGTTGCGACCGTGCATTCTGTAGTATGCCTTGTTAGTATGAGAGGATACTCGTGGCCGCATGAGATCAGTATGGACCCGTGGAGTTTACCTAACTACTAGGGTAACTTGTACGTGATAATTGCGATGACACTTTCTCGCTTGCATAGTAGGTTTCCTACATGTCATTATGTGCCTCTGGGAATTAGATGTCGATTTTGTGTGATGGAACCTTTGAGTTAGTATACTTTTAAGATTCTTGGACTTAGAGAGTATTTTTATGCTTTATGGTTATGATATCCTATTTGGAACTTGATATTATCTCCTCAGCACGGTGGGAGTGGACCACTTAGGTTCCACGCGGTCGGGTGGTAGTATTTTTTCACTCTTATCATTTGAGATCCGTCCGAGACACCGTGGCTGGAGCTTTCTTGGTTGGTATTTATCTTCATTCTGTTTTTTGGTCATTATGATGGATAATATACCCTATGATGGATGTATTTATTGGTATGTTTCTTATATTGATGATTTGCATATGTTAGATGATGGTATCCTATGCTTTACTTTGCATGTTAGTAGGATGTTTTAGGAGTGACATTCCTACTATGATAATACCGATGATCTCTTTGGTGCTTTGGAATGTTACGCATGGAGGGATGGCTAGGATCCACGATGGTCTAATGATGCTATTAATGGTTGAGAGGAACCGTGCACTTAGTTATTTATGTTTGTGATATATGGTTATCTTTTATGATGGATGTTTATATCTTTATGATGATGATGTATCATGTATGACATGTGGTTTCATTTATGTTATTGCATCATGGATTAGTGTTAGTATGATGATGTACTATATTTACATGGATGTTTATTCTTTCAAGCCTTTCATACCTTGTAACATGCACAGTGGATGATTGAGCTAAACTAAAATGTAAATTCTAAAAAGACACTTGTATATTGTTTAAGAACATTGGATGTATCATTGTTATTTCATAAGGATGTGATGTTAGATGAATAGTTAGTTTAGATGTAATCGAACGTTAAGGAATCCTTTTAAAATGTAACATGTTATGTATGTTATGTTTACTTTTATTCGAATTATTTCTATTGCTTCCGCAAGTGTTGTGAATAGTTTATCTTTCATCTTTAAAAAAATTAAAATTGTTTGGTAAACTTAGTGAAATTCTTTGGATCCCTTGGCGGGGCATTACATTTGGTATCAGAGCTCGAGTTTCAACATTGGGAGCTTTGGGTATATTTGAATGCCACTAGTGTTAGCTAGTTGAACAAAATGAAAACTTTGAACTATCATGTGTATCTCTCTCAAACTGAAAACTTGAAACTAGGTGAACTGAAACAAAATCTAAACTATTACTTGCATATTTCTCATACTTCAACACTTAGCTTTCAAAACTAAAAATTTAACTTAAACATGGGCAAAATTGAAAATTGAAACTCATTCTAGTTGCAAAACATGTATCTCTTATCTATGTTGTAAGGTAGTAAACCTTTGTTTATCTTTGCAAGCATTAAGTTGCTCTTGTTTAGAATGTATTAAGGGATCTATTTTAGTAGTTCTTAAAAGAGTGAATGTTGGATCAATGTGATTTTCGGTTTACCATTAAACCAGAATCATATTGCTCTAAGTGTGTTGTAATATTCTCAGTGGAATCATATTTCCCTGTAGGGAGGGAAAGGGTTCAATGAGACCCGCAGAGTGAGTATCTTAGTTTTTCATTCTTGTAGGCTTCCAGGAGTAAGACTAATCCTGGGGGGGTGGATGTAGTGCCTGCCCCTAGTTCGCATTTTTGTTATCATTGTTGAACTCTTTTAGAGCTAGTTTTATGTTGTTGGTTAGCAGCATTCTTTTGAGATTATCACATATTGTGCTATGGATTCAGTTTATTATGTGATGAGATTACTTAGATTTTGCATTTCATGTATGCATGATGATTATTTTCAGTGTTTTCAGTTATTAATGATGATTAGTAAGATAATTTATCATCATGTGATTTCTTATGGATACTTACCCCATACTTGCATGTCACTAATACATTAGGGGTCAATTTGCGACGTTAATTTGCAACGGCAAGAAAAGGTAATGTGGTTTTGGCTTTTTTTTTATTTTTAAAATTTTAGCCTGATGTCATCACAATTGCGACGACAGGCGTCGCAATTGCGACGCTAGCGGGATATAAGAGAGAAAAAAAAAGCCAAAAACCCTCATTTGAATGAAATCGCGCGACACAGGGTTCTTCTAAAAGGAAAGGCGCACACGCGGGAGATCACTTCAGCAGCATTGAGAGGGGCATTGAGGTGAACTTGAGGCATTCAGAGGGTCGGGCAGAGACACGCATCGGCAAGGTGTAAGACAAATAAACCCATTACACCTTTGTTCTCCATGTTTTTCAGGATCAAAAGTATGCCCATTCATTTCAGTGTCCAAATGTTTGAGCTCCTTCAAGTCTTTCCGGTCGATGGTTGGTCTGACCGCTTTCTTTAACTATGGGTTTTCTTGATGGCAGCAACCCAATTGTTGAGAAAATTTGGGGGTAACCTAGTCGCTTCTTTTTTCAAGGTGATCTGAGTTGGTTATTGCTTTAGTTCACCCTGAGGAATGTTGGTAGGAGGCACAACAGCCCTGAATTGTCCTATGGATGATTCTCTTGTTGAGTTTGTATGGTTGCAACAGGTTTTATAATATAGCAGGTTTACAATTTTGTCTTGAGCTGCATGGTTATATATTTGCAATATCATTTTTTTCTACAAGAGCAGCAAAGATGCCAAAAGAATTGAAGTCAAATTCCTGAGTTGTGTGCCATAACCATAATACAGTGCAGTTTTTGGAAGGGAATGCAGGCTCGCAGTATCATATTCTGTGTAATGGAATAAAATGCAACATATTCTTTTGGAAACAGTGGTCAATTTGCAATAGACCAGACTGCAAGTGCATTGTTATATCGTGTAATTCCAATCAAAATTTTAATAGTCCAGCACATTGATAAAGTTAATTGTAATAGGCCAGCTCATTTCAAGAGTTAATTGTAATTCTCTCTTTTTAAAAGAGCTGTAACATTATTGATCATGGCATTATATTTTATGTAAACAAAAGTTTGCAGTGGTTTCCTACTATCTACCATAGTAGTAAAAATCTTCTTAGTAAAAAAAAGGCAAACCAAAAGATTCAGAAATTATCGAACTATCAAGAATCAATCAAGAAAAAATCATATTTTCAACACACGTATTGTTGCACTTAAAGCTGACATTTGACACTTGGAGTTGATATGCATGTTTCTTTGAGGTGGGTGATAACAAAGAGCTCATCAATTTTCGCTGTGTTATCTTCTGGCTACAAGTCTACACCATTCTTCACTGTTTTTTATTTATACCTAATACAATTTTATTTTTCAAAATGTTTATCACTGCCATAGTTTTTGATAGTTGGCTTCTTTGTATTAATGCCTATAAGGAGCCATTGGATATTGGAAGATAAAGGTTATAAATCTCAGGTAGTTTGTCTGGGAGATTTCTTTTGGATTTGGTTGTGTTACATGAAATGCTGAAGTAAGATGCACTGATTTCAACCCATTTTGATTGATTTGTACAGATTCTTATAACCAGTTCCATATATTTAATTACATTTAGACACTATATTTTAATGCTTTATTTCAGTGTGCTACATATTCTATTTCATATTTGTGATATATGATGAAAGTATTATAACATATGGAGGAACAGTCCATGAGTGGCTTGGCCAGTTGAAATGGTTTTAGTTTCAATTTTACACCATTTGATACAAATAATCAGTTTACCAATCGACCCCTAGGTTCATTCCATTTGTAGTAAAATCTTCATTACATAGAAAATGTTCACAAAATCTATGTCAATGCTCACACATCTTCTTGGACTTACGCAAATCTATGTCAATCCTCACACATTTTCTTGGACTTACGCAGGAACTATGCTACCCTGCAGCTCTTGTTAAATATGTTATCAACTTGACTTTTCTATTAAAGGCTCTCATGCTGAATTGAAAGCCAGGTAAAGAAAAAGATATTATACACTATTTTGTTGGTACCCTGTGCAGCACAACAAACTTGTTCTTACTATAAGAAAATTTTCTTTTATTTTGTTTCATTGCAGATCTTCTGCTTGCACGGAGGTCTCTCCCCATCATTGGACACACTTGATAACATTCGAGCTTTGGATCGCATACAAGAAGTGCATCTATCCACATAAGTATAAACTTCTTCTTTTCCCACAACACACATAACAACAATTTTAAGTGCTTGCAGGGTATACACTTATGAATAAATATTACATCCTGATTTAAATGTATGAAAACAATTTTCATTCCTTTTTAGCTTCATTCATCTCGAGGTGCAATTCACAAACTCAAGAATAGTGGCTTTTTTTCTTCAAGATACCTTTAGGGGAAGAGTATGTGAATGCCCCCTCGTGTTTGGAGTCCAGTTTAGAGGAGATGGCTATTTACACTGCTAAGGTTTGTTGAATCTAATTCTGAATAACATTGCTTGCTATTGTTGAATCTAATCTAATGTATATTTTAACTAGACTTGTAGCTTATATGTTTTGAAATTTTTGTTAAGCCTTGTAGTTTGTATAATTTGATTGCTGGAGAGCTTCTATAGCTAAGCAAGAAGGCCGTTGCACGAGTTATAGCCGCGCGCTCGGGTATGAAAATTGTTTTTTTTAAATTCTAATGTATATTTTAACTAGACTTTTAGCTTATATGTTTTGAAATTGCTTTTGGTGGCTTAATGTTGTAAGGTCTCTTGAAATAAGACCTTCAGGCGATTGGTCAAAGTTTTACAAATAATCTTAGGAATAAAGTCAAAGAAAGTATTTTTAAAATATTAAAGTATTTAGCTAGGTCTAAGAAGATTTGTGTACTTTTGACAGTTTTGCTTAGTTTGTGAAAGTTGTAGACCAAAGTTTTCATAGCCCGATTTTTGCTTCCTGCAAAGAATGATCATGTCAGATAATATAAGTGAAGAACAAAACAGGGAGACAATCGCTAGATTGTGGTCTAACTTGAAAAGAAAAGGTGATGGAAAATGTTATTGTCCTTGCAATATTTGTAAGGGCTTAAACCATAGAAGACTGCTAATCAAAACAGTTAACAGACATTGTAGGGAGAATGGTCACATTGAAGGGGGGCATGACTATCATCCATTGGTAAGTCGTTCATTATATCATTTTAACAATTTATATACATATGAAATCACTTAATGATGAGTTGATGATCATGGTTTATTTATGTTAATCAATTCTATATAGGTTGATCTTCCCAGGGAAGTACATGATATGAACCACAACAATCCGAAGAATATGGTTTTCAAAGTGGAGGAACATGGAGGTGCAAATATCCAAGGTGAAGATAATGATCGCATGGAAGATGATGATCATGCGCCAGAAAACACAATTGAAGAGGATGGTATAAATACATTGATCCATGACACATCTAGTCCAAGCGTATCTGATCATGATGATGATGATAGCCTTGATGTACCTCTACTTCAAAAGGCATATGAGCCCCTATACAAAGACTCCAAACAACTCTTCTCTCTGCTGTATTGTTGTTGTTGAACTTGAAGGTTATGAATGGTTTATCCAACATAACAATGTCACGTATGTTAAGGTATGTCATATATGTCTTTATAGTTAACAAAGGGTGAATAATGTACCACTAATATTGTTTATATTAACAACTTATATTTTTTGCTGTAGATTGATAGGTGAGTTTCTGTTACCATCATCAAATATTCTACCTCGCTCATATCGAGAATTAACTGTTGTTATGAAAGATATTGGAATGGAGTATGAAGCAATACATGCTTGTCCCAATGATCATATTATATATTATAAAGAACATGAATTTGCAACACAATGCCCTGTATGTCATACGAGTAGATATCGAACAGATTGACTAACAAAAAAGGTGCCTCAAAAGGTTCTTCGTTACATCCCCATTATTCCACGGATGCAACAATTATTCAGGTGTAGTAGCTTGGCTCAATTTATGGATTATCATGCACGCAATAGAAGTCAAGATGACATTATTCGAATCCCTACGGATGGTTCAGCATTTATGCACATAGAGAAAAAGTGGCAACACTTCAAAGAAGAACCTCATAATCTCAGGCTTTCATTCGCAGTGGACGGTGTCAATCCATTTTGAGAGATGAGATCTGTTTACTCGGTGTGGCCTGTTTTTGTTATCAACAATAACATTCCTCCGTGGATGTCAATAAAGAGGGAGCACATTATGTTGGCAATGATTTTTCTAGGTATCTTATCATTTGATAGTTATTAATTTACATGTACTTACAAATCTTGCAGTAAAACGGTCACAATAATTATGTAATGTTACTGTTTATTCAAGTAGGTAAATATCAAGTAAAAGATATTAATGTATATATTGAGCCTCTTATCGACAAGTTGGTGGAGTTATGGAACGGTGTCACTATGTATGACGTGTCTAGACCAATAGGACAAAGACAATTTAAATTCCATGCAATACTTGCATGGACAATACATGATACCCTAAGGCTAACACATTTTTGTGGTATGTTATAGTGAATTCAAGTTGCGCACAATAATTCTAATTATAAAAATCAACATATTTAATAATCCAATTACATCATTATTTTGTAGGTCTTCAAACAAAGGGAAAATTTGCATGTCCAGTTTGTGGTCCAAAGATGAAATCTCATCATTCAAAAAGTTTAGGAAAGCAAGTGTTTGATGAGTGTAGACACTTCCTCCATAGGAATCATAAGTATCGAAGTATGGAAAAACCTCTTTTCAATGGGAAAGAAGAGACTACATCAAAGCCACGAAGAATGACACCTCGCCTATGGAAGTTGGAATATAATAGAATTAATCGTCGAGGTAATGTCATTCCACCTAATGGTTTATGTTTGTAATTTATATATTTCTATTGTGATTTTTGTTGACTAATTGTGTAATTGATGATCGTGAAGGTCGTCAAGGCAATACTGACAACCTTCCAAAGGGACTAAAAAGCTATCCCAGACAATTTAGTAGGTTGCCCTACTACGAGCACTTACAAATTGTGCATTTGTTTGATACTATGCATATTGGAAAGAATATAACAGAGACATTGTGAAAAATATTGGATGGAAGGTGTGACAAAGAAAAAATTGTCAAAATTTGTAATGACATACATGAATCCAGTCATGCATTGAAAAATTTTATTCACTCAAATAGCAACAGAGATCAAATTAATATAAGTACCCTTCCATGTTTATTAACGGAGCAGCAAAGTGATGCCATAAAAGAAGTCATACGAAAAATTCGATTTCCCACAGGATTTGCTGCGAACATAAACAATCTCATATAAAAAAAAAGTGAATTTGGGCCAGGGCTCAAAACGCATGATTGGCATACTTTCATCAAGGTAACTTATGTTCTTCTATATTTACAATATATTCATAAACTACATGTGCTGTTCGTTATGTTATGTTAGAAAACAATGAAATGATTGGTTTATAATTACTACAGTACATGCTTCCTCTATCTCTCCCAGAGCACTTCAACAATAAAATCAAACAAGTGATATACGATCTTGGAAAATATATGAGGTAAGCAGTAATATTTGTTCAATTTGTTGTATATATTTATTATATTCGCGATTTGTTTTTCTTGCTATGTAATCTATTGTATATTATTTTGTAAAGTCTCATATCTATATATTTTTTGTGACTTGAATCTCTTAATGTAGGTGGTTTTCATCTAAAGAAATCCATAAAGAAGATATAAACTATTGGAAGAGAAGAATTCCTCATTTACTGTGTGAAATGCAAAAGTGTCTACCTCCAACTTTTTTCAATGCACAGGAAAACTACCTCATACACCTAGTTGAGGAGATTGAATTGTGTGGACCTGTACACACTAGGTCAATGTGGATGGTTGAGAGGCATTTGAAATCTTTGAAGGCTTTGGTTCAATAAAGAGCACATCCTGAGGGTTCTATGGTAGAGGGATATATGGTATACCGGACTATGGTGTACATTACTAAATATCTTCCTAAGTTTGCATCAAATATCCATGTAGATCACATTTGGGATCTTGAGCCTTTTAAAAAATTAGAAGGGGAGTACTTGATGGGGAAAGGTACATTGAGGAAAGTGAGAGGTAATAAATTATAAGATGTTATTGTAATAAATTATTTCTTAATCTTCAAAATAAATCGGTTGTAAGTTGTCTATTTTTTTTTTTGTACAGGTGCTCGAGAGTGGGATGCACTACATTTGTATATTGCAAATAATCTTGATTGGATGACAGTATGGATTGAATGATGTCAACATTTTGGTCGCACATTAACATGGGAAGGTGTACCTTCATTGGTTAAAGAAGCTCATTGTAATGGAGATTCCAATGTTACACAAAGGGAAACAGATTTAGCACGTGGTTCAAGAGATTTCCAGGTACGTACAAATTTATTAATCACCCGTATGTTTATCAACTCACGATACAATAATTTTGATATGTTTCACATATTATTGCAGGTTAAACACCACAAGGCTATGTTCTGTAATGGTCAAAAATTTTGCGTCAAAGTGTTGGATGACACGAAGAAAACTTGTGATTCAGGAATAACTACAGTCTTTCAAGTGACTAATATTTCATCTAGAAATGACTTACATCCTCAAGAGTCTGAAAATCAATACTATGGAATTTTGGATGAGATACTTGAGTGTGACTTTAGTTCCTTCAAATTAGTACTCTTCATTGTCAAATGGTACAGGCTATGACTTAATCCAAATGATCCTGATAGAATTGTTATTGAACATGATAATGGATTTACAATGGTTAATACAAGGTCGTTTGAGCCAGTTAGGGATGAGCCTTATGTTCTTGCAACCCAATGTGAGCAGGTATTTTACTCAGAGGTTCTAGATAAATTGGGTTGGTCATTTGTTGTTAGACATGAACTGAGAGGAAGGCCAATAAAGTATAATACGATGGAAGAAGAAGATATCGAAGAAGTAGAAGATGATGTAGATGGTGATCACGATTGACAGTTATTGGATGATGTTCCTGACACAAATTTTCATGAAGAAGAAGAAGAAGATGATGACGATGATGCTGCTACTGATGATGATGATGATGTTGATGTTGATGATGATGTTGATGATGATGATGACGACGACGACGATGATGGCAAGGATGATGATGATGACGATGATGATGATGATGACGAGGACAATGATTGATGATGATGATGATGACGACAAGGATGATGATGATGGAATTTAGAGGTATGCCATCAATCCTTAATCTATTTAATATTCATTTCTTGATAGAAATATATTTGTCTTATATATATGGTTACATAGTTTATTCATTATCTATTTAAAAGCTACAAGTTTCAACTACAAATAGAATACTGCTAATCTAAATTAACTATTAATCTAAATTAATTAAATAAAACTATTTAAAACACATATTGATACGTGAATGTATTGATCCTTATTTTATTTCAGGTCAAAAGCATTTGTAAGTGTTTAGTTTAGAAAAGGGAATTCATTAAATATCTATAAAAGGGAGTTGTACCTAGAATATCATAGAGAAAACATAATATAAGTGCTTACCCAATTTGTTGGTTAATAATTCTGCCTCTGTAGGTGATGCAGAGACCCTAGGTGGTCTTGCAATCATTCACAACAAGAGGGACTTCCATAGTGTTCTCACAACACCAACCAAGCATCTTCATAAGATCCCTCTCCTTGATCCGAGCCAACTCCATAACCTATCGGAGTGCACACCAAATCCTTATGCCACCTTAGGTTCTACATCTTTGGAATAATCCCATGAATGTCCCTCAATCCATCCAATAGATTCATCCAAGCAATCTAATCAACAAACTATCAAATGCTCACAACGCCTCAATAGGCGCCAAACTTGACTTCACCTTAAATAGGTGTTTCCTCCACCTCCACACACATCAAACAACTTCAAATAGCATGTCCCCAAGGTGACTAAGCCCTCAACTCATCAGTTGATACATAAACCCAGTTTTAGCCCTTCACTAGGCCTACTTCCCTAGTAGGCTTATAATGTGAGCCTGATTTAAGTGTTTTATTGTGTACCTTTTAATGTTTTTAATTTTTATGTGATGCTAATGATGGATGTGATTATGATTATGATGTGATTATGCTCACAATAATTGAATCAAATTTGCAGGAAACTGAACCCCTTTCAGGAGCATCCTGCACAGTCTCATGGATCGACAGGTATAAGTCAATACTCCTTATAGACAGTCTATTTAATACACTTATCAATAGTAAGATTGATTTCTTCTAAGATCTCTCCCATTTGCAGGTACCAGCGAATAGGTATTTGTCAGAAGTGTCTTAGTCGAGTGAGGGAAATATAGGAATAGAAGAGGAAAGTGAGACATGCAATTTATCTAGAACAGGGAGATTAACTAGAGGTCAAAGGACTAGAAGGAAATTCAATAAACGAATGAAATTTTTCCTTGCTCAAGGGGGGTCATGTTTTTATGATGATGAGGTGGAAGGCGACATCGAGGTTCCCTTGAGGTACCAACATCTACAGAAACATTGGGTACCCAAGGAACTTCCTCCAATAAACACTGATTTTTGTGGTAACGAGAGGATATATCGCATAGCACCATCATCACTACATGGTTTGGGCCTATTTTCTATGGACGACATAAAGGTGTCTTACAACAAAGTTTCTGAATTGATGGAGTATGTTGGACCATGTTACGATTACAAAAGTTGGATGCATATTGTTAAATATAAAAAAAGTATGCATAGGTATGCCCTCTCGACAAGTTATATACAACAACAAGACAATAATCAAAGTAAAAGTGTGGCTATATAGATTGATGGAAGGCCAAAAGCAACAGGGAATATTGCGAGTTTTATAAATAGTACACGACCTGGGTCAACTATAAAGCAACCCAATTGCATATTTGAGGCACGCGAGGGAAATCGTGTATTCATCTGTGCGATAAAATCAATACGTGCAGGGGAAGAGCTTCTTATTGATTACAATTTGAACTGCATAGATACAAACGAGGCTACTATCATGGGGGTGGTACATACTATTAAACCAACTTCTAATCAATGACTACAACATACCATTTAGTCAATAAATTTTTTGCTAACATTTTTATACTTGATCTTTGACACAGGGGCACAATATGGAGCAACCGCCCGGAGGGGATGTTGGCGATGTTCCCGACTCATCTACACACGAGCAGGTAAAACTCATTATAATTGTGCAAACTAGATAGAAGCAAAATGTTAATTTTTTTGTTGTTTTCTTCATTGTTTTGGAGTAATTTTGATAATACTAATACTATTATTTTCATAGAGGGCCAGTCGTCAGAGGGAGGGAAAGGAACCTGCAGTCCCTGATCAGTAGCCCCCCCTTGAGGAGGACCCTTTTTATATTGATTTAGCAGACACCGATGACCCGATCGGTTCGACTAAAAAGTTGCTAAAGAAAATTGACAGAGAAATTTTACGTTTGGCAACCATAAAGCCTACTACTCAGGAAATAAGAGAAAGGGGAGCTGAATTGATGCACACCTCTGAAACCTTAAAAGTAAGTATTAATGAAATTTTTAATTAGAACAAGAGTTCAATAATGGTTTTTATGTTATGCTCTTTTATGGCATTAATTAAAATATGGATGCGTTGTCTTTACAGAGTTTTTTGCGTGATTTTGAGCCCCATTCCCATGATGAGGGTGCTGCAGGTGGTTCAGGTAGATCGCATGTTCCATTCCCCACTTCTGTTTTCCACTGAATATATATAGGAATGATCATAATCATTGATTATACATGCTCAAACAATCCTTTTTTTAATGCTCTAACAATCTTGTCCATGCTAGTCCACGCGTTCTATATTTATGCATGCTCTAACAATTTTATTCTTCAGCTTCACATCAATTGAATCCTATGATGACGCCGCCTCCATCCAAGACAACCACAAATCTCTTTCTGACTGTTGAGTCAGCAACACGTAGCTTATAGGCATCGACTGTTGCACCATTTGGTGGTACACAAATCCCTCTTTTTCTCTCTTATGATAGCAACAAACAGTTTTTTTTTACAACTTTTTAACATTAATTATCATTTGTTATTTTATACTTCGTGACAAAGACTTATGAAGCTTATGAAACTTTTTGCAATAGGAGCTGTAGCATCATTTCCTGGATGTTCCTATGTTCCTAGTACGGGAACGGGGAAGGATGTCACATTGATCGTCAGCGACAATGAAGGCATTCCATTAAAAGTAGCCAAAGTTCCAAGTA